>VDFB02058242.1:638851381-639030296 GCA_007258455.2 Sequoia sempervirens | reverse complement strand
CAAGTTTTCATGTCAATATTCCTTCTATAGTGAAAGTTACAAGTGACAGAGTACCATACTATGTTAAGGCATAACAAAGTAGTTCACAAGGCTTGTTGGAATGCTCTGCATTCCTCCATATGTGAAGTTTTGGTCAAATGGTTTTGAGGTAATACTAAGTGAAGCATAGAAAAAGGCAAGTGGGTGATCTAAAATGGAATGATTAAATGGATGTATGATGTGCCTAAAATTTCTCTATTCTCATTAGGAAATGAGATCCCCAAAGGTAGGTTTGAATTCCAACCCTTAAGTGAGTCAACCCTATCGGAGATCTTGTTGTTTTCCTTATGATAAAAAATGCTAAAATATGCCTAAAATGTTCTTTTGGGAGATGAAAATAAAATACCAAATCAGCTCAATTATGTGAAGTAAAACTGGAAATGCAAATTTGAAGAATAATATTAATAGAAACAAAAATATTTCAGCATATCTAAGAAGGTCAAATTGTTGTGTACCTGTCACCAAAAGTGTTGCAAAGAATCCTACCAAGACTCATTCACCCAAGGGCGAATGGGTCTTTATACAAGTATTTTTTGAGTTTTATGGGTCCTCTGGAGATGAATATATGCTTTTGTTTGCCCTAGGTTTCACTGCCATAATGTTAGAAATAAATTCAGGATTTGAGTTTTTGTGGCTTGATGAAAATGATGACAACTTTGAAAACTTTGCAAAATTGCACTTTTGATGCAATTTCAATCCTTCTTCACCTACAAATTTGCAAACACACAAAGAGGAGAAAAATGTTTGTTTTTGGTGTATAATGTTTTCCTTAGTCAAACCCTAGTTTGGTAATTAAACCTTGATAAAGAAATAAAATCTTAAATGGAAGGAATGATGAATGAACAATAGCTTGTTGTGACTCACCAAACCCTTTAATGGATGCCCTTAGAGGACTGAATTCTAATACATCACTCCAAGGATTGGATCTTGCATGAAATGGTTTGACTAGATGCTTGAAAACTTGAAACCTACATCACAATGTTAGCTCCAAAAACATGCATGGATGCAAATAACTTTGACATAATGATAAGATCTTAAATGTTGATGTAGATGACTGAAAAATATGCTCTTCAATGCTCTTGAACATAATATTTTCTCTTGTGAAAGTTTCCTCAATGCTATATTTCTTCAATTGATAAAATAACTATGTATTTATAGGTGATTTTCTAATTTCTTGACAATTAAACATTAAAATCTGACAATTACAATTTGAATTTGAATAATTAAAATACCACCAAAAACATATTAAAAATTAGGACCTAAGACCTAAGGAGGACTCATTTTCCCTTGGGAATATGGGTCCTAGGCTCTAAATCTAGGACACTCAATTTCAAGGTGTTTAATTTAATGTCTGCAATTGTTTAATGTAGGTTCCCCTTTCAGAAAACAAAATTAATTAGAATTTTAAATACATAATTGGGTCAATTAGAGGTTTAATTAGTTCCAATCAATTGAGGGGATGCAAACATAGTGTGAAAATGTAAAGGTGTGCAATTTTGTACACTACATTTAGCCACCACTTTAGTGAGAGTATGAACTTCCGCTCATACTTACACTAAAGTAGACAAATAAGTCAAGAGAGGTCTAGGTATACAAGTATTGGAAAGATAAGATGACAAATGTCAAGGAGGGTGATCAAGCCCCCAAGATCTAAGATATCTTGGCAAAACAACAAAGGCGCAAAGAGACACATGCTTGCAGTAGCAACACAAGATGCACACAATCATGCAATGTCAAAATTAATGCAAAAAAGAAAAGAAAAGATGCACTAGTCATGGTTGTGAGTTGTTGTTGTGTGTGTGAATGTGATCTAACTAAAGAGATATAAACCAACACACCAATAACGCATTAAATCAAAGAAAACTCATTGAAAAGTAAAGCAAACTCTTAAAACAACAGCTCCTTCGAAAGAGTCTTATTGTGCTCTATCTCCAAGGATTCATTATAAGTACTGGCCCTTAGTTGGTGTAAGCAACAACTTGTTAGAATGACAACTTCAGAGAATGAGCTTATGCAAAATGCATGTCTATTTGATAAATGATTTAAGCTATGATATGAAAACTAAGATGCTATGAACTTGAAATAAAAATGCTTCAAAAGATTGCTAAATGTTGATTAGAATGCAACTATAGTAATAGCACTAAATCCACAAATTCTAGGATTCTTTTCAACTCACAAAGAGGTTGTATTTATAGGGTTTTGGAAGGAAAAAGCTTAGTTGGCAAAGATCAACGGTTGAGATTCAGTCTGGTAAGATGAATGGTGAGAGATGGAGAAGTTGGAGAGAAAGATAGAAGCTAGAGAAAAAGAAGGAAGATGTTTCGTTCCCACAAAACCTTTCACTCAAAAATGAAGGCAACTTTCTATTTGCCATCTTTAGTTATGAGTTGGTTTTGTAGTTGAAGATAATTTATCAATTAAATAATAAAATTATTTAATTTCATGTGACATGTGGTTTTTGGAAACTTCTAATTAAATATTGAAAAATATTTAATTATGTGTGAAATGTGGATAAGAAGTTTCTAATTAAATATTTAAAATATTTAATTAAATGTGAGATGGCTTTTTAGGAGATTTAAAGGTGATTTCATGATTTTTGAAAAAAAGAAGAATATTTAGAAGATTTAAAGATTATTTTATGATTTTGGAAAAAAAAAGAATATTTACTTTATTCAAAATAAAGCAATGTGATTTTTAGGAGATTTAAAGATGATTTCATGATTTTGGAAAAAGAAGAATAATTACTTTATTCAAAATAAAGCAATGTGATAATTAAATTAAATAAATTGTAAAACTTATTTAATTTAACTAAGAAGAAAAAGTGATTAAATTAAATAAGTAATTAAACTTATTTAATTAAGATAGAAGAATTAGAAAATGAACAATATAAATAAATAATTAAATTTATTTATATGTAGATTGAATTAGAGATTTAATTAAATAACTTGTATTTAATTAATTACCGGACTTATTATAATGTGACCATTTTTAGGTGTATATAGTTGTCCATAAAATGTGTTCACAAGTGAAAATTCATTGTCCACTACACAAATAAAATATACTCACGGGGGCTACTAAAACCTGGTGTTCACTAGGTGAGTCCCAAAAAAAGTGGCTAATGGGAAAGTCATGTCGGGTCTATAGGCTCCCATATGTCAACCATACCAAAAGTTATATCTCTTGGTAACTTTGATAAGGTGCCACACAAAATGGTTCCATAAGGCTAGCAAGCCACATTATGCTAGACACTCATGAAAAACAAAAAGGCACCATTGGAAAGAAAGTTGTGTTATGCTTGGTGGCCATGGAAAAGTTATAAATGCAATATGATAGGATAGTCAAAGGGGTTTTTCTTAGTTCATGAAAGGTCACACCTTAGGGAAAATTTGTTGAAAGAATGAAGAAGGTTGTCATTAATGAGTTGTCATTGATTTCAACATTACATGATGGATGCCAACATTGTGTGAAGGATGATTGTAGAAGAGACATTTTGCAAGAGGGTTTGATCCACACACAAAAATAGTTAAGTGTTTTTATTATGTGTCTACACTAATAGATTCAGCACACAAAGCCCTTCAATAATGGGTTCACATTTGTTCACCCTTAGATAATTACTTCTATGATTATAATATGTTGTTTATGGATTTTAGTAGTATCTTCATTCAGAATTTCATTTGGTTTGGATAGATGGTTGTAATTTACAAGTAACATAAGATCAACTTATAAGGTTTACACAGTTTTTTGTGTAATGGCTATGACTTATCTAGTCTGCATTCCTCTATGGATTTGGGTTAGGCCTTATGGTTTTGGGAAAATTTTAACATGTGTCAAATCATTGTGTTTTCCAGATGGTGAGACATTTTGAGGTCCATGTGTCCTATGGTGATGAACAATTGGAGTATTTTGTTTTTAGGTCCTATGCCTGGTCGACCTAATGTATGTAAATGGTTGTGAAGATTAAATATATGTTGTGGATGTAAGAGGGAGATATTATAGGTCCATGCCAACCTATATTATGCTTTGCATATGTTGTTTTTGGTGTGAAGGAATTTTGATTTGAATTAGGTGCTGGCAAGGAACGTTTTGCATGTTTTATGGATACATCTAATTAGGTCAAACTAATTGATGTTTGCCAGGATTTTGATATATATACAAGATTGTTTTGAGATTGTGGACATAGATTTTTGAGAGAGTACATGATCATAATACAACTAGTGACATGAAAATATGTAGAGATGAGCGAATGAGTTGTGAAGGTTCAGAAGAAGTGTGTGAATGTAAAGTAGAGCAGATATTTGTGATCTAAGTTTAATGAAGAGTATTAATTCAATGTTTTGAGTTTCAAAGGAATTGAATCTAACATATAGTAGATACATTTTGTATCAGTTCAAATCTTGGTTGTGTAGCCACAAACCTTCTTTCTCTCTTTCTTTTCTTTGTGGGAAATGAGTCCACTTTGACAGTGAGTCCACCTGGTAGTGAGCCTTTCTGTAAATATACTATAACTGGTTATAATATGTTGTGAGCTAATCTTCACTGAAGTTTTTCCCATTTTTGGTTTTTCATGTAAAAATCTTGGTGTTCATGTGTTATGTGATGTTGTGGATGTTTTCATGCTTTTATTCCTTATAATAGTTAAATATATTTTGGTATTTGGATGATTAATGATTGGATGGTTTAATATAATATTGATTCACACCCCCTCTTAGTATTGCAAGTGTTCAACAACATTGTGCTTAATGTAACCAAGAGAGGACTAATCAAGAGATCAAATATTTGTACCTTAGGGAGTGCAAGTCATAGCATTACCATTAAGAGGAATGCCATATACTAGGAAAGGTCACACTCTTGTAGAAAATAAAGTATACTATCACCACAAGAAAGACACATCACATAGATCAAAAAAGCCACACTTTGAATAAAAAGTTCATAGGAGATGTATGCTATCATCACTATGAAGGGAACATGCAAACAATGAATGGGGGACAATATGCCCCCCACTTAAAATGTCAACATACTTTCCATGTTGGTATTTTAAATAGAAAGAGAGGAGGGGGATCCTTGAAAAGAATGCACACCTTCCAAAACTAGTTATCCTTGCCCCCCAATAATAGAGACAAAGACAACCACCAAGAACTATCATGTTGTTGCCAAGAGAAATATGGTTGCACCTAAAATTGTACCATCATGAATGCCAATGAGAAAGGCACATAAAGCTACCAATGCCACATAGTGATGAGCAACATGATAGGATGAAAATAATTATCAATTATAGGAAGTAATCGCATCAATACAAGAGTGCCACAATCTTTAAGATGTTGAATTTTATCGCTCAAAGCCTTACATTCATTGGTAGAATCACCATGAACTCGATGATATGCACAAAATGAAATTTTGTTGTAAAATTTATTTCGTGTTCTTGGAGGGAGAGATATCAAGTGGGCTTGGAGAAGCCTCAATATGGTACCCTCTTGATCAATATTAGATGTTCCTTTATTTTTTGATAGAGATTCTTCGTACTTACTACAAGGTGTCATACATACACAAGACTCTCTAGATTGTGATATTTTGTACTCTCCTTTAAAGGAGGGTGTAAAATCTAATGCACCCAAATCATCACTAAGACATGTGTTTGAAGATGAAGCAATAGTTTTCCTAGGAGTGTTTTGTGTGATGACATTGATATTAAGCGAAGGTTTCTTTGATGTTTTTGTTTCTTTCAAAGAACGATAACTAGGACCACTAGTTGTTTCTTGTGTGTAAGGTTCTATAGGGACACAAATACCTTGTTCTCTAGCACCACACCCTTTTCCATTATAGCCAAGTTGTTTCAAAAATTTATAACCTTTTCCATAAATATTTTCCATTTATTGTGGATTTGATGGTTTCTCATGATCACACTCTTCATATGTGGATGTATAATTATTATTTTCCTCTTCTTTGATAAAAGTTGTGGATTCACATGCATTTGATGACTCAACTTGTTGGATACTATGGAAGCTTATTTCTCCTTTCTTGACTTTAATTATATAATCTCTGGTTTCCCATCAAATTTAGGTGTGAAATCTAATGATCCCAAATCATCTTATGACAACATTGTGCAAGTGAAGGTGGTGTAGGGGCACCATGATGGTTCAAATTTGCAAGTTTTGTAAATAAAGTCCTTTGATGGTTTTAGTTGTTTTGAGTCTTTGGGTTAGGAAAATAATGTCATAATAGAGCATTCATAATGTTATTTGGGTCATTTGGTCAGTTTGAGTTCATTTTTGTAATGTTGTCAAAATGTTGTTATGGAAAAAATGCAAAAAATAAAACATTTGAGAATACCAACGGTCATTTTGGAGTCCAAAGGGTGGTTAGTCAGTTTTGTGAGTTATTTTTGGTATCTTGGTGTTTAAATAAGCCTTGGTTGGTCAAGGTAAGAGGAGGAGATTTGTAATACTTGAAAATTTGAATGAAAAGACTCCATTTTCTGCACTTTTTATCACGTTTTTGTTGTTCCAGGCCATGGTACAGCCTTGTATGATCATGTATTCACTTATCACTTATTTTACGTGAAAGGTCCCTGAATCTAATTTGTAATTCAATTGGTTTGAATAAATTTTATCAAGTATAGATAAAGTTATATTGATTTCTTTCCAGGCGGTTCAAAACTTGAACTAGGGTAAACAATGAGCAAGAAAATTGTGTAACTTGAAATATATCTGGTGAAAACTCATGAAATTTGGTTTGTAGGTATTTTTTTACATAAAACTTGATTCTATGTAAGTTTCAGGACCTGAAGATGAGATTTTTGGTAAGTATCATGATGCCCTAGGCTGAAATAGTGCGTTCCTATGCAAGAAAAGGTGGTTAGAGGTTAGGGTTTGAAGAAATACCCTTGGGAAATAATGGATAATGATTTGATGAGAATGTATAGGTACTAAATGAAGTATTTGAAGCTTTTTTTGATAGGTTTGATCCTTGTAGTTAATATATTCAATAAACCCCTATTGGTTGGAAGCCTAATTAGGCCTTGACAAAGAGAGACAACAGTGTTTTGGGTAAAAAATTTCAAAGTAACCTATGCTACAATTTTGATATGTTGTAAAGATCAATAATGGGTACCCAAATATTTTTTTATAGTCCTTATATATATCTTTTAATAAAATTTATACTTGATTGTTCCCTTCATGAGTATTACTAGGCTTAAGCCAACATATGTGAAGAAATAGGTTGGGGTTTCATGGCTTCTTAAGTGGTTTGGTTGAGTTTTTTATGACATATTAGTCCTATGAAAGGTGTTTTAGGTCTTGGGTAGGGTTTTTGTGCACTTGGTGTCATATTTGTGCCTTATGGTCTTAAGTAGCATGTGTCATTGAAAGGAGTTGTTGAGTTTATGGAAGGAAAGCATGTTATTTCAATGGAATCCATGGTTATGTAAGCCAAGTACATGGATTTATTTTGTTGAGAGAAACTTGTGAACCCCATGCCCTGCATCAGAAGGGAACTTATCCTTACCCTCAACTTGTAAGGGTTCCACTTTTGTAGTTGGTGTTAATTTTGTAAGAGGATTTGGCATTCCAGTTTCAGTTTGCAAACAATTGTGATATGATTCTGGGTTGGATTTGATTATGTAGAAATTGTTTTGATAAGTGTACTTCACTAGAAAATGTAACATGGAAGGCACCACATTCATTGAATGAATACAAGGTCTACCTAGGAGGAGATTATATGAGAGTTCTTGAGGCATAACATGAATAGGAGTTTGAAATGCAACCTTTCTTGAATTAACAGGTAGTTTTATCACACCAAGCAGTTGTTTCCCAACATTATCAAATCCACAGATAGATAAAGAATTTGGTTGAATTTAAATTTTATCTACTCCAATATTATTTATAAGGTTTACACTACAAACATTTAGCATTGAACCATTATCAATGAGAGTATGCCTAATTCTACACCTATTAATGACAACCACTATCATCAAAGCCTCATTTTTTTTTTGCACTTCTAATGGAGGTAATTCATCTTGATAAAAGGTAATGTCTAAGTTGACTTAGTTCATACCTTGAATTGTGGATCCTACATAATTTGGTTGTACACTAGGAGGGGCCACTACTTTTTGTAAAGAAATTTGAAACATGTTATGATAATTAGGTGAAGATTGAATAAGATCCCATAAAGTAATCTTAACTGGAGTGTTTCTGAGTTGTTCCACAAGATCATACTCCTTTCCACTATGCAAAGGAAAATGAGGAGCACTAGGAAAAATAAGTTGAGGTAATGATAATGAAGTAGGTATGGTTTGTGGTTGCCTATTGTTCCTTGTATTATATGTGTGAGCAATAGTATTATAACTCAGTTGATGTGAAACATTGTTACTAGTGAGTTGTTTTGCAAAATTTAAGATACATCCAAGAGGTTTTGGTTGGTGTTGTGGTGGTCCTATGATAATTAGTGGCTTAGGAGATGACTTTTGAGGTCCAATAATTAGAGGACTCTTAGGAGGTCCAATAATTAAAGGAATCTTAGGAGGTCTAAGAGGAGGTTTTGAAGGTCCTAAGGGAGATCTAATGGATACTTGTGCATTCATAACCTCAATGGATCTGACTTCTCATTGATGGTTTTATAACGAGAGGGGATTAAAGTTTGACTTAGCCTCTTCATCTATACCATATTTTGAAAGAAATGCATCTATGATATCATATTCATTTGGCACATCTTCCCAAATAGGAGAATATTTGAGAGAGAGACAAAAAAGATTCTCATGATTCTCAATGATTGTATCTCCTTTCACCAAAATACCTTCATCACAAGTAGGAGAGGTATTTGGAGAAGAAAAATAATGGTTTTCATGATTACCCATGATTTCACTGTCTTGCACTAAAGTATTCTAACAAGTTGGAGAGATGTTGGGAGATGAATGAAGACTAGGCCAGGTGATGTTAATAAATGTGTCAATGATCTCATCCTCTTGCACCATAATATCCTCCCAAATGGGTGGGGTAGGGGGAGAGGGACAAACGGGATTCTCATGATGCTCAATGATTGTATCTCCTTTCACCAAGATACCTTTTTCACAAGTAGGAGAGGTATCGGGAGAAGAACAACTATGATTGTCATGATTTCTATGCTTGGATCCTCTTGTGTTATTACATTCTTATTTACAAATCTAATAGATATTACTAGGGTAACTGACATGCTTTTCAAAGGTTTTATTTTTTTCCCTAGATTATGCTCATGAGTAGGGAAAATAGAATCATACAAGCCAAGTGATACTCTATGAACACCAAATGTTTGAAAAGGAAACATTCTTTTGTGAGAACTAATCTATCCAAAATATACAATGCTTTAAAAAATGAACACAATTTTCCTACAGATCTGATGATTTTCAATACTGAAATGTAACAATGTTTCCATGAACTTGCAATAAATGAAGCAAAATGACACTTTTCTTGCACATACAATAATAGTTTCTCATAATTTAAAAGTGCAGTTTGAACAACATAAGTCAAAACAAAGACAATAATGTATGAGGTGATCCAATGCAACCTTGTATCTCAGTTCCTTAGGAAAGTAGTAAAGATATGAGATAAATTTGGAATGATTTAAAATTCCTAAACTAAATGGATAATTAGACCTAATGCATAAAACAAAAATTCACAAAAAATGACAGAATGAAATAGTAGTTTACCAACGGATTTGGGAAGTGCAGAGGACTACAAAAATTATAAGAAAAAAAATGGTTTTGATGTGCTCTCAAGGACTCATTCACCTAAGGGTGAATGGATCTTTGTATGTTTTTAAAAATGAAAAATGGAAATTTTTAGTTATTATTTGTGTTTTTTGTTCCAGGTTTCAAACTGTGGTTTTTGTGTCAAATTTCTCTATATCTTGGTGTCTAAATGCAAATGTAACTAAAGAAAACAAGTGAATAAAAATGACACTTTTTCAATGCAATTTGACTAAATTTTCTAAATTAAATTACTAAAAGTACACTAATATGAAATTACTATGCAAAATCAATGTGATTTGTATGCAATTTTTGAATTTTTCATATTTTAAACAATGCAAAATACAAATTTAAAACCCTAGATGAAATGAAAACTAATGCAATTTTGACAACCCTAGATGAAATGAAACTAATACAATGCAATGAAAAATAATGCAAATACTAGATCTACGGTTTGAATGAACTCCAATTTCAAATTTTAGATGTACAATGTTGGGTTCACCAAAATGAAACATAGAAAAAGGTAAGTGGGTAATCCAAAATGGAATGATTAAATGGATGTATGATGCACCTACACTTTCTCTATTTTTATTAGGAAATGAGATCCCCAAAGGTAGGATTGATTTTCAACCCTTAAGTTGTTAAAATAATGGATGTTGAATCATCTAATGAAGCTGCACACACTTCAAAGGATCTTTCCAAGAGAAATTCAACCACATAGAAAGTGTTGTAACTAAGGGCATGCAAATGGAGATTGCTATTGATCTAGAATATTAGATGATTACAAATGTACAAATGCCTTGAATATATAGGCATGAGAGAGATGCAAGATGCAATATGATGTTGCCATGTGCCATGATCTAACAACATGTGACAACATGTGAACCCTACCTAAGAAATGATAAAAGATTGAGATAAGTTCTAGAAGGACAACTCATCTTCTAGAAGGAATCTTATCCCTACAAACATGGAAGGGGGAATTACCCCATTTATTTATGATTTATCTAATAATGCAACCTAGGACTTAATTAATTAAATGAAAGACCTAAGTTAACTTATGCTAGTGTAATAAATAATTAATTACACTAACATAAGTGAGTCAACCCTATTGGAGATCTTTTTATTTTCAGCTGATCTGAGATAGTTAAATTGTTGTGTACCTATCACCAAAAGTGTCACAAGGCATCTTGCTAGGACTCATTCACCCAAGCATGAATGGGTCTTTGTACATATATTTTTTTGAGTTTTAGGGGCCCACTACAAATGGATTTGATCTTCCATTTTCCCCAAGTTTAACTGCCAGAAGGTCAGAAATAAATTTGGGATCTGAGTTTTTATGGCTTAATGATAATGATGACAACTTTGACAACTTTGCAAAATTTCACTTTCGATCCAATTTCAATCCTTCTTCACCTGCAAATCTGCAAACACACAAAGAGGAGAAAGATGTTTTTTTTTGGTGTATAAGGGTTTGCCTTGGTCAAACCCTAGTTTGGTAATTAAACCTTGATAGAGAAATAAAATCATAAATGGAAGGAATGATGAATAAACAATATCTTGTTGCAACTCACCAAACCATTTAATGGTTTCCCTTAGAGGACTAAAGTCTAACACTTCACTCCAAGGATTGGATCTTGCATGAAATGGCTTGATTGGATGCTTGATTTGACATTTAATTTGATGCTTGAAAACTTGAAACCTACATCACAATGTTAGCTCCAAAAACATGCATGGATACTTTGACATAATGATAAGATCTTGAATGTTGTTGTAGATGACTGAAAAATCTGCTCTTCAATGCTCTTGACAAAAATATTTTCTCGTGTGAAAGTTGCCTCAATGCTAGATGTCTTCAATTGATAAAATAACTATGTATTTATAGGTGATTTCCTAATTTCGCGATAATTAAACATCAAAATTCGACAATTGGAATTTGAATCATTAAAATACCACCAATAGAATATTAAAAATTAGGACCTAAATCTAGGACACTCAATTTCCAAGGTGTTTAATTTGATGTTTGCAATTGTTTAATGTAGGTTTCCCTTTCGGAAAAAAATAATAATTAGGATTTTAAATGCATAATTGGGTCAATTAGAGGATTAATTAAGTCCAATTAATTAAGGGAATGCAAACATAGTGTGAAAATGTAAAGGTGCACTTTTTTATACACTACACTCAGTGATGTATAATGTATGCTACATTGAAGTTTCAAGTGATTTGGTACTCCACAAGTTCAATTTTCAAAGTGACAGTTTGATATAGTTAGTTCTAGATGCTTAATCTTCATTAGAAAATATGTTTGGATACTTATGCTAGCATAAGATTATTTATTTCAGTTGTATGAGCTTGTGTGGACACTCCACATGTCTCATAGTATCTAAGGTACAAAACACATGGAGATATTTCTTGTTTCCAGTACCACACAGATGTTTCAAGTTTTTTTGTGAAGATATACTTTTGTTGAGGCTGACTAAGGCATGTTAATGATGTGTTCCACAAGTTTAAGGGTGAGTAGAGTTTATGGAATGATTGAAGATGTATGGGTCATGTTGAATTATCTAGGAGAAATGTAAATAATGTTTTATCATTTTTGTATACCGCTAATGGATATGTAGGCCAACATACTACAAGTTTCATAATTTCTTATTTATTGCCGAATTAATTTGTATTTGCAAGCATGTAGATGATATATATAGAAGATCAAGGTGAGAAGAGAACTATGTAAGTGTGCAAAGATGTATAAGTCTATGAGCAGAGTGTGATAAGATCCACCTCAGATATAATGTGTAGAATTGATGACTACTAGTGGGTTGAAGCCATAAATTCAGTCATATTTTAGGTTTTTTTCAATTAGGGAGTTGTAGCTTTCTTGGGTTGTAGACCTAAAACAAACTTGTATAGGCAAGGATTTGTAGCTTCCTTGGGTTGTAGACCTAAAACAAAGATGTATAAACAGGGAGTTGTAGCTTCCTTGGGTTGTAGACCTAAATCAAAGTTGTAACTATTATTTACTTGTGAGGCTATACTAGGACAATAGCTCCTAGCAAAATTTCTCACCATGATTTTTCTCCTATGGGGTCTTCCACATAAATCTAGTGTCAACTGTGTTCTTGTGTGGATGCTTGTCTTCTCTCTTTTTTTGATAAAGTAGATAAATGCTTAATTGGTATAACTTAGCATCAAAAGTTATTAGTTGAGATTGAAATTTGAAGTATACTGATTCACCCCCCTCTTAGTATTTTTGTGTGTTCAACAATACCAACATTGGATATGTGTTACAATTTTCATAAGGAAATCACTTTACAATCCATACCTTCCCCACAACACATGAGAGATCTTGTTGAGCCTACAAACAATCGCCCATCCAATGAAAACAAAGTTACCAAGACACCCATTATTTTGGAGTGATGCTATGGCCAAGGCTTTAAGATTCTGAGCAAGCAATGACGTGATATAAAAAATGAACATGAGATCCACACCCTTTTGGAACTAATACCATTTGAGGATACAAAAGGTATTGGTTATCATGGTCCTCCACTCATACAAATGGAATTTACTCCATCTTCCAAACCACATAGATTTCATGGTCCTATTATAAAAGGTTTATTACCCACTCCACATCCTTTGTCTAAGAGTGAATGCACTTTATGTACACTTTTACAAATGAGATTCATTGCATTACCTCCGATGCAAGAAAGATGGGATGTGCAACACAAGAATAAAATTCATATTTTTGTGCATATCATAGAGTGTTTGGATATGCTACTGATAAATGTCATACTTTAAAGAAGAAATTGGAAGAATTAGATCCTTACAATGACAAATTTGATAAGATAGTAAACTAAATAATGTTTCCTTTCTTTTGATCCTTTCCATGTGGTAGTTTTAGTATGACAAGACACTCATTACCATGTATGAGGGCACAAGTTTAATTTTGTTCAATCACATTTCATCACACAAGGAGCAAGGTCACATCATTTATGCTCACTTTTCTCCCTATACTTGGGGGGCAAGGTTCGTTAGCTCTATACCCATTGTATTCCTTGATATAATAGATCCCTTTATTATCTCCTTAAAATATTAGTGTACCAAGTACACTAACATTTTAAGGTGTGGAATATTACCCCCGTATATTAGAATTTTGGACAAGAATGCTTGGCATGTGGCTCTTCTTAGTGGTGATATTATGATGTCCCTAGGATGTGGCCTTGTTTTTCACATAATGTCCCCCTTAGTAGTAATGTCATAAAACATTCTCTAATGTGTGGAATTCTTGATCTATGCTAAATGTCCCTTTGGAGGTGATATCATGTATGACATGCCCTAAAGTGTGACCCTTTAGTGACTTGCATTTTTTAAAGTATAATACTTTTTTGGCACACCCCCTTTGTGGTGGTATTATTTGTAACCCCCCTTGAGGTGTGGCTTTTTTACTCTTGCACACCCCCTAAGGTGATTTTTGTTTATGCACCCCCTAAGGTGATTTTTGTTTATGCAGCCCCCTAAGGTGATTATTGTTGCACCCCCTGAGGTGATTTTTGTTTATGCACCTCTTGAGGTGATTATTGTTGCACCCCCTAAGGTGATTATTTTTGCACTCCCTAAGGTGATTATTATTGCACCCCCTAAGGTGATTTTTGTTGCACACCCCTTGGGGTGATTTTTGTTACACATCCCTTGAGGTGATTTTCATGCCCCATGATGTTAAACTTTAGGCACCCCTTGAGGTGTGATTTGTAAGATAGTCCATGGATTTGGCATAACACAACTTGTTGATTCATGAACTTGAGCACCCTTTTAACATGGCCACCTATCATAACACAACTTGCTTTCCAGTGGAGCCACATGTTTCATGAGACACCTAGCATAACACAACTTGATAGCCTTGTGGAATGTTGTGCCTTGCACACACACCCTGTCTAAACGAGGACCCCCTCTTTCTTTCTTTTTATGTGGTTCCTTTCCTTTTCCCTTTAAGAAAAAGGTCCTTGAAATTTTTCCTTTTAAGTCAACCTTCTAACTATTTGTCAAGTTCTCATCAAATAGGGAAAATTTGAATGTTTGCAACTAAGAAGGACCAAGTGAGAAGTCATTGAAAATCATTAATTGTTGGTTAAGGTCTTCAGGAAATTTTTCCATTTCAAGAAATTTTACATTTTGGGAAATTTTCCATTTCAAGATTTTTTCTATTTCAGAATTTTTTTTCATTTCGGGAAATTTTTCTATTTTGAGAAATTTCCATTTTGGGAATTTTTTCCATTTCAAGATTTATTTCCATTTTGGAGAATTTTTTACTTCGAGGAATTTTTCATTTCGTGAAAATTCACCTCTTGCAAAAAATCCAAAACTTTCAAAAAGTTCGCAAAATTCCAAATTTTCAAAATTTTCCTATTTTTGGAGATTTTCTTCATCCCTTGGAATTTCCCATTTTTGGAGATTTCTTTATCCCTTGAAATTTCCCATTTTCTAAGACTTCTTCATCCCTTGAAATTTCTCATTTTCAGAGATTTCTTCATCCCTTGGAATTTCCCATTTCTAGAGATTTCTTCATCCCTTGGAATTTCCCATTTCCAAAGATTTCTTCATCCCTTGGAATTTCCCATTTTTAGAGATTTTTTTATCCCTTGGAATTTCCCATTTTTGGATATTTCTTCACCCCATGAAATCTCTTAAAATCTATGACAGGTTGAAATCTCCTAAAATCCATGACAGGTTGAAATCTCCTAAAATCCTTAACAGGGTGAAATCTCCTAAAATCCTCGTCAAACCAAAATCTCCTAAAATTTGTGATAGGCTGAATTTCCTAAAATCCTTGACAAGGTGAAATCTCCTAAGATCCATGACAAGGTGAAATCTCCTAAAATCCTTGATAGGGTAAAATATCTTAAAATCCACGACAGGCCAAAATCTCCTAAAATCCCTGATAGGGTGAAATTTCCTAAAATCCATGACAGGGTGAAATCTCCTAAAATCCAAAACATGGTGAAATCTCCTAAAATCTACAACAGGGTGAAATCTCCTAAAATCCGTGATAGGGTGAAATCTCCTAAATTCCGTGATAGGGATAAAATTTTGAAATTCTATGACAGAACCAAAATCTTGAAAAGGTTTATTTTTTATGTTTTAAGGATTGACTTTTTAGTATGCGAATTGATAATAATGGTATTTGTTAAATGTCAAAAAATGTGGGTTCTTTTCCTTATAATTTTAGGTAAAATCAATATATTTAGATTTCTAAGGGAATTTTGTTCATGTTTGACTCACATATGCAAGTTGAGAAGAGAGGAGCTATCATAAAATTGTTATTGGAAGGAGATTAAATAAATCAAAAGGGGACCTACATATGGATTCGTGTCAATGCTTGCTAGCCTGGGAGGTGTTATGTATTCCAAGGTGCCAAGAGGGAATCTTGAAAATATTATAACTAAATTAAACCAAATATTAAATGCACCTCTAGGATTTAATGCTGGTCCACATAAGAATTTGTACCAAAGTATCTGTCAGTTGTGCAAAGTGTTTTGGGGATCAACAACAAGGATTTTTTTAATTTTTCAAATAAGGACAAATGCCAATATCAAGCTTGTAATCAAAATTTTAATTGGAGATAAAAGGGGAATATTTTGTAAGAATTTAATGTACCTCCAATATTAAATACAAATGTAAACCACCCTAGTTTGGATTGACCTGGGCCATTGATTATAAATGAATCTTAGCCCTTGATTTGTACTTGAAAGTCTATAAATGAGAGTTTTCCCTTATTTTGAAGGGTTGATCTAGAATTGTTGTAAAGATATTTTGGAGTTAATACAAGGAGAAGACATTGAATATTGGCGCTCTTATTCTTGTTGCTTCTAAATATTGCATGGTTCCTACTTCCAATTTTATTTCAGTTGTTTAGTTTCAGTTCATTCATGATAATGGAAAAGTTAAAGATATTTGATGAATTTGTTGCTCATACCATTTGTAATTTTCTGCGAGTAAGTTACTTTGCATGGTTAGTCTGAGCCATCTATTGCTTCAAGTTCAATTTTGAATGTTTATTCATGTTCTACCAATAGTTGGGTATATGTGTAAATGTTTATAATTTAAAAATCTTAAGATTTCCTTTGAAGATTTCACCATTTTTGTGGCATTGTGGGTTTAACCTTGATTAAGCAGGAATAAGTTTTATGGGGATTTGTCTATTTGCAACATTTTTGGTGTAAATAAAGTCATGTACCTAGTTAATTTATTACTAAGGCACTTAGGGGACTTATTTACATGTTAAATTTACTTAGGTCCTAGGAAGGAATCATTCTAGAAGGTGTTAGTTTTCATCTTATCTTTTGACTTGTAATACATGTGTCCTAGGTAGTTATGATATGTTGTCACATGTCATAGGATTAAGACACTTGTCATAATCTTGTTTAAACATATGTCTCGCCTTGGCTATATAACCAGGTGGTCTCATATGTAAATCACACATAATATATATTCTTGGACAATCAATTCCATTGCAATCTTGAACATTGCATATTGATCTCTCTTATGCTTTCATGAAGTTCCTAGATCTTCAATGGCTATAATCTTCAACCAAATCTTGTATGGTGTAGAGTTATTCTATACCAAATCAAGATTACATGGTATTAGAGCTTGTAGGATTGCTTCTTGTTAGCCTTTATTGAGAGATCTAGGTTGATAATCTTGGTGGATCTTGAAAAATTCAGTATGCTCTTCTCTTTCATGGAATGATGATCTGGAGAATCAGAAAAGCTTGAAAGAAATACCAGATTTGGGGGTTTCCTCTTTTTTTCTTTCTATTGCAAGTTCAAATTGGAGCTTGTTGGTGCAAATCTAAGCTCACCACTGAGATTAGAGGGTTGAAGAAAGTCAGTTTTTCCTTTTGTTTCATCCAAATCAAACATATGAAGCTAGATCTATGAGGGTTTGAAGCTAAAGTGTGGTTTCTAGATCCAAAAGGTAACTACAATTTTGGAGCACTTTGGGTCAAAACCGACCCTACCATCGCATCGAGGAGGCCCAAAAACCCTAAGATCAATTGTCAATTCATCAAAATCCAACTCAAGAGCCACCGAGGAAAATTTTTTTTTCCCATGGATCCGTACGACCTCCCAAGTCATGTCATAAATGCAAGTCATACTATCGCTACAAAAAAAATGTATAGGTTGGTAAAAATTTCTTGGGTTGCAAATGAAATTTTTTGGTTTCAATATAGTTTTATTGGAAAAAATTTATAATATACATATATATATACATATATAATGAAAATTTTGTTTAAAAATTAAAAAAAAAATAGAGTTTGCAGATCTATTGTCTGTAGACCTGTTCAGAGTCGTATAGGGTACCATGGGCTCTGAGCATCAGCCACATGGCATGTCGCCACTAGCCCCACAACTCATCAATACTTTGCCACATAGAGCCTGACCTTGCCAAAGTTCATCCATCAAAATCTAAGAATATTCTAGCTGCTTTAAGCATATTTTGAGTGACCAATCATAGATTCCATATTATTTGGAATATTTTGTCAAAGATTCTGATAGAAGTCAATGAAATATTTGGTTCCCTAAAGATTCTTGGAGATTATTCTATCAGGGAGGGAGTATTTTATTTTGATGGGTGAAGGTCATCAATTTTAATCATGTGAAATTTTGATGTCATCACTACATCAGTAGTGACTTCAGTTGATTTAAAAAAAAATTGCCCCCCTCTCTAATGAACTTATTGATTTTGCAGGAAAACTTCAAACAACCATAACTAAGTCGTATTGACTCCTTTTCTTGAGCAATTTTTTTCATTATTTGGGGTAGAATTTCATGCTCTTTGCAATGGTGCAATTGGTTTGGTGCTTGGTTTTTCCAAAAATTGTAGATTCTCATAGGTGTTGTTGAGTTGTCATTTTTAGAACTTTAGGAGCTTCATTCTTGCTCCTATGGTAACATTTTTTAAGTGATTTTTTTTTAAAGTGCATAATTTTTCATGTACTTTCTAGTGGTTTAATGAGTTCCACCTCATATGATGTAAAAATTTTACTTTGAGCTTGTGGCCAAATTTGGAAATTTGTATGCACTAAGATCAAGTCCACTTCATTGTTTTGGTAAGTGGCACTTATAATCACACTAAGTATAAAGTGCCACAAATCATATTTTCTTGGGGGCATCTTGATTGAGTAATTTGGGGGGGGGGTAATCTTGCGGTGGTTGATTGCTTTCTTTTTCTTGGTTTGTGTTCTTGCAATGGGGAAATCTCAAATTGAACTCCTAACTCCACATAATTATGCTACATGGAGAAAATTAGTATGGAATTATCTCATGATGAAAGGTATAATAGGATATCTAAAGGAAACCATTCCTCAACCTAATGATACTAAAGAATTTTCAAAATGAGAGCTTGATCGTGAGAAAACACTTGGATGCATATGTTCATTAGTCTCATTTGATTTACAATTTCATGTTGAATCCTGCAAAACACCTAAAGAGGCTTGGGAGGATTTTAAAAAATTGTATGGTAAAATAGATAAGATTAGGGGAATCAAATTGATAATAATTTGATGAATCTTGATCCTAAAAGTTTTGACCACATCCAAGACTACATCTCCAAGGTTAAGCAATTAAGAACACAACTAAAAGATTGCAATGTGTTACCCATCAAATTTTGATTTGAAAAACATGCAATTTTCCCTCTTGAACCAAATAGGTTTTTGTTCCTCGCCTTTGCTAAGCAGGTTGTAGTTTTTGTGGTTTCCATAACCATATCGCTAAGTTATAAAGTTTCAAAATCTCCCAACTACCTGATCTAGTTCCTTTGACATTGGAGGTAATCGACATATCAAAGGTTCCTAAAAGTTCATAACTTTCGACATGTGGTTCAATGTTTCCACTTTTATGTGATCTCATGACTCTATGGCAGATCTCCTGATTTTCAAGGCTTTGTTGGTTCATTTAATGATTTGTATGGCATATCGTGGGATGTCCCTTCAAAAGTTTTTGAAGCATGAACTCAATCTTAAATCTCTTTTCTTGAGAAATATACCCATGATGCATTAATGTCGCTATTAAATAGCAAGTGTAACAAATTGAATTGCTAAGGTGTCCACAATTTTTATCAAATTAAAATCTTTTATTTTCTCCCATTTGAAGTAAATAGCCTGTACAAAAAGAAAGGTGGTGGTACTCTTGAGCTCAACTTACCAGAACATTTTTCAAAATGGTGCTTCTTGCAATCGATGGGATTTGGGATGATGAACCTCTGCTTGTCCTGCAACCTGATTTGAATTGGCCTAAAGAGGAGAAAATTGACATCATCTTCCAGTTGTGCATAATGGAATGGAAGGAGAAAACTAGCTATGTCGAATACAACAGGGTAATTCTCATTTTGGAAGAAGAAGAACGTGCTGAGCTTCACAACCTCTTTATGGAAATTTGACTGGAAGTGGATAGAGCTGCTGTCCCAGGAGCAGTTTAATTTATTTGATCCTACATGCATGTAATATTTTAATTTTGGTAGTGGTAATGGTAATTTTGGTAATGAAACTGTTTCAATTTCAAAGTTGTTTCTTGATAATAGTCTCTTTCATGAACCGTTATTTTTTGGAAATGAACAGTTTCATTTTTGGGTATATATATATGTATTTTGGATTTTGTAAAAAAAAGGGGGGGGAAGTAAGAGGGAAAAATTTAAAAAAGAGAAGAAAACAACATGATTTTATTTTCAGCACATTTTGATTGTACAAAGGTGTAGGGCTTGTGAACTCACATTTTGGCATTGGAGAAATAAAAGAAATATTTCTAAATCTGTGTATTTATTAAATGTTTTCTTTGATTACGAATGAACTGTGATTCTTCGTAATTATTCTTCAATGTTCTATCTGTTATGTCAAGCTATGTATGTGGTTATTTTTGAAGCTTTGAATTCAATTTAATCTACCTATTGAAAAGGAGTTTCTCGTCTATTCGATTCTTATTTCTCATTCGTGTGTGTAGGGTAAATAAAATTTGCATTATTTATTCACATTCACTATATTTTAAATTAACTTTTCACATTTACTTTCATGGTTATGGGTAAATGTTAGTCTTCCTTTTCTGCTTTCCAATCAAAAGCATACCCTATGTTCTCATTCATTGCATATCTTAAGAGGGAGTTGTACCTCTAAAATTCAGAGGAAAGTTGTAAATCCAATGATAACTTCTCCAATTGTTAGTGTTGTTTGTTTTTCTTTTTGGCATCTTGAATAATTTCCTACATTTATTTCTGAAGGACAAATCTGTCCACTAACACAACATTGATAAAGAGGATTTACAATTGATTTTGAATGTGTTATCCGAGTTTGGTCCCGAGTATTCAGTGTTTTTTTCTGGCTTTCATACCCATTGATTTTATCTAGGAGCATCATATTTTGATCCTAAGTTTGATGACTTTGCAAATATACAAATCCAAGAGGAAGCTAAGTTAATGAATATGGGTCTAATAAAGTCTTCCAAGTCACAAGCATTGTTGGCTAGTGAGTCTAAGGTACAAAAAGAATTAGGAAATCTTGATATGAAGCAAAAGAAGAAAAGGAACTAGCCACATAAAGAATCTGAATCCTCTCCCTTAAAAGGGGAATCACTAAGAAGGAGAATCCTACATGTGCATATTGCAAGAAATCAAGGCATAATGAACATCAATGTTATTCAAAAAAAATTGATGAGTTGAAGCATATTCTTAAGAAGCATAAAATCAATAATTCTTCTTCATCAAAGGATTTATCATCTTCTTCTTCATCAAATTTCAATAAAATTAAGGAGAAATCACTTGTTGCAATTGTAAATTTTGAGTCAGAGAGGTGGATACTTGATTCTGAAGCTTCACATCACATGGCTTCATTAGAGAGTATGTTCTCTTCATTTGAGAATTGTTCATCACCACACATCTTGATAGCGAAAAACACATATATGTGTGTTTGTGGGAAGGGATCCATTGACATGAATGATAGAGCATTCAATGATGATCTTTGTGTGCCTTCATTGTCAACCAATATCCTTTCTATCTATCAAATCACACATGGTGGAGAAGGAAAGAGTGTTGATTTCACACCAGATTCTGTCATAATCTTGATGCAGGTGCATCCAAGGTATAAGAGCAATCTTGCATTACCCAAAAAAAATGTGGTTTCTTTTCAATAAGGGCTAAATTTGGTAGGGTTACTATATTTAGTAAGTTTGTATTTATGCATGGTTGGACACGAAATCTTACACAAACCTCCAGAATGGTAAATTGAAGCCAATGGCAAAGAAATCACTTCAATACCATTTGTAATTTGAGAGATATTAAAATTTATTTTTTTGAAAATCCTATAAAAATCTTCGAAGTCAATTTTGAGGCACTTAGAGGCTCTTCGGATGGGCCTGAAAATTGGTGGAAAATGAAAATGGTCAGCCTTTAGGCCACACTTTTTGGAGGAACATCTCTCGAGAGCATTCTAAAAAGGTATTATAATAAAATATTTGATGGTCAGATCAAAAGTTATGACCCAGTGAAGTTGTACTACCAAAATTAATAAAATTTTAAAATATCTTCTTGAGGAAGTTACACTTTCCAGAAGATTCTGGGGCGGTTACACCTTTCAAATAAAGGATGTGAAAGAGGGGCTATAGAAGGGGGACAAAGTAGTGTAGATGGTGGCTCCAATTTTCAGATTTGTAGATTTATGTAATAAAAAATCCCATGTGATGGAAAATATAATATTGTAATTTCATTTTTCATTTAAGTGATAATAGAAAATATTTGCTTCCTTCTTGCATTTTTTTTATGCCATTATCTATTTTTTTTTGTGAATTTTATATTGTAAGGGGAGTACCCTTCATCAAATCTAGGATTTGTATAGTAAAGATATAGTTGCAGTTAGGGAGGTTGATCACCAATCTCGAGTCTACTCCTCACATCTTGCTCCTAATGACTCAATAGATGTTCACATTAAGGCATCTAGTATGGACACATTTGAGGAAATTCAGTATGGTCATTTGAATCTTGGCATATTTTCATCTACTGAGGATCTAGTGACATGTGTTGATATCCCATCTCCTTCATCTACTATTGTACCTGAGGATGCTTGTGTTGCCACAATTTTGGTTCCTTGTGATTCAATGTAGTAGGCCACTCACTATCTTCTAGAGATGGCTACTTGGGATGAGTACTTGATAGACATTTCTGGTTTGTTTTGTGAGTCTCGCATTTCAGATTTGGGAGACATCATTGATCACATTCATCTTCTCTTTGATTGAAATCATCCTTCAATTTTTGTGAGGGAACACTCTGACCCTCTTGTTCATTCTCTACAAGATCATCCTTTTCAATTTGACATGAGTGTGGATTCTTTTGGAAAAAATTTGGAGGAGGCTTCTTTGTCTTCAAAGGAGGTAACTTTTTCTTTGGATTGTGTTCTACAATCATTTCTAGGAGATTAATGGATTGTCTTCTTTAACAGTGTGGTCTAGAACACTTGTTTGGAGTGTGATAGCTTTTAGCATCAACATGGAGACACTTGACCATTATTTAGAGACATCATCCATCATCCATATTCTTGCATCTTCCTTTTAGGAGTGGGAAGACATCCTACATACCATCTTGGTTTTGTTTCTTCCTAAGGGGAGGAATGTTGTTCAACACTTTTTGATAATCTTTAGCATTCAATGTTGAGCTTCTACCATCATTGTAGGAGACTCAACATTTAGAGGGGGCGACATGGTCTCTCTTCTTATTCTCTCTTATGGGGGATTTTTCCTCGAATGGGGTTCAATCCTTCTCATTCTTCATTGAGAGAATTTTATTTTCTATCTCTCTTTTGGAGAGGAGTTTTGTTCCACTAGGTTTTCTCCTTTTCTCCATTTGTGAGAGATTGCATTTGCATATGTACATGGGTACCTAACATGGCCTTGTAGATAGGACCCATCTTTGTGTCATTTTCATAATAATGAACTACTCCCTAAGTTGCACTTAAGGAGGGGTGTTGGTGTAAATAAAGTCTTGTACCTAGTTAATTCATTACTAGGGGACTTAGGGGACTTATTTACATGTTAAGTTTACTTAGGTCCTAGGAAGGAATCTTTCTAGAAGGTGTTATTTTTCATCTTATCTTTTGACTTGTAACACATTTTTCCTAGGTAGTTGTGATATGTTGTCACATATCATAGGATTAAGACACTTGTCATAATCTTGTTTAATCCTATGTCTCACCTTGGCTATATAACTAGGTGGTCTCATATGTAAATCACACACAATATTACATTCTTGGATAATCGATGCCATTGCAATATTGAGCATTGCATATTGATCTCTCTTGTGCTTTCATGAAGTTCCTAGATCATGGGTGGCTATAATATTCAACTAAATATTGCATGGTGTAGAGTTATTCTATACCAACTCTTACAAAAATTAGTCATTGTTATGATTGATCTTAGGTTTTAGATTTAGGAACTTTCTAAACCCTCATCTTTTGCACTTTATTTTGAAATATGGGTTAGTTTAGGAGAAATAACATCACAATAAATTGCCATATTTGATGATTAAGAAGTCATTTTTAGGTTACAAATCTGAAAATACAACTAGGGTTTTACCAGTCTTCATATTTTACAAAACCCATGTCCCTAGAAGTTCTAGCTAATAACGTAAGGCCCCTTGTGAAACCCTTGATAGAAGTTTTAGCTAATAACACAACTTTCTAGCCTTGTGGAACCCATCATATTGCATGGACACCTAGCATAACATAACTTTCTAGATAGTGGATCTATGTAGCTCATGAGTGATTTAACATAATGCACTTTGCTAGCCCTTATGACAACACTATTTTGACTAACATCATATTCAAGAAATGGTGTTTGGTATTTGAGACATATTTAAGATTGAGGTATCTTTTCCTTTCTGAGTCAAATCCTTTTAGTACTAACCCTTGTGTCTGTGTTTATGTTTTCTTCATTTTTGTATTGTGTTTGTTTGCATTTTCATTTTTTTCTTTTTGTTATGTTTATATTGTGTGTCTTCGTTGTGTATGTTTTATGATTTTCATGTTGCATTGAACATCATACACATGTGTTCCTTTGTCCTTATGTTGTATTGCCATGGCATCTTGAATCTTGGGGGCTTGCACACTTCCCTAGATTTAGTACCATCCTATCTCTTTAATATTTGGATAATTAAACCCCTCTTGACATATTATTACTTTAGAGTGAGTTTGAGGATAAGTTCATACTCTCACTAAAGTGGAAGCTAAATGTAGTGTCATAAATTGTCACCCTTCATAATTTCACACTAGATTTTACTCCCCCTATGTGCTTGGACCTAATTGTGCTCCTAATTTCCTAAATTATGTATTCCATGGCCCATTTTAATATTTATCAAAAATCAAATGTGAAAGATCAAAGTGTGCATTTAATATTTTTTTGCCGAAAATTTAGATCTCAAAAAAGGAGGAATCTAATCTAGGGAACCTTTCACCCTAAACCTATTAATTTGGATCCAAATTCAAATATGTTGGTATTAGTAATTTATTATTTGAAATTCAAATTTCAATTCTCAGCCATCAGGATTTAATTTTCAAAAAATTAGATTAATTGCATATAAATACATAGCATTTTCATAATTTTAATTATGAAGAAAATATTGACAAAACTATTGAGAAGAATACTTCAAAAATTAGTCTAAGAGAAATCAAGAGAAATTTTTTTAGAACTGTTGTAGCATTTTGTCATCCAAGCATCATGTCAACCTTTATGTTATTTTTGTTCATGTTCATGCATGCATTTCATTTTTGAGTACTAATGCTTGTAGGTCTTCAAATCACATCAAGTCAAGCAAGAAGGAATCCTTGAAGGTGATGAGCATGAGTTTAATCCATCAAGGAGATCATATCTGAGTGGTGAGGTGCAACAAACGGTCAATTCATCATTTTTTATCATTTAATGTAATATGCACCCTTGTTCTGGCTTGGTTTTTTTTTGAAGTGTTTAATAGAAGAAGACAAAAATGGATAAGGTGTTTATTTTTGCAATGAAGAGTAGAAATAAACTAATTTGCAACTGTTAAATAACTCAGAAATTAAACAATTTTCAAAATTACAAATAGCAACAATTTCTAGATTTAATTGTTGATTTGAAAATACAAAATTTCCCAAATGGAAGAGAAACCCAGTCCATCAAATTACATTCATATTTATTTTAAACATACCCAAAAAAATTGATTGACTTTGATAAATTTCTACACTTGCAACCAACTCCTACAAGCTCCTAAAAGGGATGCCACACCTTCAGGATGGAATATAAATGATCACAAATGATGGAAATTTGTCCTCCAACCCAGGGCACCCTCAACACAACAATTAACTACCCAAAACCCTATGTGTACAACTCTCAAAGTCACATGCCCTTGTTAAGATGGTATGATCAGTCTTTGGAAGTTAAAACAACAATAATTCTCTCCCAACCCTCCTCCAATCTATCACTATAAATCTGGTATGCAATATCCTCCTCCAAATTGAAATAGAAACTCCATAAATATGCCTGGTTGTGATCTCTATAATGAAATCACCAAGTTATCCTCTAGATTGTGTCTTTCAACATCACAAAGAATGTTGTCCTATAAGGGATTTGTCCTCACAAACCAAGAAGAAGAACCAACTCCTCCAACAAAGAAGAGTATCAAATAACAAGTCAAGCATAAAACAAAAATGAGCTCCAAAATTTCTTTTGTATGCCTCCTCAAAATCCCACACCCCATTTTGGAGGTATAAAATATTTTATTAAAATTTAAAATCCTCCTTATGTCTCCCTTTTAGACGTTCCAAATTAAAATGAAATTTTTTAACCTTTTTAAAATTCCTTGTCTCCCAAAAATTCACCTCTTAATATTTTAAATAATTCTTAGTTAAATATTTTAATTTAACTTTATAACTTAAGTATTAAATAAAATAACACCTCCAAAAAATGATTTATTTTACTTTTAAAATATTTTTGACATTGAAAGTCACTTTTAAGTGTCTCATCATTTAAATATTTTGGTCTCTTTCCAACAAGCTATAATACTGAGGTGCCCAATTAAACATCATAATTAAAATGGAAACCTTAGTAAAATTAATTAAATATAGCTTAATATTACACCCAATTAGCAAAAATGGCTTAAATGCATTAGAACCAAAAATTGATTTCACATGAGTGATCCCGATGATAAAAGATGATAAATAGACCCGATTGGGTGACTTACTAAAATAAACACTCCCTCCAAGAATATTGGACCCCAAACCAGAAGCCAAAAATAACATTTGAAAGTGTTGTATGACTCCTTAAAACCATCTGAGCTCACTGGCAACATCAAATTACCCCTCCAAACATGCTAACACAAAACTAGAAAGTCAGTGACAACAACACTATTGGAGAACCTGAAAATGGGGATATTCTAGTTCACCCTTCCCAAAGATTGCTTGTCCTCAAGCAATGCCAATATACCCCCACAATCATCAAACTGATCCAAACTGAAACCAAGAATGATCCCAGGGTCCCAAGACAACCTAGAAAATCTATAACACCATCTTCTCAAGGTACTATCTTGCAAGGTATCAATACAAGAGACATCCTGAAAACCTCATGTAAGAAGAGTAATAAGATACTCCATAAAATTAGTCAACTCCTCAAAGAATTTCTCTTTGAAATAATCAAACTTAGTCACTATAGGAGAAAACTCCAAAAACCTAACATCAAATTTCTCATTTCTAATAACTGCTAGATCAAAAACCAATATGATTCTAGGGTTCCAAATTAATCTCAGAAAAGATCCACCATGCTAACACTATGCCACTCTGATCATAACTGAAAATCCATGATTCCTACATTGTACTTTCCTTTTCGAGAACCCAAAAATGTAATCATCATAAAATCCCAAACTAAAATACTTGTAAGGTTTGAAACCTATACCATGAAACATCTCCCATTGAAGCATCCTAGTAAGTTCTATAACTACAATCCCTATACCTAACATGATCCTAGGAAACTAGAAGAAATATATGTTCAACCCAAAACCATACTGCTCAATATACCTCCTCAAGGTGTCATGCAAAGTCATAATTGCATATGAGATCTCCTCCAAAAATTTTGCAAATTTAAGGACAAAAATCATTTGCAAGAGTTCAATAAACTCACCAACATAACACCATATGGATCTAACATGTCCCCTCTGTGCTAATCTGATACAACCATGAATACTATCATGGACACTTACTATTCCAACTCCAAGGGTCACTAAATGATGAACCAAATCATGTCAAAGTTTGTTGTCCTAAAGACACACTAAGAGTAAAATATCAAAGTTTACATCACAAACATTCATAAGATGAACTCTTTGAGTTAGGAAGGTCTAAAGTAAATAATAATGAATTTTGTTTAAAAATGAAATCAATGAAGTACAATATGATTTTAGTGCTCTACACAAAGTAAAACAACAACACCAATGAATTTCCCAATTATAAGCATGTGTGAGAAGCATTGTGTTGCACGAAAATAATTTAGAAGTGGTTGGGAAACCTCCAAACAATCTCTAACTAAAAAATGTTACTTCCTTGATAAAGAATAAAGTGCCAACTCCATTGAATGAGAGCAAACCAAAAGGTGAAGTGATTGAACTGCAATCCAAAAATAAGTTCAACACTGAAAATCTGATCCATTATTTTCCAAATAACACTCCCAAGAGAAACCATTCGTTCATTACTCAAATCCTTACTTAAAATATCTCTCCAATCCATTTTTAGATAAGCAAGTGGAATCACCAAATGGTTGGTAAATAAAGGAACAACATCATTAATTCTAAATTTTTCATCCTTATACCTCCAAAGGTCTTCCCTTTCATTCCCAAATAACTCCATCAATCCTTTTTAAGGATCCTGAGCATGGTTACCCAACCAAGAATGATCTCCAACATGCCTAGAAAGGTGCACAACATAACTCCAAGTTTCATCCAAATCAACATGCACATCATGGAAATTTGTGACTTCTTTAGTAATCCCTTGTAGCCCATCCATGAAAGCACGAACAACTAAAATGTGAGGAGCAAATGTTGTCATCAAAACTATCCCCAAAGAAAGATTAGTATAATATATAACATCACTCAATCTAAATGATGGATTGTCAAACCTGTAGATGTCATGTTTAAATCCTTCTTCCTCCAAAACTATGTAAGTAAAAAGCTTTAAACCACCTTTCCTTGTTATGAAATTTACAGTAAGCTCTAGAACATTGTTTGGAAATATTTCAAAATCTGAAATGTTAGTCTCTATAAATCAAACATCCCATTAAGATACTTCATCTCCTAGTGTCATAACACTCCCTATGTAATATTCATTTGTCTCCTCCTTTGCACATTTCATATCTGGTGGTCTCCTAGGAGGGTAACCAACCATAAGTATTGACACTTTGTTGTGATATGTGCCCACTTTAACAAGTAGTATGCTAAAATCATCATATAGTAATTCATTCTTGTTGAAGTCTTCTTCATAAATTGGTGACAAAATTGGCTTCAAAAAATCTTTTTGGAGCTCACCCATATCTTTCACTATTTTCTTGGTCTCCATGTCCCTTACCTATACCATTTTTCCCTTGTTCATGGCTGCAATAGTTTTCTACATTCTAGTTTGGTAGAGTGAGTAGTGAGCTAGGCTACGGTCAAGGAAAATCCTTTCAACCTCTTTCTCATTTTCCTAGTATGCATCCCAAGTCTCTTTCATAAACTTGATTTCCATATCTTTGCCATGGACCATGTACAAGAAGTTGATTTAATCTCCTCCATTGTGCTCTTAATCATTTATAAATCAGTAAGGGACACAACTTGTTCAAACTATTTTCTTTTTGTGTTTAAAATGTAACTCTCCATTAGAATATTAATGCCATCAAATTTAGATAAAGTTTACACTTCAGTTTCAATTGACACCAAGAGTTTATTCTTCCAACTTCCCTCATAAATATCAAAGCCATGCAAGTTTAGAGAATTGTTGTTATGATGCATATATAAATCAAAACTCTCTTCATAACTTTTAGCGGTAGCACCATAGATGCTCCAAGTCTTATGTGCCTCTCCTTTACCATTCCTAACAGTAAGTTGAAGGTCTAAAACAACAAATTCATTAGGCCTTTTGTCAAAAATTAACATCATGCAATACTAATTCAGATTTATTTTCTAGATTAAGCCTCTCAAATTTAGCTTCATCTTTGTCATCCTCCATGCATAGCTCCTGAGATGAAGTTAAAACAACATAAAAAATAAATTTATCCAACACCCATTCTTCATCATGATTAGGTGCTAATAAATCCAAATTCCAAGGTCTTATAGGATGGTAGCTTTGTTCAAATAAAATCTATTCATTTTTCCCTTCATGAGAAATTATTTCCCTAATTAAATTACTATCCAAATCACCAATATTAAATTCATCATTAACACTTCTCTCCATAGGTCTATTTTGGAAGTCAAACCCAAACCCGCTTGAGTTATCATCACCAGAGTGTGTTAAGAGATTGTCATTGTAAGTTGGTTTGAAAGCTTCAATGTCCTCACCTTCAACATGCTCTACATCTGAAAATACATTAGTAAGCTCAAAAATATCATCACTTATATTCACTCCACTAGAATCATCAAGAAACCCAATAGTCTCAGAAAAATCACAAAACAAATCAAAACTTGAACTCAAAGTATCTATTTTGTATTGATTTCCATGCACAACTGTAGCTACATGCATGTATAATAGATCATCTTGAAGCTTTGTCACATATTCCTCATGTATCAAGGTACATTTTCCTTCAAATAAATTATTCTAAAACTCTACTAGACATTCCTTATAAATAGTGGTATTATCTTCTTCATGGGAAGGTCCTATGGAAGTATCTACTCAATGAATGTCATCCTGAATTTGAAGTCTTCCACCCTTGTGTGGTCTATACTTCATCTTGAGATCCCTATAGTCATGGAAAGATATTTCACTCTGAAAATATACACCTAATTCTCTCCAATCTTGCAAAATTTGATCCCCCAATTCCTGTTGTGCAAGTTCACCATTAATTTGAAGGTTATTCCTTGGAGGAAATTTGATTTTTGGAGGTTTAGAATTGGTTGTCACATTCCTAGTACTCTGATTTTCAATCATGTTGTTAACTAAATCATCCCTATTTCCATAATTTCTTTCTTTTCCATTACTCCCACTAGAGCGTTGGGTCATTAAGGCACATAATTGAGCTATATTCTACTACAACTCACATTGTCCTCTAGAAAAAAACCATTTAAAATGCCTCTTATGTTTGGTTTCATGTGGTCTATATGTTTTTTGTCACCCATACTACATCAAACCTTCAATACTTGTAAACTAATCATTCACAGATAAACCTCCAAGATGATAGGATGCACTACTTTGATACCACTATAATATGCATCCTTGTTCTGCCTTGTTTTTTTATTTTTTTTTATGTATTTAATAGAAGAAGACAAATATCAAGGTGTTTATTTTTGTAATGAAGAGTAAAAATAAAGTAACTTGCAATAGTTAAATAACTCAAAAATTAAATGTTCAAAATTACAAATAGTAGAAATTTCTAGATTTAATTATTGATCTGAAAATATAAAATTTGTTGCAAGGTGTGTGCCCTTGGTCTCCTTGTGTTGTGCAACACAACGCTTGGGTTCATGACATGGCTTAACCACTTCTTATGGATTCATTAAATCTGGTAGTTATATTGAGCATTAACAAGTCAATCTTTTGGTGTAATGGCAATTGTCTATGCGAGAGTTGGTATCAAAGCCTGGGTCATGAGTTTGAACCCCTCACTTGCATTGGGGGGAATTGTTGCAAGGTGTGTGCCCTCGGTCTCCTTGTGTTGTGTAGTGTAGTGCTTGGGTTTGTGACATGGCTTAATCACCTCTCGTGGATTCATTAACTTTGGCGGTTGTATTGGGCATTAACAAGTTGATCTTTTGGTACAACAGAAACAATTTATGCAACCAAATTTCCCAAATATAAGAGCAACCCAAGTCATCAAATTACATTAAATATCTATTTCAAACATACCCATAAAATTTGATTGACTTTGATAAATTTCTACATTTACAACCAACTCTTGCAAGCTCCTAGAAATGGATGCCACACCTCTAGGATTGAATATAAATGCTCACAAATGATAGAAAATTTTCCTCCAACCCTAGGCACCCTCAACATAGCAATAAGCTGCCCAAAACCTAGGCATCCAACTCTCAAAGTCACATGCCCCTGTCAAGATGGTATGGCCAGCTATGGAGATGGTATGACCAACCTTTGGAAGTTAAAATAACAATAAATCTCTCCCAACCCTCCTCCAATTTGTCACTATAAATTTTATATGCAATATCCTCCTGGAAATTGAAATAGACATTCCATAAATATGCCCAGTTGTGATCGCTGTAATTAAATCGCCAAGTTATCCTTCTAATTGTGTCTTTCAACAACATGGAGAATGTTTCCTGTAAGGGATTCCATCCTCACAAACCAAGAAGAAGAACCGTCTCCAACAAAGAAGAGTATCAAATAACAAGTCAAGCATAAAACCAAAATGAGCTCCAAAAATGCTTGTGCCTCCTCAAAATCCCACGCCCTATTTTGGAGGTATAAAATATTTTATTAAATTTTAAAATCCTCCTTATGTCTCCCTTTTAGGTGTCCCAAATTAAAAATAAAATATTTAATCTTTTCAACATTCCTTATGTCTCCCAAAAATTCACCTTTAATATTTTAAATAACCCTTAGTTAAATATTTTAATTTAACTTTATTACTTAAGCATTAAATAAAATAACACCTCCAAAAAATGATTTATTTTACTTTTAAAATATTTTCGACACTAAAAGTCACCTTTAAGAATCCCACCATTTAAATCTTTTAGTTCTCTTTCCAATGAGCTATAATATTAAGGTTCCCAATTAAACATGTTAATTAAAATGACAACCTTAATAAAATTAATTAAATAGCTTAATATTACACCCAATTAGTGGTGTAGACATCTAAATTTAATCACTCCCATATGATTAAATTTACTCCCTTTTTGCCTATCATATTAAATATTAATTTATTAAATTAATATTACACCTTTTGTCTCATATCTGTAAAGTATTTAATTTAATCATTAAATGCTTTATCTTTCACCTTCTTCCTCTCTAAATTAAATAAATACACCAATTTATTTAATTTAGTCATTTTTACCCTTTTGATTTAAAATCAATTTAAAATTCTTCATTTTCTCTCTCCTTGTCACATCCTCCATGGTCCTGCCCTAATCTGAATTAATTTAATTAATTCATGATTATGATGTGCATCCTCTTAATCAAAGATTAATGTCACATCCTCATACATTTTCCACTTGCCTCTAATCTTCCATTAATTAGTCTAATCCAATATTGGCACAACCTTAACCAAGGTCATTAGCCATATTTAGCACCACTTTTTAGCCAACCTTTGCATTTATCTCCTTTTAGCATTGACCCTCTTTCCCATGTGAATTTTTAATTCACATTTATTTATCCTAGACCCTAAGGCTTCTAGAACCTTGGACTTGTCACATCTTCCACATGTGACCAACTCCCACCTTTTTGGAGCTCACCTTTTATCCTTTAGATTCTCCTAAGAATGTGAATTTTTAATTCACATTTATATTTTCAACCACCTCTCCTTTTCCCATGTAGATTTTTGAGGAATTCCAAAATTCCTCAAATGTCCCTTTCACTCCCACTTGGGGACAAGGAATCCCTTTTTGGGGAAATCTTCTCACCCCCTAAGATGCTTGGAAGGTACTTGTCCTTCCTCCACCTAGTGTACCTTTTGGCCACCTCACTTACACCTTATCTCCTCTTAGCCACTTCATTATCCACATGTCAAAATGTGAGGGCTTGTGAGTTCTCAACTCACCATAGCCCTTCATCTTGACCTTATTGGATGAATCTCAACCGTTGAATTCTCTAGAGAATTCAAATTCTCCTATAAATACCCCCTCCTCAAGGGCATTTTCAACACTTTTTGATTTGAGTAACCTTATGCTGCCAATTTGCATTCTCAAGCACTTGTTATCATTTAGCCATTCACTTTGATCATTTTGCACATTCAATCTTGCATCTAGCTACATCACAAGCCATCCAAGGAGCACACAAATCCATCAAAATCAAGGGCCAACCAAGGAGTCTTCAACAGCAAAGAAGGTATAATTGATTTACATTTGTATTTCATCTATTTTCCTTGTTTATCACTCTTTAGGCTAATCTTAAAGTGTCCTTAGTCTTTTATCATTTGCATTTTTAGTTATTTTTCACATTAGAGTAGGGTAAAATTCCAAGGTACACATTTTCGGCATGCCTGGTGGGACCCACAAATGGGTTCTTGTATTTAACCTTTATTTTTGCTAAGAATTTTGCAGGAAAATGTCATAGAAAGGTGGAAGCGCCCTCTGTTTTATCGGAGAAAGGCGGAAGCGCCCTCTGCTTTACTGCAGAAAGGTGGAAGCGCCCTCTGCTTTACCGCAAAAAGGTGGAAGTGCCCTCTGCTTTACTGTAGAAAGGCGAAAGTGCCCTCTTGTCCGCTGTAGAAAGGTGGAAGCGCCCTACATCTGACAGTTTCATTTTCTTCTAACAGTTTGCTACAGTTAGGTGTATACTTAGAAGGTTTTTTCTAACACTTTCTTGCAGTGGGGTGTATAACTTTCCTTTTTTAAAATCTGATAAAGTTTCCTGTAGAGGGGCGGATACACCCTTTCATCTTGAAAGGTTCTTTTCCTCTAACCTATTGTTGTAGAAAGGCGGAAGCGCCCTCTAATCTTGCTGCAGAAAGGCGAAAGTGCCCTTATTTTGCTGCAGAAAGGTGGATGCACCCCCATTTTGCTGCAGAAAGGTGGAAGCGCCCTTGTTTTTGCTACATAAAGGTGGAAGTGCCCCTGTTTTGCTGCAGAAAGGCGGAAGCGCCCCAAAACACCACAGTTTGGAAGGTAAAACAGTCATTTTAGAGTTGTTTTTGCTCTCGTTTTTTGCTATTTTCAAGTAATAACCCTCTAACATTGTTTTGGCAAGGATATTGGTGTTTTTTTGCTAACGTTTTGTAGCATATTATGGTGTAATTGACCAAGAACAAAGGAGAAGATAGCTAACGTTTGCTTGCAAGGTCATCTATTTGATCAAATTTCTAAAAAAATATCCTTGTTGTTTGCACATAGTCTAATTAGGGGGAAGTAACCTTTATTTCTTGCTATGCTTGTCTACTATTGTGTCACCCAAGGGGGCATTAATTTGTTTTCAATTTCTCCTTGCACTTCGTGTGCTGGGGAGTAGTTGGAAGCGGTTAGTGTCTTCTTTTTAGTGGGACCTACTTGGGGATTTCATCACCCCAAGGGACAATTCCAACCACGCGTACTGGCAGGGTATATAAAGGGGGGAGAACGAAAGTTGAACCCCAATCCAGTCATGTCATAATTGGCAGAGCGTCGAAGCTAGGGTGATACCTAGATAGACGTGAAGAGTTGGTATGAGCCTTTTAGTATTTCGCTGGGGTTCCCGACTCACGCTTGTGACGGGCTGGTGTTCACGGTTGTGTCTCACGTACTGAGAGTATATCGAGGACTCCCTAGAATCCTTGTGCATCCAAGATTAAGACCTTGCCTAGCCATACCCCTAACATTAATCATAGGATTGTGCTTGCTTGAAGTGTTTTCTTATGCAAAATCTATGAAATCTTTGATACTTTGGCCTTACTTTACCATTTTGCGTCCTTGCCATAGCCATTGCCATCAAAACCAAGCTTTGTCTTATAGCAGAAAGGTGGAAGCACCCCCTATTTTACTATAGAAAGGCAGAAGCGCCCTCTTTTTTGTTGTAGAAAGGCAGAAGTGCCCCTGATTTTGCTACAGAAAGGCGGAAGCGCCCCTGATTCTGTTGCAAAGGGGCGAATTTGCCCTCCTGAACACCCAAAATTGCCCCATTTGGATCCATTTAGCCTCTAAACCATCATTTAATCATTCCCAACCATTATCTCATCATCCTAAGCCTCCATTTTGTCACTCTAAGCTTCCCAAAACCTCCATCTTATCATTCTAAATCTTTGTTTAACCATTCTAAATCCCCACTCATTCTTCGCAATCATCTTCAATCCACCCGTTCATTCTAATTTCCTTATATTCCATTCAAAAGTCCCTACCATCACCTAGCAAACATCATAATTTTACCGTTTACATCACCAAACACCACTCATAACCAAACCGCCTTAAACTTGTATTACAAAGTGGTTACCCAAATTGACCATAACATTTGAATTTGATTATTAGTCTTTAACTTTGACCCCAGTCAATCCGCTTCCATCTTGAGGTGAATTTGGTGTCATAAGTTATCATCCTCGGCCCAATCAATCCATTCTTATCTTAAGGTGAATTCGGTGTCGTAATCATCCTCTTAATCAATCAAAGCTCTAGGTCACTAAGGGTAACTTCCTTTGATCAAACTTAAGGTCTCTCTCACATCTTTCATCATCCAATCATACCCATCCAATAATCGGAATCTATCAAAACCAATCATTCGATCAAATTGTCCAATCAATCAAATCACATCTATTCAACCAATTCTATCCTATTGATCTTAATAATCCAATCCAAGTCAATCAAAATCCAATCTTGCCAAATCCAAATCTGGTCCCATCAAAATCCGATCCAATCCAATATATCCAAACAAAATCTGATCAAAATCCAAATCCTATCAAAATCACCCCTCATCCAATCACAATTAAATCATTTGTCAAAATCATTTCTATAATCCACTCATAGCACATTTGCATGCCTGTTCAGACCCGATCACAGGCAAAGAAAATGGCTAACCAACAAGCCCAGAATGCCCAATCAAACAACCCTCAAGATCCCAACAACACAATGAACATCTCATCAGATCCTAACAAGGGTACTAACATCCCTCATGATCCTCATAATGGTACTTCATCGCACTCCAACACTGAAAATCAGAACAACTCACCACACGGTGAAGAGAGTATGGCTAATCAACTTGAACTCACACTTGAGGAACATTTTAGTAATCCTGCCAATGTGCAAATGACTGACCATTTACTTGAAAAACATAGGGGAGAAATCTTGGCCAACCTAATTGAGAAGGGTGTCAAACCCCCCTTGAATGTTGACTTGTCCAAATATAGGGGTGCCCCATCTAATGTACTCCGAGGTTCACAAAATACACCAAAAGGTTCATACTTCCCCAATGTTCCGCCAGTTGAGGGTTGCCATCAACCTGAATTTGGCAATGTCATTCTTTATCAGGTTAACTATCCCCCACATGCTTCGACCTCAGTTATAGGAGGTCCTCAAGTGCCTGATCCCAATAATCCTTTTGCCTATGGTATGCCACAAAATGTTCCACAACCTGTGCCATTAACATTAACAACACCCCCTCCTTCAAACCAACCTCCAGTCAACATTGGGGGCACCTCCTTTACCACATCGCTTCCACCTCCTGGGACCACAAATCTAACATCTCAATAGCTTCACCAATCCAACATTCCACCTCAATTACCTCCATAAGGCACACCCCAGCTGAACGTTTCGGGTGGTACCCAACAACCCCCTTTACAAAACGCTTCTACGCTACCTCCGCCATCTCATCCACAACAACCTATACATAATACTTTGGACTCTTCACAACAACCACCCTACCAATCATAAGGAAATCCATCTTGACCTATTGCTCAGCCTATATCCCCCTTTCTCGCATCCATTTTGCATCTGCAGGCGCAACCACAACACAATATCCCATCTCAGCCCATACTAGATTTGATGTCACAACAACAACCTCCCCAGCACTACTACTATCACAATCAACAACAATTTCACCAACAACCGCTTTATGCGACCTCCCAACAATCACAACAATACTTTCAACACCAACAAACCAACACGCAATGTCCCATCCAAGTTCCTCAACAACCTACCCCACACTTCTATCAAACAAATCCATACTATACCCCACAACAACACCCCTCATATCAAAAAAATCCTTCGTCTTACCAGCAAGCCATATCATCATCCAGTCATCCAAATCCGTATTTCAACAATCCGACGCCCTTTTAGCAAGATCCTTTATCATCCTATCATCAATATCCCCCCAACCCACCACCGGCTAGCTCAGATCTGTTGGAAATCAAGGCCACACTTAAGGACCTTCAAGCTGGGGCTACCAAAAAATCATTCAAATTTGAGGACATATGCCCATATCCATTTGATCCCTCCATCTCATTAATCCCATTTCCTAAACATTTCGAGATACCAAAATTTGACAAATACAAGGGAAACAAAGATCCTAAGGCTCACTTGCAGGAGTTTTATTCCCAGTGTCAAGAAGTCATGTACAATGACAACTATCTCTTGTGCTTGTTCCCATGAAGCCTAGCAAGCCACGCCCTAGACTGGTTCATGACTCTCAAAAAAGGGTCCATAAAAACCTTTGCAGACCTGTCAGAAAAGTTTGTATCTTACTTCTCTTTCAATTTGGAGAAGGATACGGACACCTTAGATCTCCTCAAAGAGAAACAACGTGAGGGGGAAACCTTTACTAGCTACCTACAACGGTGGCATGCATTAGCAAGCTGAATGAAGACCCCTCTGAAAGAAAAAGACATGGTTACTCTTTTCGTGGAAAACTCTCATCCTGACATGGCTCATAATTTTAGGTTACATTGTGTCACCACTTTCACAGAGATAGTGGAAAAGGGACCCATCCTTGAACGTGCCCTTATTGCCAAAGGACACATCAAAATACATAGTCATGATAAAAGAGAGGTCATTTGGAGATAAACCACAATTCTGGAACAAGAACAAGAATGCGGTGAATGACAGCATGACAGACACTAAACATGTCCAAGTGGCTAATACATCCCAAAAACAACAACCGTTTGTACCCAACGCCATATCTGTACCACAGGGGGCACCTCGTCCTCCTTAATAGTCAAACCAGAACAATCAGGGGAACACCAAACGTCAATACGCCCAATTAGGAGAACCTTTGAGTGTTGTTTTTAATAAGTTGTTACAAATCAATTATCCCATCACATACCCTGTCACCAAGCCATTTGATGAGTCCAAACCCAAGCCCGCATGGTTTAAGGAAAATGAGTATTGTGAGTTCCATAAAATCAACGGGCACTCTTTAAACAAGTGTCAAGGTCTGAAAAACTATGTCCAAGATCTCATTGATTGAGGTGATATCAAGGTTGACCCCAGTCAAGCTTTGTCGTCCAATGCTCAATTATAGATATATCAAAATGCCTTTCCAAATCATAATCAAGGCCCAAGCACATCTAATAGTGATCCCCAAGGAAACAACACAAATAATGTGAGCTACAAGAATGTGCCCTTCAATTACGAGGGTGTTATTCATTACATTGAGCAGGTGGAACCCTGGGTATCCATGATACATGTTAAAGCCAAAGACCCTCAATGTGCTGTTACTACACGACGAGCCCGCATCACTGTTCCTGTAGCCTCTGGACCCACCCACTCAACTCCTGTAAGCTCTCAGTACAACATCCTTGATCACTTAAGAAAGACCCCTGCTCATATATCCATCCTGGATTTGCTTAAGTCTTCCCTGGTACATCAAGAAATCCTTAATAGAGCCTTGCAGGAAACCCATGTGCCAAATGACATCGACCCCACAAAATTCCAACCTTTGGTGGGACACTTGGCTTTCTCTCATCACTTGCACTTCAACCAAAACGATGTGCCAAACATCAATGTCAATCATAATCGCCACTTACATATCGAAGTCGTGGTTGCTCACCATAAAATAAAAAGGGTCTTGGTAGATAATGGCTTTGCCCTCAATTTATGTACTTTGAAATTCATGAAATAGGTGGGGTATACTCAAGCAGACTTAAGTAACCAGATCATCACAATCAAAGCCTATGATAATGCAAAAAGAAATTTAGAGGGAATCATCAGTCTTCCTATCCAAGTGGGACCTGTGCTTCAGTATACTACCTGTCATGTCCTTGATCTAGACTTACCATATAATGTCCTCCTTGGTCGCCTGTGGCTCCATGCTATGCAAGCCGTCCCCTCCACGTACCATCAGTGCCTAAAATTCCCCATCAACGGACAAGAAGTCACCATCTATGCTGACCCCCAACCATTTGAATATTGTCGCACTTTAGAAGCGTCATTTCCTCATTTACATTATTGTCCCGGGGTTGAAATGGGGGCATCCCACTCATCATCCGCTAATCCACCATCCACCATGATAACCACTTCATCCCCCACCACAGATCCTACGGTCACCAAAGTCCAGATCATTGACAAAGGGTGTGGTGAATACGAAATGCATACGGCTCTCAATGTAGCAACCATGCCACCGTCACCACACGAGTATGGTCAACCCTCACATGCTACACAAAAGGAAGACAAGACTATCACCTTCAGTGGTAAAAACATCCCTACCACCACTTTCAGATCCCCAAGTGTCAAGATCGATGCACCAAAAGAAGACATAAGCCAATGGGTCTACCGAGAAGAACCCCAGCCGGACCCTCCTCTAAAGGAGTATTTTTAGGAAGCATATCCATGGTCAGCTAAGTTTGCAAAAAAATATAACTACCAAGGCAGGGGCCTAGGTAAAGAAGAACAAGGGCGGTTGCAACCTATTGATACACCAAAGTTACCAAAAAACATAGGCATTGGGTATGACAAGAAACAAAAAAGCCCTGCAACATCATCTAATACTTCCAATAGTATCACCGTGGACGATGGCTCATTGGAAGACATACCTGAGGAGGAATCCATCATACATGCGTATGATGACGTCGATCACACCGACTTATCATCCATGTTCGAATGCCTATCCATCTGCACCATTAGCCTATCCCTTTGTCACCCTGAACTTATTGATTGGGACCTACATAATACCACACCTGTCAATATGTCTACGGATACATATGTCAACCTTATGGGATTGGGCGAGGATGAACACTCCAGTCGCAAAAATAAGAATAAGAAAAGTAAAAAATGGTCATCTAGTGAAAACCTCCTTGAGGCGCTTCCTGACCTTGAAAAAGTAAAAATAAAGGACACATCCAATGGTGAAAACCTCAAAGAGGCGCTGGATGATGGAGATGTTCATCTTCCCCTTATAGGAACTCAGTTATCCTCCTGATCATCCATTCTAATCGAAGAGACTCAAGAAGTTAATTTGGGTATTGCAGCAAATCCTAAAATCACCTATGTGGCTAAGTCACTCTCAGAACAGGAGTATTCGATCATCATGCAGCTACTCCGAGAGGGAATCATCAACTTTGCTTGGTCATATTCAGACATGCCAGGTTTAGACCCTGCCTTAGTAGCTCATCATCTAGACGTTCGCCCAGATGCCAAGCCTGTCAAACAAAAACTCTGCAAGATGCATCCATAGGTCACATTGCTAGTCAAAAAGGAATTGGAAAAGTTACTAGAGGCAGGCTTTATTAGACCAATTGACTACTCTGAGTGGATCTCCAATATAGTACCAGTTGCCAAACCAAATGGAGACATTCAGGTTTGCACAGACTTCAGGGACCTTAACAAGGCCTGCCCAAAAGATGACTTCCCTCTGCCTAACATTGACATGTTGGTCGATCTCACAGCAAGACACGAGATGCTCTCCCTTATGGATGGCTTCTCTAGTTATAATTAGATTCGAATCGCACCTGAAGACCAACATAAGACCACCTTCACAACACCTTGGGGTACTTTTTGTTACAATGTTATGCCCTTTGGTCTCAAAAATGCAGGGGCAACATATCAGAGAGCGATGACGGTCATCTTCTATGACCTCATCCATATCATCATGGAGGATTATGTTGATTACTTGCTAGGAAAATAAAAAACACAAGCAAAACATCCTACAGTCCTGAAGCAGATCTTTGAACAGCTAGAACATTACAAGTTGCGGCTAAATCCAAAAAAGTGCATCTTTGGGGTCACATCAGGAAAATTATTAGGTTTTATAGTCTCCCGAAGGGGTATTGAAGTTGATCCCACCAAGATAAAGGCTATTCTGGACATGCCACCTCCACGCAATCTAAAGTAGTTAAGAAGCCTCCAGGGGAAGATGCAGTCCATCCGTCAGTTCATAGCCCAGCTAGCAGATAAATGTCAGCCATTCACCCATCTTTTGAAGAAAGATTCCACCTTCCGATAGACCCCGCAGTGTCAGATGGGTTTCAATAAAATTAAGGAATATTTAGCTCATCCACCAATTTTGATGCCACCTATTCTAGGAAAACCCCTCCTGCTTTACATCTCTGCTACTTTAGTCACACTGGGGGCATTGTTGGCACAACATGATGAATCATTCAAAGAGAGGGAAATCTACTACATCAGTCGAACACTATTTGGCTATGAGTTAAATTACTCCCCCATAGAAAAAGCTTGCCTCGCACTCAGCACACAAAAACTCCATCATTACATGCTCAGCCATCCAGTCAAATTAATCGCCAAAATTGATCCCCTAAAGTATTTGTTATCTAGAACCACTCTGACTGGCCGCATGGCCAAATGGGTCATGCTCCTAAGTGAATTTGACATAGAATATGTAGAGAAAAAAGCCATAAAAGGACAAGTAATAGCTAATCAATTAGCTGAGGCACCATTAGTAGATGCCTATCCGTTAGACACTGAATTCCCAGATGAAGAAATCTACACAGTTATAGAAGCACTAGCTTGGATGCTATATTTCGATGGCTCATACACTCATAGTGGATCTGGGGCAGGAATTTTATTAGTTACCCCTCAAGGTGACTACATCCCAAAATCATTCAGGATAGCATTCCCATGTACCAACAATATGGCAGAGTATGAAGCTCTCCTCACCGGCCTCAGAATTGCAAAATAGTGGCACATAACTCATTTGAAAGTCTTTGGTGATTCTTTACTAGTCATTAGACAAGTTAATGATGAATTCCTCATGAAAGATGATAAACTGTTACCCTATAAATGCATGGTGGATGATTTCAAGAAATATTTCACCTTCATACAGTTTGACCAAATCCCTCAGGTATAGAATAAAGCGACAGACGCAATGGCCACTATTGGTTCTTTGATTGACATGCCTAAGGACCGGACAGAGTGTGAGTTTCTTGTTGAATAGCTTTTAATCCCTACATATGATGTTCCTGACACTGATATGGTGTGCGATATTGTAGGTCCCACCTCGCCTTGGTATCAAGACATATACACTTATCTCTGTGATAATATCATACCCCCAGAACTTACATGCAACCAACGCAAATCCTTTATCCATCGTTCTTCCCGATACATCATTGTTGGCGATACGCTTTATCGTCGCGGGTATGATGGAATCCTCCTTAGATGTCTGAATGAGACTAAGGCCTGCACGGCACTAATAGAAGTACATGGTGGTATTTGTGGAGCTCACTCAAATGGTATGGCTCTGGCCAAAAGGATCCTACGGGCTGGATATTATTGGCCTACATTGGAACATGATGCTTGCGAATTTGTGAAAAAGTGCCTTCCTTGCCAACAACATGCAGATTTGATTCACACCCCAGCACAAGATCTTCAGCCCCTCCTAGCACTGTGGCCCTTTTCTCAATGGGGTTTCGACTTGATTGGCAAGATTTACCCACCATCATCTGATGGTCATACATTCATAATTATCGCCACTGAATACTTCACTAAATGGGTGGAAGCAATGCCACTCTCACAAATCACCGGTGTCCAAATCTCTAAATTTATCCTTTACCATATTCTTTGCAAATATGGTATCCCATCTACCATCCTCTCTGATAATGGAAAACCTTTCAAAAACCAAGCCATGAAACACCTCTGTGACACCTTCCATATACAGCATCATTGGTCAATGCCTTATTACCCTCAGGGTAATGGTCAGGTAGAAGCAACCAACAAGACCCTCATCCGCATCCTCAAAAAGGTTGTCAATAACACTGGACGAGATTGGCACCTCCATATTCATCCTGCCCTTTGGGCATACTGTACATCCATCTGCACCCCAACAGGCACCACCCCCTATTCTTTAGTATATGGTGCTGAAGCCGTCTTTCCAATCAAAGTTGAGCTTCCATCACTAAGGATTTCTCTGAAAAATCTTATCAACAAAGAAGATGCTCGTGTTGCATGGCTTGGGCAGCTGGAATTACTGGATGAACGAAGAATAAAAGCCTATGATCACCTACAAGCATATCAAAATCACCTCAAATGTCATTACAATAAAAAGGTCTATCCTAGACAATTCCAGGTTGGTGAGCTTGTCCTCAAAGAAAACTAATGCACTCAACCGGATTGTGATAAGAAAGGAAAATTTGAGGCAAATTGGTTAGGACCCTATATCATAGCCGCTAAATATGGATCTGGGGCATACAGGTTGGCTACTCTTGAAGGAGATCCCCTTGACAAACCCGTCAATATCATGCATTTGAAGAAGTTCTATGCCTAAGTCCACTTGGTAACCCCATCAAATGATAGAATATGATAAACAGATCTGATTGGGTGACTTACTAAAAATAGATGCTCCCTCCAAGAATCTTGGAGCCCAAACCAGAAGTTAGAAATAACATTTAAAAGTGTCATATGACTCGTTAAAACCATATGAGCTCAGTAGTAACATCAAATTACCCCTCTGCACATTTTGACACAAACCCAAAAATTCAATGACAACTACACTACTAGAGAACTTGAAAATGGGGACATTACATTTAGCCTCTATCCATCAAAGGGATACACAAGCTCTTTTCATCAATTTTTCCATTGTGAAGGTGGAAATACTAACATGACGTTTGACTGAGGCATTCCTCTATATGGCACAACCCTTCCTCTCTCTTTATGTGAGTAGGTTACAGATCTAAAGAAGATTGGAGGAAGATTGAAGACAAATTTCTCATTCATACATCAAAATCCTACAAGTTGACAAGATATAAAATCTGAATTATCTTAGTAATAGACATAGATCCAACAACCAGAATTGGAGGAAAGAAGTTGCAAACTAGGGACCTTAGGCCTAGGAAATCAATTTCTAGTTTCAATCCCCTAGTCTAGGGAATCCTTGCACCCTATACCACCCATAATTAGCTCAAATTCAAAGCATAGGTACATCAGTGTCCGTTTTCTTTTTTTTTGCAACTTAAATTTGTTTGTATTTTTTAGTTTGTCAGAATCATCTCATAATGCTACATTTGCATAATTTTCTCAATTACATCAAATATTACGTTATCTTTTCAATCCATCAACCCCCCCACCTCCAACCAAAGAGAATCTAGATCTAGGCTTGGTTGATTCACCTTTTAGGTTGTTAATCAACCACACATCCTCATGGGTCTAGATTCTCCCCATCACATGTTTTAGAAATTTTTGATTATAGTGATCTATCTGTTTAGATCATTGGTTCACATTTTCAAATTAAACACCTTGTACCAATAATACTAGAACTTGCATTATATCAAATGTGTGCTTTCTTCTTACTAATTTATTTGATTTAATTCAAGTTTGGGCTCAACCATGAGCTTAGCCAACCCATGTCCTCTAACAAGATTAGTTATTTAGATGTTTATATTAAACTCTTGGATCTTATTGATCCATCTACACTTTCTTCTTGTTACTTCTTGTTGTGTGAAAATATATTTGGTTGTAGCATTAGGGACACAAGAAATGACTCTAGTGCTTACTAGATATGGCCTAAAAAAGTTTACAACCTTGACTAAGGTATATTCTTGTTTCTCCATGATGTCATATTTCAGCTCTACAACTTGAAGTGACTTGCTAAAAAATGCTATGGTCTACTCATATCCTTCATATTTTTTTTATAATAAAAAAACAACTATGATATGGAAAGAAGCAAAGGAAAAAAATTGAAGTGACTTTGGAAAATCAGAGGATTTCTTTTTCTCCCTTTCAGAGCATTGTAGAGATATATTTTGTTATTTCAACAAATTTTGTAACAAATCTCCTAACAAAGTTTACCTACCCAAAGAAATATTGAATACCTTTGATTGTCTTGGGTTGTGGAATTCTTTCTATTGCAACAATGATCTCGTGATCAATTCTTATTCCATCCTTGGATACTATGTGACCCAACAACTTTCCTTCTATGATCCAAAACATACATTTTTGGGGATTTAAGGATATACCATATTCTAGTTCCCTAACAAAAATATTTTCAAGGTGTACACAATGATCTTCAATTTTCTTTAAAAAAGTGGTGAGCTCATCCTGATAGACCACCATGATGATATCAATTAAATTGAAGAAACATATATCCATGGATCTTTGGAATGTGGAACCCACATGTTTTAATCCAAATGACATTCTCACATACATGTAAGTTCCCCAAGGTGTTGTGAAGGTAGTTTTGTATTGTTCTGATTCTTTTACTTTTACCTAGTTGTATTTTGAAAAGCCATCCATCATTGATAGAAGTACACAACCAATCACCTTCTACAACATAGAATCCATGTTTGGAAATTGATAGTTATCTTTTAATGAAGGCACATCTAGATTCTTGGAATCTACACACAACCAAAAGTCTCCATTATTTTTCTTGACTAGCACCAAATTTGAGACCTAGGTAGAGTGCTTGTTAGGTTTAATTATTCCTCCATCTTTTAGTTTCATCAAATATTGCTACATATTGGGTGTCAGAGTTGGGTTAATTGGTCTTTATTTTTATATGAAGGTTTTGACATCATATTTCAAAGGAATTTCATGTTGAAACAAGTCCTCTCTATATCCCTTAAAACCATCATAAGACCATTCAAATACATGCTTATATTTTCTAAGTAAAGAAATATGAATTGTTATAATTTTAGGTTCAATTTCTTTCCAATATATACCTTTTTAGGTGAAGTATATGTTCCCAAGTTAATTTCTTCAAGCTCTTGTTCATAAACAAGGGTTGGTTTCATATTAAATTTACTAGCATTGTCAAATACTCTTTCTAGAGAAAAAGTCCTTTTGTGAGCTTTTTTGTTTTCAATTAAATAACTTCATTTCAAAAAATATTTTCTTTTCCATCAATAATTTTAACAAAGCCTTGAAATTCAATCTCTTGGTTATGGTATTCATCAATGTAGAAACTTAGTCTTGGTCATCATTGAATACCCGCAAGTTGCAAAATATTGTCTCGAATTGAAGGTTTCGTTTTCATTTCAACCTTTAAGATTCCAAAAAAATTGATATCATTAGGTCTAAGAGAAATGTTGGAAAGGAGATATTTCATTGCATTTTTAGACCTCTCTATCCAATCAATATAAAATATATCAAAATTTTCTATGACATCCCAAACAACAACCTTGTATTGTTTTAATCTCTTGTGCTTAGAAACAAATTTGGCTTTGACCCGAGATGATAGTAATTCAAAGTCCCCTATTACCCTAAGATTTTTGATACCATGTTTGACAGTCATATTAAGTCCTAGAAGTAATACTTCATACTTTGCCACATTATTTGTGCATTCAAATTTCAAAGAGAATGGATACTTATTTAAGACTTACCATTGGGTGATATAATGATCACCCCAACACCTTCTCCTCTTGAATGTGCTCCATCAAAATACATTGACCATAAGTCATCCTTTTTGGAAAGATCCTTTGATTCTTGAGTCAATGGTGCAACATTTCCTTTCTCAAGTTGATAATATACAACTCTGAAGATATCTATATCAACATCAATGAAACACACTTCTTCATTTGGCTTTATATCTTCAAACAAAGTGGAATTTCTGTTATCTTTGTTCAATTTCATACTTTTATCATTGATAGGGATCATGACATATGATAATTCCAATTGCATGCTACCACATATTGTTGCAGATTATTTTCTTAACAAGAGCATCCCATACTGAGGTGGGATGTCTACTATAGTTAAATTAATTTTGAAATCCTTTTCTAGGAAGGCTGCTAGTTTAAAATACACATCTTTCATGATCCCCATCACTGGAACCTCCCTTTAATCCATAGAAAAACATTTTCCATATGATTTGTTGACTTGATGATGCAAAGCAGGGAGGAGTTTTCTTAATAATCACAAATGGTGTTTTCTGACCACAACTTTCAAAATCAATTGAAAAACTAGAAGCCACTCATCATTTTAGATACCCATTAAGCTCTACTTTAACATATCCAAAAATTAGGTAGGGTTGTTTCAAAACAATACCCTCTAAAAATTGTTGCTATGCTTACACATGAGCCCCAAATAGGTCACTTTTACAAAGCAACTACAAACTAAAAAACCTACCAACCTTAAACCTCCATTTCTGGACCTTAAACAAGTTATAAAAGATCTAAATCCACAACTTTTACCAATATAATCATCCACAAAATCACCAAACTTCAAAATCTCATCTAAACCCCATTTTAGGCTTGCTTCCAATGAAGGTTTATTGGATCTTTGTACTCCAGTCCACAAAAAACTTCAAAAATTCCTTAAACACATCACTATGGGTCTACAAATTCTTTCTAAATCATCTCCCATCCTTTAACAATGTATTTTCCTCAAACTCCAACTTCTAGCCACCATCCTTTGCTTGAAATATGAATAAAAATCAACTAGGACATCACCATATTAACTCAAAACATCCTTCCCTGCACCTAAAAAATATACCAACATGAAATTATACCATAAATAACACCATTCCATCAATTTTCAAAGGTTTCCATCAGTGGAATGGTCAACTATGCCATTTTCTTGCTCTCAAAACTTCAAAATAGGGTTTTCAGCCACCTTTAGTGTTTTGCCTCTAAAATCCTCCTAACTTGATAAAATCACTCCAAATAAAAACCAGAACAAATCTAATTAATATATCCATCAAATCCAATTCACTAGAGATCAAGAAAAATCTATACAAAGCCATACATTAGACTGTAGAGGCAAATTTACCAAAAAAACACAAAAAATGAAGGTTTCTTATTGTTTCTTTCAACAAAATCAACTCCAAAACTTGTTTTCGACCCTGAAACCATGTATTCAAGCCTTGGAAATCAAAAACCAACTAGAAAACTGACCCAAACTACCTTTTGAACTTACTTGACCATTGGGCTTCCACTTTTTGCATTTTTGCAATTTGCGCATGACAACTTTTTGCAAGATTTATAATATTTACAAGATTGACCCCAAATGCCACCAATTACATCACAAATGGTCTAATATTACCTTATTCCATAAAAATTAGATTTAACACCTAAAACCTGTCATATGACCTTGTTTGACCATATTTGCAAAAATGGACTTGGTGCCCCTACACCACTTGCAATCCATATTATTTCAAAATAGCTAGGAGTATGACATTTTTGGATCTCTTGAATCAATCATGTAATTTTTTACCAACTTATCATTAATTTGTAGTGTGACATAAAATGGGTCTACCTGAGTAAGGCATTTTTTCAACATTGTACCCAAATAGAGTGGTTTCCTTTTTGTTTTCTTTCACTTTCCCACATTGGTTATTTTAGGCATTTCGCTTTAAGTTCGCTTCTACTTTGCTACTGCTATGCTCAGGGTCCCTCTACTTTTGTTGGGTATGTCTGCATGCATGACAACCATTTTATTTCCTAGGATTGTTCTATGTATTTCTTCAATAAACTCTAATCAAGATTTTAGATTGGATGGTGAGGGTCTTTTGTTAGTGTCAAGTGACCTGGATGTTTGACTCAAAGGGGATAAGTTGTTAGTTGGTCTGATTTTGATGTATTCTGAAATCTTATATCTCTCACATACTTTAAGAATTTGGAGGTCATTGTAGGTCCTTTTGTGAAGTCTAGTTAAGTGAAAATCTAAAATTATGCTTCAGTGCCACTGCGATTCTCAGCCCTAAGTGCAAGCTTCATTGCTTGTGGGTGGAAATGAAAAGAATTGAAAAGAGAAAAATCAAAAGAAGAAAAAAATTGAAAATCAAAAGAAAATAAATTCAACTTTTAGGAGGATATGAATAACTCTACTAGGGCTATGGATGCTTGGCCATTAGTAGAGCAATGTTCATGAGAATCACAACCAAAACCTCGTTAGGGCTATGGACGCTTGACTGGCAGTGAGGCAATGTCTCATATGCTTTTGGAGTAAGAATAAACTATGTAGCTTAACTTGACGAAGGTTGGGTTCTTGCAACAACTTAAGGATGTGAATTAATGCATATGCACACACTTGGATTTTCAACTTATTGATGGTTGGATTGGCTAGTGGTTTTTATCATTTGGATGAGTGTTCAATTTATTTTCCCTAGCATGAAGGTCAAAACCATAGATTCTAGGTTCGTGATTCTAGTTTTTCATCGAAATGCCCTAGAGCATTTCCCTAGCGAGTCACCATTTGTTGTGCATGTTTTGCACACACGCCCCACCGAAGGCAAGGACCCCCTCTTTTCTCTCTCTCAATGGGTCATTTTTCTTTCTCCTTACTTTGCACATCCCTGTTTCAAGCTCAATTTGGTCATGTGCCTTAAAATGATCAAATTCCCTTTAGTTGAATTCACTTGTCTAAGTTTCACCAAGTCATTTTCCTTTGTAGAACTTGGCTTGCGGGTTCCCTTGGTTTTTTTTTGCCCCAGCGTCCGTCTACTCTCATTGACCCTCACTTGCGGGTCACCTTGTGTGGGTTGTTGCTCGTGTTTCACTGCTAAGTAGTGACTGATTCCCAACTTCTGACCGCATGGCGAGCTCCGCACTTAGAATATCCATCTGAGCCTTGACCAAGCATCCAAACGAGCATGGGTTTTTGCATCTCACCTAACTCGAGTTTGTTATACCAAGAAATCAATGCATCCCATTAATGGAAATTTTCCTATAAATGTTGCTCCCTACCCTTCATTTTAACCTGAGGCATTCAAATATGAGAAGAGAAACAAAGTCCTCCCCCCCTTTTTTCACTTTTTCCTTGCTCCAGCTGACTTGGTCCTTGCTCGCTTGCTTCACGTTTTCCTTCATTTTCTAACTTTGGGGACAAGTTGCCTATGGATTTGGGATTTTTTGTGATGCCTAAGTGAACTACCAAGGTTTCATTGAGTTTTGTGAAGTTGTAGTAATTTCCTTATGGGCTTTCATCCCTCCATTGTTGTTTGTAGGAATTTCTTTGTGGGTTGTTGTCCCTCCGTCATCATCCATGGGAATTTCCTAGCAGGTTGGCATCCCTCCACCGCCATCTGTGGGAATTTCTTTGCAGGTCATCATCCCTTTGTCACCATCTACGAGAATTCCTTTGCGGGCCATCATCCCTCCATCGCCATCCGTAGGAATTCCTTTGTGGGCTGTCGTCCCTCTTTTGTCATTCACGGGTTTCCAGGTGCTCAATGCCATTTTTAAGGTAACAAACCCTCTAGCTTACCCCCTTCCATATTTTTGCACATTTTGAAAAGGGCCAAATCATTGAGGAATAGGTTTAGGCAACCTACTAATGCATCTTCCATGTACTTAATTTGGAAAAACTCAAAATTGCTTAGAGTTGTGGCTTTGTAGAACTCTGCATGTGGGTCGTTGTCTCTTGAACGTCATCACTTAACAACCGAGCTTTAATTCCTTTCCACCTCATGGCCCCCACATCATTCAGACTCACAAAGAGCATCAAAGCTTCATCTAATTACTTCAAGTGTCTCACGACCCATTTTCGCCCTTGCTTAATGATTCCTTGGGAGATCTTCCCTTTCACCGCAGTCCCTCCAATGTCATTCCTAATGGTGAACATACGATGTTGGCCCAGTAGTTCCCTCCAATATCTCCTAAATTGGTCAAACTTTTGCACATAGCCCTTAACATTTGAGGCACCCTCAGGTCCCATGGTGCGGACTTCCACCTGTGGGTCGTCATGCTCTAAATGTCGTCGTTTAATGACAAAGACTCCAAACTTCCTTCGACCTTCCTACACTCGCACCCCTAAACCAACATTTATGTTTATGGTCCAAATGAGCTCCAAATTTGGAACAATGATGAATATTATGATCTTTTAATGATGCATGGATGGATCTAACAATGAATTTGTAGGATTTAACTGGTATTTTCTCCCTCTATATATAAGAGCACTTACTGTGTCTTTGGGTGCATGATTTATGGAACCTACTAAGGAGCCATTGAAGAAACCCACAAGACCCCTTAGAGGAAGAGAGGAAAAGGATGTATGCATAAACAATGAAGTATTGACCAACATATGAATGCATGCCAAGGAAGTCAATGACAAAACTACAAAGGGTGACTTTGAAAAGAACATGAAGGAGTTGTTTTATTTTCCACTAGGTGATGATGATTGTTAGGAGCTATCCATCCAGATCAGGAGCAACATATCTACTTCTCAGAAACACCAATCTACAAAAATAATGCACTTAATTGGCTGCAATAATTTTGCAAACACATCAGACAAAGGACAACCTTTAGCAATTTCAGCTACAGTAGGGAAGGCAGTCACTACTGGACAAAACTGCTACAATGTCAGGGTCACTAGATGACAAAATAGGCTATAAGACAAAATAGAGAAGAAGGAAAAATAGCCTATTTTAAATTGAGAAATATTGGGGGTAGGTAAAACCCTAGCTTGTATTTAATTTGAGCCACACAATGTAAATCAATCTTGGCCATTCATTCTTCTTTTGAAAAACTATAATTAGGGGCTTTCCCCTCATTTGTAAGTGTTGGAGAACTGGTGTAAAGGGAATTTTGCAGCAATAGAGAGAAGAATTGCATGAATTTGGGTGTTTCTTTTCATTTTGTTCATTATGCATGCATGGTTCAACTTCCATGTTACTTTTAGCTTGTAGTTCCTTGAATGGATTTGATAATGGTGTTAGTTGTTACAATATTTGATGCTCTTCCAACTCATGTTTTTTGTGATTTGTTGATGATGAATCACTTTGTAAAGCTAGTCTTAGCTAACTTGTTGAAACTTAGTTCAATTGCATGTTCATGAGATGAATGCAAAATCTGAAAATTAGCAGACCTTAGAAGATTGCACTGATTTTGTTTAGCTGTAGGTTTCTCTTGGTCAAGAAAAATCTAGTTTGTGGGAGTCTATCTACTGTAGCATTACCCATTATTATTGTTCATTCATGGATTAGAGTTAGATTAACTTATCTTACCCTTCCTCTTTTTCTATTTCTTTTAGTCCTTTTTTATAGTAGGAGTCCAAGCATAAAAAAAAGCTAAATCTGATGAACATAGTGACTTTCAGCTTGTTGATTTGAGTGGGCAGCCACTATTCATTTGTTTCCAACACTTTGAAACTCCATTTGCAAAGTCCCAACTTCCCATTCTTTGTAAACCATAAAGGCCACCTTGAGGTTACCAAAAAACTACATCAACCAACTGAATTATTCCAAGCATTGTCATGACCTAACACCCGAGAGACCTTAGGGTAGTGATCTGGAACTTTTTTGCAGATTTCTACCTTTCCAGAGAGGTAGCATACTTGTGTGCTGCCTGTGTTGAGAAGGTGAAAAAACAATCATCAACATATGTTCCCATTATAAATCTCTCCTTCCTCAGATATACCATCACTTCATCTCCAACAACAAACTCATTATGTCTCATGTGCTCATATTCCTCTTCCTTATACTTATTGTTCATATCCTCCAAGTGCTTCCGAATTTGATTATGCAGTGTTTCCATGAATCCTGCAAACTATTTTTCCTCTGCACTCCTCTTGTTCTCCATACATATTTCTCTTAGTTCTATAACTCCTCTTAGATGTATTGCTATCAAATCTCAAATGGTTACTTCCCTGTGCTTCGGTTCACTAAATTATTATATGCAAATTCTGCTTGCAGTAGAACTATTTCCCAATTTCCTGCCTTCTCACCAACCAAACATCTTAATAGGTTAACCAACCTTTTGTTTACTACTTTTTTTTGTCCATTAGTCTGTGGATGGTTGACTAAATTGAACTTCAAGTTTGGTTTCATCTTCTTCCACAATGTTCTCCAAAAGTATCCAATGAACTTGGTATCCCTATCTGAAACTATACTCTTAGGTAATCCATGCAATCTTACAATCTCCTTGAAAAATAGGTCAACAACATGCACAACTTATTTATTCTTCTTGTAAGGAATTAAATGTGTCATTTTAGGAAATCTATCCACTACTACCATTATTGAATCATATCCCCTCTATGTTCTTGGTAACCCCAATATGAAATTCATGCTTATATCTTCCCAAGGTATCTCTAATACTATCAAAGGTTTGTACAGTCAAGTATTCTAAATACTCCCTTTTGCTACTTGACAAATTCTACAATTTTGAACATACTTCTTGAAATCCCTATATATCTATGGCCAAAAATAATGTTCACTTACCAAATTTGTTGCCTTATCGATCCAAAAATGTCCTTCTAGTCCTCCACTATGCTTGTCCTTGATTAGAATCTCCCTCATTGAACTCATTGGAATGTATAACCAATTTCCCTTGAACAACATATCTTCCTGAATGAAATAATTTAACCATTGGCTTCGATCTATCACTATTTGTTCCTTATATGCTCTCCAAGCTTTAAAAAAATTTGCATCATCTTCATACATGTGCTTAAGTTCTTCAAAACCCAATACTTCTATCCTCATCTCTATCAGTGAATTCCTTCTCTTGCTCAATGCATCTGCAACCATTTTTGACTTGTTACTCCTATACTTCAACACAAATGTATAGCTCTGCAAGAACTCAACCCATCTCATGTGTCTCTGATTCAACTTCCCTTGATTGTTCAAATACTGCAAAGCTTGATGGTTAATGTATAACACAAACTCCTTAGGAAACAAGTAATGTCTCCACTTCTTCATGGATTGAATTATGGCATATAATTCCTTTTCATAAACTAAATATCTCCTTCTGGCATCATTCAACTTTTCACTGAAATAAGCTACAAGTTTTCCTTCTTGACTCAACCTACTCTAATTGTATTTCAAATTGCATCACAATCAACTTGAAATACCTTGTCAAAATCCAGTAATGCTAACACTAGCCACTCTATCACCTTTTGCTTCAACAATTCAAAAATTTGTGCTTTAGATGTCCACTTAAAGTCCTTATCTTCCCCCATTGTCTCTGTCTTGGGTGTAAAAATGCTACTAAATCTCTTGATAAATTTCTAATAGAAACTATCTAATCCATGGAATGATCTTACTTCTCCAATGTTTATCAGTGTAAGCCAATCAACAATTTCTCTAACCTTTTCAAGGTCCATCTTCAATCCTTCAATAGAAATGACAAAAAACAAATATACCAACTTATGCAACAAGGAGCACATTGACCAAGAATTAGCCCATCTCTCCCAATTTTTTTCTTTAAATTGTTAAAAAAGGAAAAAAATCAATAGGGCTTTTAATCAAGCCAAAGCCAGACTTACTTGCCAACCTAAAGCCCCTCCTCCCCTCCCCTTAGCTACCTTACCCTATGTTGAGGGTGTCTCCAACAAAATCACTAAAATCCTCCAAAAAAGGGATCTCAATTTCACTTTCAAGCCTTTTTCCACATTGTGGAATCACATCCCCTCCCCCAAAGACCCTCAATACATCTTCTTGAACTCGGGTGTCCACAAGTTAATGTGTTCCTGCAACATTCCTTACATTGGGGAAACTAGACTCTCCATTATCACCAAAGTCAAAGAGCATAGTTCTGACATTAGGCATGATTGTATCTTAAAGTCGGCCTTAGTGGAGCACTCTTCCAAGATGAAGCATCATATTGCCTTAGAAAATACCAAAATATTGGTAAAAGAAGACAACTACTTCAAGAGGAAGCACAAAGGTGCAATTGAAATAAACAATCACCCCTCTAACCTTAATTGAGATGGGCATTGGAATCTTAGTTTCTCTTGGAAACCTCTTTTAAATAACCTTAGTGGTCCCCCTCCTTTCAACCCTTGAATTCCCTTCTTCCTATAGACTTTTTTCCCTACCAACCCTTAGCCTTCTCCATCCTTGCCTTCCTTGAGGCATTCTGTTCTTTCTTCCCCTTCCATCTTGCTTCTCCTTCACTCTATTTCCCCTTTCTTCTTTTTTCCTATCTCTTCCATTCTCTTTGCCTCTTTCCTTTCCCCCTTTCTCTTTACCTTCGTCCTTTGAGTCTTGTCTTATTTTTTTCGTTTCTCCTTTTTGTTGTTCCTTAGCAAAGTTTAGCCTCTTTTCTAGAGTCCCTAGTTATTTTCTCTTTAGCATTAAGTTTGTTCCTTTTTTCATTGGGTCTTGGTCTAGTTCTTTATTTTATCAAAAAATATTTTTTATTAATATTTTATTTTTATACAATAGCCTTTAATATTCTAACCCCTTTCCATAATTTTATATTTATTGGTTAATTTATTATTTTTCCAAGGATTTTGGGTATTTTAACCCAATCTAGAATATTATTAACTTTAAGTTCCTTTGTAATTTTTAGCCTTGTTTTGTCATTTTATTAACTATCATTTTATATTTTTAAATTTGTTTATTTTTATTTTGTACTCTTTCTTTATATATTATCTTCTTTATTTTCTTTTTAGTACATCATTTTAGTTTATTATTTTATAGTCCTTTTTTATTAGTCATTATTATTTTAATAGTCCTTATTTCTTTTCATTTTAATGGTTTAGCTGATTAAATATTTTAAAGAATTTCTTTTTATATATTCATATTAATCAAATATAATTATATATAATTATTCTTAACTTTCTTATATTTCCTATTTCAATTTTTAGTTTCACTTTTTTTTGTATATTCTTAATTATTTTTAATAGATTGAGTATTTTATAATATATTATTTTCTTTGCTTTTATATTGAGTTATAGTATAATATTTTTCTAAATAACATAGTTGTTATTGTCTTCTCTTTGGTTGATTTAACTATTTAATTATATATAGTTATAATAACTATATAATCATATATAGTTAAGGATGGAGAGTGGGAGCGACGGAAGCAGTGGGAGGGGAGTTTTGAACTCTGATGAAGAAAGGGAGGAGGGAGACTTTGATGAAGACGATGGCACAAGTGGGAGGGCGCTCATATTTCCTCCTTGGCTTAGTGTTGTGGATGGGTCTGAGGTCTTTGAATGCGGTGGTGAGCTTTTTTGGCGGCCAGATGTTCTCTTGCTACTGCGCATGCTTGGACGTGGGGTTCTTTGGTCTGAACCAAGCTCTATTGAGTGGCTCTCTTCTGGAGTTTCCTATTGGTGATGGGTGGGGTTTTTATTTGCCTTGTTGCCTGCTTTGGGTTAGCCCCTTCTTGGAGTTGCGTCGTGGATTTCCTGTTGAAGATGTGGATGTGTTATGGACAGGGTTCCTCTTGCAGATAGTGGGTCCTTGGTGTCTTTTTCTTTGGTTGGCTCTATGCCTGGTGTGGCTTACTTGAGTTGTAGGGCTCTTGGAGTCCGTTTTTGTCTATTGGGTTTTCTTTCAGAGTTTTTGGGTTCCCATTATGGGTTATCTCTTCTGAGGGAAGTGTTTTTTGTTGATAGAGTTTTGGTGGTGCTTGTTGGGAGGTGGGTCTCAGTGGCTTATTATGTTCTTCTTGGGCTCTTTATCAGAGCTTTTGGGTACCTTTTGGGGCTGTCTTGGCTTTCTTTATCAAAGGGGGTTATCTTTTGCTCTTGGCTTCGGGCTATCTCTTGGATGAGTCCTTTGTTATTGGGCCTGACTTGGAAGTTGGGCAGTGTTTTAAGATGGTGGAGTGGAATACCTATCCCTCTTGCTCCCTTGGAGATTCGTGCTGGTTTGGTGGTGGTCTCTCTTTTGGATCCCCTGCATGCTCAGCCAAAGGATGGTGTGTTTCCTCAGTCTTCTAGAGCTCTGACTTTCTTCCATTTCCTGTGCACCGTGTCTTCTGTTGAGGAGAAGACAGCTCTTGATGGTCAGGAGTCATTTCCTATTGAGTTGGAAGTTGGTGTGGTGGAGGTGGATGGAAGTCCTCTTTTCTAGTTTCCTCCAAAAGTGTTCCTATTGAGGTGGAAGCATCTCCTATCGAGGTGGAGCTTGAGGTTACAAGAGAGGTGTGCTTCTGGTGTTTTGGGTATTCACAGTATCCTCTCCTATAGAGGGGAGCTCAATCCTCTTGAGGTGGACTTGGAGTTGGTTTGTGGTGTGCTTGGGTGCTTCAAGGGGTGTTTCTCCTCTTGTGTGCTAGTTTTTTTTATTAGGAGGTTGGGTTTAATGGTGGTCTTTACCATTAAATTTCCTTTTCTTTTGTTGGGTTTTGTTCTGCTATTTTTGAGCAGAAGGTTGGTTGTTGTATGCGGTTTTGTTGCCTAAGTGTTTTAGGTGGTTTTTACAGTCAAATATTGGGTGGGGTTTCCGGTCCCGAATAAAACCAGGTTGTTTCTGGGCTTTGGTCCCTTGCTTGTGTGTCTTTTGCATCCTGTGTTGTCATGTTAATCTGTTAAGTGGTTGTTATTGGGCTGCTAGTGGTATGTGAATTATCTTTTTTAGTAGCTTGTTGTTGTTGGGCTGATTTATGCTTACTGTTGATCTCTTGTGTATTAGTTGTCTTCTTCTGTAAAGGGTTTTGGGCCCCTTCAAAACCCATTTTTTACCCCTAATCAAAACTATATAATCATATATAGTCATTATAATTATATATAGTTATGTTAATTATTTTGAGTCTTCCTTTTCTAATGAATAGTATGATTTTTTGGTCCATTATAATTTCTTAATTAAAACTCTTATAGTAATTAAACCCAATATAATATTCTTAATTTTGAGTGTACTATTAGAATATAATATCTTATAGTAAGTAAAATTTAATATCTTGTGCTATTTTTTTTATTCATAATCTTTCTTATTATAATAATCCTTATTAATACATTTTTATCAGCTTATTGTTTTGTTTATCTTTACTATTATTGATGATTGGATTGTTTCTATTAGTTTTAGTTCTTTTTATTATCCTTTAATTAGACTCATTGGTTTTGGTGCTTGTCTCTCTCCTTCCCTACTCACTCATCTTTTTAACTATCCAAGTTAGCTTCTATTTTTTCACTTTCTTATTCTCTTTCTAAGCATCCTGATGATGGATCATGGAGTATGATCTAAAACATTGATGCAAAAAAATCACACAGTTGCAATCTAGAAATCTTAGTATTAATTTCTCTTCTCTCAACCTATGCAATACTTTTCTAATGTGCCACAAATGTTCTTATCTATTCTTACTAAAAATTAGAATGTCATCCAAATAAACAATGGAAAAATTGTGTTCTCTCTATTCTCATTTGTCAGGCTTTGTGTACCTTTTGCTGCTAGAAGTGTTTATGGAGTTTCTCTTTGGGGGCTTGTCCCTTGTGTCTTTGTGTGCATTGCAGCCCTATTTTTAGTGAGATGGTGGAGTGGACTGCCTTTTTCTTCTAGTTTTTATTCCAAGCAGTCTCCTTGGCCATTTGAGGAGGTCTTGGTTTGTGTCGAGAGGGTCATGTTGAATGGTTTATCTACTTCTAAGACTTTGTTGGAATGGTGGATTTCCTTCCATGTTGTTGCTTTGGGAAGAAAATTGGTTGTTGAAGTTTTCCCTCTTGGTCTTCAATTGTTTTAGGTTGGTTTGGTTGTGGTTTCTCTCTCAGAGATCCTATTGATTTCTCAGCCAAAGGATGGTGTTTTTCCCCAATCTTCTAAATTTTTTGCTTTCTTCCATTTCCTTTGCACTATGTCTTCTTCTAAGGCAAAGAAAAATCTTGATGATCAAGAGTCATTTCCTACTGAGTTGGAGGTGGGTGTGGTGGAAATGGTTGGAAGTTCTCTTTTTTGGTCTCCTCTGGTGGTGTTCCTATTGAGGTGGAAGTTTCTCCTATCAAGGTGGAGCCCGAGGTTGCTAGAGATATGTTCTTTTGGTTTTTTGGGTTTTCACAGCATCCTCTCTGATAGAGGGGAGCTCTTTCCTCTTGAGGTGGGTTTGGAGTTGGTTTGTGGAGTGATTGGAGTTTCAAGGGGATTTTCCGCTCCCTGGTGTTCCTTGGTTTTCTTTTTTGTGTGTTGGTGCTTTTGATTATGGGTATGGGTTTGATGGTGTTCTTCACCATTAAGTTACCTTTTTTTCTTGGCTCAATGATGTTTTTCCTATGCAATTGGTTTGTTGATGCCTGACTGATGGTTTCAATGTCTACCTAAGGGTTCCAGGTCCTTGTTAAAATTTGGTTGTTTAGGGATCTTGGTCCCTCTCTTTCTTGTCCGATGCATCTTGTGTAGTCATATTGTCTTGTTAATTTTTGTTGTTATTTGGATGTTGATTGTATGTGAATTATCTTATTTGCAACATGCTTGTCTTGAATAGGCTTATAGAGCCCTTCAAAACCATTTGTAATGGGTTTCGAAGCCCCATCAAAACCTATTTTTCCTATAATAAAAAATAATGACAAAATTACCCAAGAATTTATTTAATACCTCATTCATCAATCTCATGAAAGTGCTTGGTACATTAGTTAATCCAAAGGGAATCACTATCCATTCATGCAATCCTTCATTAGTCTTAAATGCAATCTTCTATTCATCTCCTTCTTTAATCCTGATCTAATGATATTCACTCTTTAGGTCAATCTTTGTGAAATAATTTTCTCCACTCAAAAATTACATGATGTCATCCATCCTTGGCAATGGGAATCTATACTTGACAGTGATCCTATTGATTTTTCTCGAATCTATACACATTCTCCACTAGATTCATATTTCTTTGGTGCAAGTAAAATAGGTACCACACATGGGATCAAACTTTCTCTAATCAATATTTCCTCAATAGTTCTTATATCTGTCAGTTCAATTTTGTATTCTTTGTAGGTGTCATTCTATGTGTTTCCTTGTTTGGAAAAATTTCTCCCCGTATTAGATCTATATAATGAATAATAATTTGGATTGGTGGTAAGCCATCTAGTACATTCTCTCACATAATGTCTTCATACTTTGCAAACAGTTTTGCTACTTCTTCATTTTCTGCACGGTAAGGTTCTCTATCTTCAAGCCATTTCTTTTCTTTGGAATCAATGAAAAACACATATTCTCACACCTCAGTCCATCTAGGAATTTCCTTCCATCTACCAAACATAGTATGGCAGTTCCACAAACTTTAGTCTTCTCCTCTTCCTCTAAAGGTATCAACTTAATATTTTTCCATTTGATTTCACAGTAAAGGTATTCCTTCTTCCATCATGCATGGCTTTCTTATAATATTTACATGGTCTTCCTAATAGTAAATGACAAGAATCCATAGGCATACTATCACACAGTACTTCATCCCTATATGATCCAATATGAAATTTCGCCAAACATTATTCATTCACCAATGTCTTATGCCCATCTTGAATCCATGCTATCCTATAGGAGTTTGAGAGTTTCAATCTTTCCAAATTCAACTTGGTTACCATCTCTTTTGAAACTAGGTTATCAGTACTACAATTATCAATGACAACTTTACATACCTTTTGTAGTGTCCCTCCAGTTGCGACACTTGGTTTTAGTTTGTTTCAGTTTGGTTGATAGTTGCTTTAGTCATTTTAGATACTATGTTGTTTATTTTCAGTTATGACTTTGAAATTATGCCGATTTTATACTGTGTTGATGATACATTTGACATCCTGATCATCTGGTTATGTTCGTGTGATGACATTATGATTGACAGGTGTGCATTATTGTTTATGTTGTTTCTGAGTTTTTAATGAGGCTATCATGATGTAAATTGTTGTTTATGATATAATGATACTTGTTAGTCTTGGTGAAGGAGACAGTGTCTAGCATAACTCACTTGTGAGTACTCTACTATGCTACGATTCTTCTTCGCGATGTGTTTGTCGATATATGATGATATGTTTAATAGTGTTGTTTGATGTAGTTTACAGGTACCAGGCATCATCTCCACTTGCTTGTCAGGTCTGAGAATTCCCTAACCCAATGGAAATATGTGGTTTTGGAGATAGTGTCAGGTTTGTCATTAGCCATCGTTCTTCATTGAAAGAGTATTTGTTTGTCACCCGTTATTTTTTTGTCGTCTAGTCCCGTTGTGATGTTATTGTTTGTGTTGTTTTGTTTGGGAATTAATTATTTTAGTTAAACAGTTATTTAATTAACATATTTGATTTAATGTAATTTTTGTTTAAATTTTAGATTAAAATGATTATGTTTATGAATTGATTTATTAAATTAAATTAAATAAGATATTTATTTAAATGCAATTGTTGAATTAAAATGTGCAAACTTAAAATATGTGAAAAGTAGATATTTTGAAAAGTTTGCTTTCAACAGTTTGTAAATAAATATCTAGAAATTTTAATTTGGAGTTTGAAAATATTATCTTGAGTAAACATATAATTAGAATTGATTGATCAATTTTGATTGCATGACTGACAATCAGTTAAGTCTTGTGACTTTGAGTTAATAAAAAAATGCATTAAAAGAAGAAAACATTCATGATAGTAGTTTTTGGAAAAAGTTTTGCATGACAGTTTTTCCAAAAAAGCTTTTATTATAGTTTTTGGTTGTAAAAATACTTTTGGGTGTTGGATTGTTTGTACTTCTTCATCAAATTTCCAGTGTTACAAGAGAGATTAACAGTAGCTTCAAATTTTGTTTCAGCTTAGCTATCAAGCTTTACCAGGTTTTCTTCTTTTGGTTTTCTTGCAAGTTCTTGAGTATTTTTTTTTTTAAATTAATGGTTGTATTTTTCTTGCCTGTGGAAAAGATTTATTCTGTAAAAACTACACAATTAACAAGAAATATTAAGGAAAAACTTTCAAAACAAGAAGAAAAGTAAATCCAAATAGAAAAGGAAAAATTCAGAGAAATATAATTGTACTCAACAACTCATCATATATATATATATATCATGGTCTATTATTACTCAAAATGGAAAACGAATCTTTTTGGAAACCATTATTTTCAAGATTAATGATTTAGAAGTTAGGAATTTAAGCTTGCTAGCTAATTAATGCCCTTCTACAGATTCAAAAGAGTTAGATAAAATCTAGAAAGGACAAATAGCGCCAGATTTATCCAAATCATGATTTATAGTTGTGTATGACATTTTAATCCCACTTCTTTGTTATCTATGGTTTAACTAGGTTATGCAAGTTTGGACTCCTTGTAGAGATTCAATCTTACCTGTAACTCTTGTTATTGGTGATAATAACAGTATATAACTTTGTTTATTGTAAACTCTAGTTCTCCTTAAAGCTTGGCATCATGTAATCTTGGTAACTATTTAGTCGCACTCCCTGAACTTAATACCAAGTTTGCATCTATCTCTTTCTTTGAACACATGCAATGGTAAACATTAGTTTTGATGCTGTAGTTTCCCCAATTGAGCATGCATAATAATAGACAATTAGATCTATATTAAAATTGTAAAACTTAGATTTTGTTCTTTGTGAATTAATGAATGTTTATATATATAATATAAATATTAGATGAAATTTGAATAGTTCTATTTATCTTAAATTTATATTATTGATAAAGATGATCATGTTATTTATTCGAATGAGTGGATGATATTTAAAATTTTTGTTTTAAATGAATTTGGTATTTAAATCGTGAATCCATAGATTATTGTTTTGAACTATTCTTTAATTACTGATTAGTATTAAAGAAAGCTTTTGTGAGTTTAATTGTTTGAAATTACTAAAGTGAAAGATTATTTGGTTTGTGTTATAAATTCTTAGTTTTTCCCTAGAGGCTAGGGAACTCGTTGAATGATTTATTTAATCTATTTAAGTCATGAAGTTCATTTGATTAATTCAATGAGGAACTAACCTTGTACAATGTATTTGATTCCTATATGATCTTTGGAAGTAAAATAATATAAGTCATGATTAAGATATGCTATTCTTGGTTTTGTTTATTGTACATGATGGCTATCTTTTGGATTAAATTTGTGAATTGGTATGTTATTGGGAAGAGTGGCTTTAATCCAGTGAAAACCTAACTAAATGTATTAGGGGTTGGGTAGTGCTTATTAATTGATTCAGATAATTGTTTTCCTTGCCTTACTCCTTAGTGCTTGCATAGATTAAGGGTAGGTTGATGATCTAGGTGGATCTAGAAAACCTAAAAATTTCATAGTCTCAGAATCATATGGAACCAAATCCATTGCATTTGGCTCCCCTACACAGTCTTGACACAACTTGAATCATGTCAAAAGGAGATTGTATGCCCGAGATATGTTTGGTCAAAGTTTGATCAACATGAGGTCAAAGCTGGTCAACAGAAAAATTAATGATCATGGAACATTTCTCTACTAGTTCCATCACATAGAGCTTGATGAGAGCTTTCCAACGCATTTTAAACGGACCAAATTCGAGTCCATATGTGGAAGTTATGACCAATCAAACTTGGTCAAAGTGGTGGCGTGGCATCACTAGAAATTGACACTTGGCAGGACATGGTTGATGATGTGCTAGGAGTGGTGAGATGGCATAAATATATATTAAACCATAATTATTAAAGAAAAAAACATGTATGGTTTAAAAAAAAAAAAAATTAAAAGAGAGAGGATTTGGTGGGATTTTATCCTTTAAAATCCTCTTGCCTTGCCCATAAAACAAGGAGAGAAAAAAAACCCGTAAACCTCTATTTCAAAAAATTAACCCCTTTAACCATATTTTTCATATTTCAACGAATTATAATATTTTTAAGGGGGATAGGAATTATTTAAAAGGATATTAATGTTATTATAAGGGGTGGTGATTCTTTTAAACACTTGTTAAGCCCGGAAATAATTATATAGTTAATAACAACCCAACAAATGAATATTACAAAAAAACCATAAAAACCCATAAGGGCTTATAAACGGGAGATGAAGTTTATTTATGTGCTTTTGAGAGAACTAGGTGTTGGAGGGAATTCTATGCCTTTGTAAGAAAACTTTGGAGAATGTTTGAAGGAGAATTTACAAGGTGTTTTTGTACACCAAAAATTGTAAAATTTAGAGTGAGAGATTGTGAGGAGTTTTATGCGAGTTTTTTTTGAACTTGATATTGTAAGAAGGCTTTTGCTTGGCGATATAAATAAAGTGGTCCAACATTGAGAAGCAGACCAGGAGACGTAGCTCAAATTGAGAAAACTTCATCATCAAGCGTGATCTCTCTATTTCTTCTCTGTCTCATAATTCTTTCAATATTTTGATTCTTTGAGTTTCCTATTTATGATAATTAAATAGTTAGTTTATGTCTCTTGAATCTGGATAAAGTATAAGTGAACTTTATTTGTCATAATTCAACGGTTAAGATTCATAACCACATAATTATGTTGGACTAGGATAAAATATGTAGTTGAGAGTAAAGTGAAAACTATTTGTAGCCCTTTAATTGTAGATCAGTTGAGATGGCCTAGAATGGCATAGTCGTTCAATTTGTCCTCTCAAAAAGTGTTTTGGTTCCACATGAGTTTGTTTAGGGGCCAAAATTGGTAGAGATTTCTAGGGTAACTCAGGATGAGAGTCGGTAATCTAGGAAGATTCACCAAGGTAACCTAGAACAACTATGTGATGACACTCTTATCATTATACATGATTTGTGTTCTCTTGTGTAGAGTCACCTTTAGTATTGTTGTTGCCTCTAGGAGCTTATTAGTGATCATGTGATTTTGATACTGTTATGTCATTATATAATTGTCATCCATGTGATGTTATGTTCTATTCTTATGTATGTTTGTTTTATGGACCTGATATTATCTCCTAGCATAGAGGGAGTGGACCTTTGGGTTCCACATGGTTGGGAGGAAACCATGTTATTTCCTCCATTGGGTCCTCTTACAGATGTTGCTATACTTGGATAACATTGTTCGTGGGACAGGTTCCTGATCCTACATTGTTTGTGATGTTGAACATTCAACGTACTCATGAACGAGGCTGACAAACATGATATGTACTTCATCTTTATTGTATTTTCTCTTGGTGTTTATGAGAGAACTTTTGTAATGATATTATATTGATATAAGATTTACTATAATCTCACTTGATGTAATCTAGTTATTTAACTTGACTTTATAAAGATTTTGAGATTGGATCATTCATGAATATAATATGTCCTTATGTTATATGACTTTGGTATTATGTCATGATGTTATTATTTATAAATGTTTATGTAACATCATCTTGGAATCCTAAGAACATTTGTATATATACTTCTTTTGTACACTTAATATAATCAAATGTTTTAAAAAAAAATTGTTTGGTTATTTTATTACTTTATGCTTTGTTTTTATGGATTCCTTGGCAGGGCATTACAGATTGGTATCAGAGCCAAGGTTCTAACACTGGGTACTCTGGTTCTTGTAATCCCATTAGGTTGTCCTAGATGTTAGACTCTATAGTTGTGTTTACCTATTTCTTTTGTTTGTCTTGTAACTGAGACTTGCCTTGATTTTGTGTAGGATCATGCCTAGACATCATGGTAGAGGTTGTGGTTGAGGCCGAGGTTGTGGTCATGGGGCTAACTACCAAGATACTCCCCCTCAGAGCTCTCATGAGAGTGAACATGCAGAAAATTTGGGTCCCCAGTTGGATTAGGTGAGAAGGGAACAAATCCTGATACAACTTGAGATAGAGGGAGCACAGTTGTGTCCCTTACTGGAATCGGTTCTTGCCTGACTTGGTCCTAGACAGGAAGTTGAACAGAAAGTGGCTAGAGAACAAGACAGATCACCTAGGAGAGTTGTTGATATTGTGGAGTAGGATGCCATTATTGTAGGGCATATGAGAGACTTATTGAGGGCATGCCCTCCCATGTTTGATGGCACTGGTGGTGATCTGGAAGCAAAAACTTGGCTGATAGACTTGGGACGGTGTTTTTCTATGCATCCTTATGGTAGCAAAACTAGAGCTAGGTGTGCCATTATGCATCTTCGAGGCTTTGCCTCTACATGGTGGTGATTGGAGGAGAAAAAGCTTCATTTGGAGATTGGTTATGTTTCATGAGACATGTTTTTGGAGAGATTCAGAGTGCAATTCTTGTCAAAGCATTGGAGATAGTGATGTGGAGATGATTTCCATGACCTGCACAAGATGGCTATGTCTATTGAGCAGTTTGAGCATAGGTTCTATGAGCTCAAACAATATGTAGGAATTGTGGACGATGAGGCGATGTTGGTACAACACTTCATCAGGGGCTTGAATGCCCATATTAGTGAAGGAGTTAGGATCTTAAAGCCAAAGACTATGGAGGTAGTTGTGGAGAAGGCACGTATAGTGGAGGAGAATCTGATTATGGATTTGGGTGGACATATTGGTGTCCAGATAGGTAGTGCACCTATTGCAGGTTTTGGTCTGTGAGGTGGTCAGATTCAGTTAGGAGGTTCCTCTCAAAATCAACAGGCACCCACTAAGGGTGGACAACAATAGCAGCATCAACCCCATAACCCACTGAAGAATAAGAATTCTCAAACTAAACAGGGTAATAGTTCACAGTCTGGGAAGAATCGTAATTGGTGGCATAATAAGCATAATTTTCAGGACAAGCCAGCACAAAGTGCATAGTCTATGGTTAGTAGAGGCATCTTTCAGCAATCCAATGCACCTTTGGGTGGCAGAGGATTTGATAGAGGCACTAGTTGTTTTTCATGTGGTCAGTAGGGTCACATTGTTAGGAAGTGCCCTATGAGAGGTACATTATGATTTGGACAACGACCAGTAGCTTCAGAGCCGATAGTTGGAGATGTAGGCCATTCACATTCAGTCTTTGTTGCAATAAATAACCACTAGGCAGATCATCAGAATACTATGGTTGAGAATTCAGGTCAATTATAGGGTACTTGTTGGCATATGGCTTCTAGTGTAGTCATTGATTGCAACTAGAGTCATTCTTTTGGTCCGCAAATCAAGATTTTCTCATACTAGCAGGGAAAGTAGAGAATAGTGTTCTACTAGTAGAAAGCAAAAGGAACATGGTATCCAGTCAGTTAGTCAATCTGTATGCTTCATCGGATCATCAGTTTGAGTTGTGGATCCTTGGGATAGATTGTTGAGCATATATGTTATCTTACTGTTAAGTTTTGTGATGTTTCATTAATTGGTGTACGAGCTTGGAGATCTAGCAGGATATTTTTCTATTTATTTTCTCTTTATGGCTGACCTAGTGAATGTCGCATGTCGTGGATGTATAAGGAGTAATTTTTTAATTTTTTCTTGTGTTGGTTATTTTGTTTTGGGTCGTAGCTATAGTCTATCTGACTTGTGTGGGTGCACATTAAAGATTGCTCATAATTTGAGCCGACATGTGGAGAATATTTTGTATTTTATTTGAAGCTGACTTATAGCAATTGAATTCTTGTTGGCAGATATATATGCAAGTTCAAGAAATTCATTTTGGTATGAGTGGGTGAATAGAGCAGAGAAGATGCATGTGTGAATATCAGAAGGGAAGTTGAGTAAATTATGCTTGTGCAGAAGAGGATTTTGTGAAGCGAATTAAGGCAAAGCAAAGAGCTAAGTGCAAATTTTGATAAAAGCTTTAGAGTTTGATTCATGTGCTTCACTGGAACTAAAACCAGGTATTTGTAGATGTCATCTTCTCAGTTCAACATTTTGTTGTAATCACAAACATTTTGTAAGGCAGTGAGCCTTCCTATTTTGAGCAGTGAGCTCTAGGCAGTGTGCCTGAATGCATGTGCATTCCCTTTTCTTCATACTTTTAACAGAGTATATAAATTATGGATTAATATCCACCATAGTTTTTCCTCTAATAGGGTTTCCATTTAAAAATCTTGGTGTTATGGTATTTTGATTGTTTCTTTCATGTGCTTGCATCTTTACTTTTGTTTAAATGTTGTAGATGGTTTATTATCTAAATTAAAGTTTAGAATATTGTTGAACACAGATTCACCCCCCCCTCTGAGTGTTCCTTGAGTCCAACAATTGGTATTAGAGTAGGTTCCTCTATAGGAAGTTTAACAACTTGAGGTGGATCTTGGATTGCAATGGACTCTGGTGGTCTAGTGGTATTCAACAATAGCTTATGGTGGCACTTGATGATATTGATCATTCTAAAGTAGAAGTCATGGAATTAAAAGCAAATTTTGTGGATGTCGAAAAATTCATTCAATCATTAAAGGATAAAATCAATGAGTCAAGAGAAAAGAGGAAGGAACTTTGTGATCAGCTAAAGCAGAAAGAAAACAAAAGCTTGGAAAATGTTCACCTGAATCAGACCCTAAAAGAGATAATTGAAGAATGTGAAAAACTTGATAGGAACAATGCTACTCTAAAGCTTGAGATGGAATATGTGGTGATGAAGTTAACTAAGGAGATTGAAGAAAGAAAGAAGAATGAGGAAAATTTGGCTCAATCTTTAAGAGAAAAATATGAAGAATGCAACAAAGTTAATAGTGGATTCATTCAGCTAGAGATTGAACTACAACAATACAAAAACAATGAAAAAGAGCTTGAAAGATAGATAGCTATTCTCATAGATGAACTCAATATTGCAAATAAGTACAACAAGAAGTTTAGGTTCAGTTCTGCTAAGCTTGATGAGCTGAATAAAGGACAAAAGGAAGCAAATGATAAGTGAGGTCTTGGCTATGAGAAAGGTGAAAGCTCTAGATTTGAACATAAGGATTCCAGACAGAAAATTTAAATGAACAAAGGTAGAAGATATCTAGCAAGACAACCCAATGCGCAGAAGTTTAATGGTTACTGCTTTGCTTGTAATAAATTTGTTCATAGGGCTTTTCAGTGTAGAAGTAAAATAAATTCTAGTAGTCCATCATTTCTCGGTCAATGTTTTAGTTGCAATAAGTTTGGTCATAAGTCAATTGAGTGCAGAAGTATGTATGTCAGTGTAAGGAATGTTAAAAGATATACCTATGGAATATTTGGACATGTTGCTAATCAATGCAGGTCAAAGGGGAATCAATGGGATGAATGGTCTAGACAAAGAAATCTGGTATGTTACATTTGCAACAGGTTTGGTCACATTGCAAGATTTTGCAGGAACAAAAACATGGATAGAAGAGGTCTGGTATACAAAGGAAGAATTTCACATAAAGATGATAAAGGAAAAGGGAAAGTGATAGTGGAAGAAATAAGAGATCAGATGAAGAAAACATGGGTGAAGAGGAGTGAATCTGATGAAGGAAATAAGCCTGCACCAGAAGTAGCCTCTAGTAATTCCTCCAGAAGTTGATCTCAGATCATTGGCCTAGGGGGAGTTTTTTCAAGAAAAGTCCTTTGCCCCCCTGTTAGTAGTTGGCACCGGAATGTAGGGAATTTTCAATAGTTGTGCTACCAGTCTAAAAATATGTTTGTGATCACTTATGCTAAAAAATGAGATCTGGAAGGTCCGCAGACGGATTCTTCTCTTGTTGTATGAGAAAACAGAGTAACCAAAACTCCTAGGGAAAAACATTTAATGTAGAAAAAAGGTATATGGAACCCTCATTTGTCACCTTGCACTGAAGAAAGAACAAAAGGAGAAATTTTGCAGCAAAATTTTGAAGGAGTCAAGTAAATTTGGCAGTGAATTCATCAGGTATTTTTGATCGCTTGTTGAATTTCTAATTTTGAGCTCGGTAGAAAACCTATTTGATATAGAAAGAAAAATGAAACAAACAAAAGGAATTGTGAATCTGGATGAATATAGCAGTAGAAAGATCAGGGATGTGAGAAATTTGTTGTCGGTCAATGAATTGAAGTGGCTTAAAGGTGTGAAACATAGAAGTTTGGACATTTGGAATGAGTTTCCTTATTTTGACAAAACAAAAGTTGTTAGGTTTATCCTAAATGGGTTGAATGAGTACATTCTAACCTTGGATAAACCCTATCTTATTTTGAAGAATGTGATTAGAAATCTAACTGTTCTATGCAATGATGGGGATATTTTGAAAAAGAAGTTGATTCGGAACAAGGAAGTCGAAACCCTAACTGGAGTAATAGGAGATCAAAGGGCGCTAGTGATTTCAACAATCAAAGATCTGATAGCAAGGTAAATTGCACATGGAATTTCATACAAAATTTTCTTCAGAAACAGGGAAGGTGCGACCTCAGCAGGCGTAGTTTACATATCTCATAAAATGATAATGGAGGATCAAGACTTTGACCTGTGCAGTTTGCTAAAAGATCAATTGATGGAGAATGTACAATTAACAAAGGATGCAAATTACCCCTTCAAGTTTGGTACTTTGATCATATGAATCATGATGTATTTTCTGAATTTTCTGCCTCATATAGATAATGTGGTATGGAGGGAAAATGAACCGGTTTGTAAGAATTTTTTTGAACATTTCAATACTTTGGAAAATTGTGAGAAAGGTTATGCAAATTTCTTTAGAGAGTTGCTAGGAAAGTTTAGAGAAACTAGAATTTCCTTTCTGGAAAAAGCACTTGAAGTTGGATCATCTTCTGGTAAAATAGAAAGGAAGCAGAAAATAGCCCTAGAACTTGTTGATGACACTCCTCCGCCACACAAGTCTCCTAAAATTGAAGGAAAAGGAAAAGAGCAAATAATTTTGGATATACTATATGAAGATTCTGATGAGTACACTCCAAGGGATGAACCAAAATTAGTTGAACCGGATGTGATAATAGCAGAAGGAAGCGAAGAAGAAGGTGCTTTAGTCAAAACAAAGATACTATAAATTGTTCAAGAAAAAGATGGGATGCAAAATATTGTTGATATATTGTTAGATAGACCCTGATATGAGCAGGACCTGATTGAGAGCACTCTAGGTAGTTACTTTGTGCATAATAACATTGAGTTGGAAAGTTTGCAGAATGTACTTCCTAAAGATTTGATTGAATGTATTAGGGAAACTATGGCCTCTGAGTCTTAGGATAAGAAAGAGGAAGAAATAATTTTACATTTGAAGGAGTAGTTCAGGCTATCCCTTACCAAATTAAAAAGGAAAATGAATGTTTTGAGGAAATGTATAAACTTAGCAAATAACATCTATAATTATTGTATTCATTGGCCTCATGTAGTTGGGAAATACAAGGACAAGATGGAATAGATTGAAAGTGAGTTGAACAAAGTTGGTCAAGATTATAACATGTTTCAGGACCAAGAAGGTATAGTAAAGAAAAGGATTCATGAGTTGCAGACAGAGCATGCAAAAGTTCACTTTCCCAGAAACACTCTTGTGGACACTTTTTGGAAAGTGAAGGATTTAATTGAATGTAGATTGGAGTAGCTAATTGAAGTACTGAAGAAAGGAGAGAAATTAGAAGGAACAATCAAAATTCTAGAATCCCTCATCCATATCATCAACTAAACATCTAAAAATAACAGCTTGATCATAATTAGTAGGATTGCAGTAGATGCTTGGAAGAAATTTCTTCCGAAAATGAAAGATAAGTATAAAATAATTTTTTGACTTGTGCAACAATTATAGTTCTTCAAATTTTCTAAATTAAAGAAGGAAGAGAGAGAGAGGAGTAAATTTTTTGTCATTTATGTCAAAGGGGGAGAGAGTGCAGTGAAAAATTCCTTGACATTCTAGGGGGGGTAATGTTTTGAAAGAAAGTTTTGTTTTGAAATTTTGAGCTTTGGTAGCATAATCTCTTGGTTTCAACACTTAGTCATTTTTCACTAAGTGTTGCCATCAATTCCAAAGGGGGAGATTGTTGGCATATGGATTCTAGTGTTTTCATTGATGGAAACTAAAGTCATTCTTTTGGTCCGCAGATCAGGATTTTCTCATACTGGCAGGGAAAGTAGAGAATAGTGTTCTACCGATAGAAAGCAAAAGGAACAGGGTATCCGGTCAGTTAGTCGATTTGTATGCTTCACCAGATCATCAATTTAAGTTGTGGATCCCCAGGATAGATTGTTGAGCATATATGTTATCTTACTATTAAGTTTCAATGTGATGTTTCATTAATCGGTGTACGAGCTTGAAGATCCGACATGATTTTTTTTCGTTTATTTGCTCTTTATGGCCAACCTAGTGAGTATCACATGCCACAAATGTATAAGGAGTAATTTTTAAATTGTTTCTTGTGTTGGTTATTTTGTTTTGGGTCGTAGCTATAGTCTAGCTGACTTGTGTGGGTGCACATTAAAGATTGCTCATGATTTGAGCTAACATGTGGAGAATATTTTGTATTTTATTTGAAGCCGACATATAGCAATTGAATTCTTGTTGGAAAATATATATGCGAGTTTGGGAAATTCATTTTGGTATGTGAGTGGGTGAATAGAGCAAACCAGATGCATGTGCGAATATCAAAAGGGAATTTGAGTAAATTCTGCTTGTGCAGAAGAGGATTTTGTGAAGCGAATTAAGGCAGAGAATAACTAAGTGTAGAGTCTAACAAAAGCTTCAGAATTTGATTCATGTGCTTCACCGAAACTAAAACTAGGAATCTGTAGATGCTATCTTCTCAGTTCAAAAATTTTTGTAATCACAAACATTTTGTAAGGCAGTGAGCCTTTCTTGTTTTGAGCAGTGAGCTCTAGGCAGTGTGCCTGAATGCATGTGCATTCCCTTTTCTTCATACTTTTAATAGAGTATATAAATTGTGGTTAGTATCCACCATGGTTTTTCCCCTAACAGGATTTCCACATAAAAATATTGGTGTTATGGTGTTTTGATTGTTTCTTTCATGTGCTTGCATCTTTAATTCTATTTAAATGTTGTAGATGGTTTATAATTTGAATTGAATTTTAGAATATTGTTGAACACTGATTCGCCCCCCTTCTCAATGTTCCTTGAGTCCAATAGTACTAATGTTACTATTTTTTTTATTCTAGAGCTACTGATTCATTTATTTCACCCTTTGTTGTTGAGCGATGTGGACTTATGGCAGTAAAGCAAGGCGGTAGGTGGTAGGTAGAATTCACCTTTGGGGTGAAGGTAGTAGTAGAAACCCTTGTTCACAATTGTGGACTAAGGATGGGATCACTATCTACCTTAGTAGACCTTCATGTTACACCTCTTGGTTCGTATGACATTGTTTTGGGAATGGACTAGTTGGAATCTCATCATGTAGTGATTGATTGTCGACAAAAGATAGTACATTTCTTAGATGATTCTGGTGTAGAAGTTGAAATATTTGGTGTACAAAGACCCATCTCCTTGTGAATTATATTAGCTATGCAGCTAAGGAGATTCCTTTGTTAGGGTTGTCAGCTATTTGCAACAATAGTTAATGACTTGGATTTAGGGAGAATCTAGAGATCTCTTGATGATTACCCTCTTCTTAGGGAGTTCACAGATGTTTTTCCTAGTGATATTCCTAGTATGCCACTAAAACATGACATAGATTTCAGAATTGACCTAGTTCTTGGTGCAGAGCCTATATCTCGAGCCCCATATAGAATGACCACACAAGAACTGGAAGAGCTTTGTATCTAGTTGGAGGAACTTTTGGATAAGGGTTTTATTCATCCTAGTGTTTCCCCTTGGGGAGCACCTGTCATCTTCATGAAGAAGAAGGATGGATCTCTTAGATTTTGCTTCAATTATCATCAATTGAACAAAGTGACGATAAAGAATTGATATCCCTTACCCAAAATTGATGATCTTTTTTATTAGATCAAGGGAGCTAATGTGTTCTCTAAGATTGATCTAAAATCGGGTTATCACCAGTTGCACATTGCAAAAGTTGATATTCATAAAATGACATTCTGAACTCGTTACGGGCACTACAAGTTCATAGTAGTACCATTTGGGTTAACGAATGCACCATCCATTTTCATGAGTTTGATGAACGGTGTTTTTTGCACATACCTTGATCATTTTGTTCTAGTGTTTCTCAATGATATTTTGATCTATTCGAGAAATATGAAGGAGCACAAAGAGAATTTGAGACAGGTATTGAAGTGTTTGAGAGAGAATTAGTTGTACACAAATTTGAAGAAGTGTGAATTCTTCCAAACTGAAGTAAAATACCTTGGTCATGTGATCTCTAGAGAGGGTATTGTTGTGGATCCTTTGAAGATCCAAGCTATTATTGATTGGCCCACGCCTACAAATGTAGCTGAGGTTCATAGTTTTATGGGTCTTGCTAGATATTATAGATGGTTGTTGGGTATGTGTAGGATCATCATGGAAAAAATAGACCCTTAAGTGGGAAAAAATTCAAAAAAATCAAAGTTAGGAAACTTGACGTAAAAATATGAATAAGTTATCTACATTATTTCAAAAATATGTAAGAATAGAATCTGTAGTAAATTGAATGTAGTTTCTAAACTATTAGGTTTTTTAACAATAAAAAATCTATTTGGTGAAAATTTGAAATAATGTAGTAGTACTTAAATTTAAGGAAAAAATAAGAAGTAGGTGTCTGGACCACCCTAACCACAATAAAATGATAATATTTTTTATAATATTTTAGATATAAGTAGAGGAATCATGTCCCATGTGATGCATATTTTTCTGTAATTTTTTTATGTAAATAATTAATTATGATTTTTTTATTACAACTTTTAGAAAATATAAAACTTGTATGTCCGACCACCTTAACTTGGTCAAAACTTCATGAAATTCAATTTTTCTTTTTTAATCCTATAGTATGTGAAGCATAGAATGTGACACATGTTTTGGATTCAAAAAATGTGATACCATTTGAAAGTTATAGATGTTTTCCAATCAGCCTATCGATCAGAACTTTAGTCGCAATTTGAATAGAAAATGAATAATAATTACTTATTGAATTCAAAGTAAAGCATAATTTATATTGGTGGAAAGTTGAGAATCTCCTGTAAAAACCCTTTTCGTTTCATCAATTTTAGGTAGAAAAAAAGTTGTCAACCACATACCCATCATATTGCCACTTTTTGGCCCATCATGATCCTGCACATACCCTGTTTAGGGGTTTTCTAGGATTGTTCATCCCACAATGCCTCTTCTATGGCCAGGATATTCATGGAGGATATTTTTTGGTTGCATGAAATTCCTTGCAGAATCATTTCAGATAGAGATCCTATGTTTACATTAGCTTTATGGACGTCATTGCAGCATGCCCTAGGTACTCAGTTGAACTTCAGTTCAACTTATCATCCTGAAACCAATGGTCAGACAAAGAGCGTCAATTAGATTCTTGAGGATATACTTAGAATGTATGTGATGGACCAATAATCATGTTGGGAAGATTATTTGTACTTAGTGGAGTTCGCTTACAATAATGGGTATCAAAGTTCCATAGGTATGCCTCCTTTTCAGGCATTTTATGGACATCCTTTTCGGACTCCATCAAGTTGGGATTGACTTGAGGATAGAGTTCTACTTGGACCTAAGATGCTTTGGGATATGGAGCAACATGTTGATCACATTAGAGAGCAATTATTAGCAGCACAAGACAAGCAGAAGAAGTATGTTGATGCGCATAGAGTGGATAATCAATTTTCAATTGGCGATAGGGTATTTCTTTGAGTGTGTTCGCGAAAGAGTCAAATCCATTATGGAAAATGCTCTAAGCTTGGGCCTCATTTTGTTGGACCATTTGAAATTTTGGAGAGGATTGGTCATATAGCATACCAACTTGCTTTACCACCTAGTTTTTCGCGCATTCATGATGTTTTCCATGTATTTATTCTTAGGCCTTATCATCCTGATATTTCACATGTGCTTGATTGGAATGCATTACAGGTAGAGGACGGGCAACTAGCTTTGGAGCCCATGCGCATTCTTCAATGCAGGAGACTCGCCTTGAGGGGTCGAGACATTGATTAGGTAAGGGTCCAGTGGGATCCTAGTGATGAGGCATCAGCTACTTGGGAGGAGTCGACACGCATGAGAGAGATTTATCCTTATTTATTTCCAGGCTTCCAGGAGTAAGCCTTATCCTAGGGGGGAGGATATAGTTTCCCTCTAGTTGTGACACTTGGTTTTAGTTTGTTTCAATTTGGTTGATAGTTGCTTTAGTTGTGTTAGATACTATGTTTTTTAATTTCAATTGACTCTGACATTATGCCAATTTTATACTGTGTTTATGATTGACATGTGTGTGTTATGGTTTATGTTGTTCCTAAGATTTTAATGAGGTTATCATGATGTAAATTGTTGTTTATGATATACTGATGCTTGTTAGTCTTGGTGAAGGAGATAGTGTAGCACAACTCACTTGTGAGTACTCTACTACATTGTGACTCTTCTTCATGATGTTTTTGTCGATATATGATGATATGTTTAATAGTGTTCTTTGATGCAGTTTACAGGTATCGGGCATCGTCTTCACCTACTTGTCTAGTTTGAGCGTGCCCTAACCAAATGGAAATGTGTGGTTTCAAAGATAGTGCCAGGTTCGTCATTAGCCATCGTTCATCATTGAATCAGTATCCGTTTGTCACCTGTTGTTTTGTCGTCTAGTCTTGTCATGTCGTTCTTGTTTGTGTTGTTTTGTTTGGGAATTAATTATTTTAGTTAAATGGTTATTTAATTAACATATTTGATTTAATGTAATTTTTGTTTAAATATTAGATTAAAATATTATGTTTATGAATTGATTTATTAAATTAATTTAAATAAGATATTTATTTAAATGCAATTGTTGAATTAAAATGTGTAAACTTAAAATATGTGAAAAGTAGATATTTTGAAAAGTTTGCTTTCAAGAGTTTGTAAATAAATATCTAGAAATTTTAATTTGGAATTTGAAAATGTTATCTTGAGTAAACATATAATTAGAACTGATTGATCAATTTTGATTGCATGACTGGAAATCAGTTAAGTCTTGTGACTTTGAGTTAATAAAAAAAATGCATTAAAAGCTTTTACCTATGCAATATCATTCACAACAATTGATTTTGAAATAAAAAGAAGAAAACATTCACGACAGTAGTTTTTGGAAAAATTTTTGCATGAAAGTTTTTTCTAGAAAAGCTTTTAATATAGTTTTGGTTGTAAAAATACTTTTGGGGGTTGGATTATTTCGACTTCTTCATCAAATTTCCAGTGTTACAAGTAGGATTAACAATAGCTTCAAATTTTGTTTTAGCTCAGCTATCAAGCTTTACCAGGTTTTCTTCTTTTGGTTTTCTTGCAAGTTCTTGAGTAATTTTTTTAAAAAACGTAATGGTTATATTTTTCTTGCCTGTGGAAAAGATTTATTCTCTAAAACCTACACAATTAACAAGAGATATTAAGGAAATTTTTTCAAAACAAGAAGAAAATTAAATCCAAACAAAGATAAGGAAAAATGTAGAGAAATATAATTGTACTCAACAACTCATCATATAGTATTTATCTATATATTTTTCATGATCTATTATTACTCACAATGGAAAATGAATTTTTTTGGAAACCGTTGTTTCAAGATTAAATGATTTAGAAGTTAGGAATTGAAGCTTGCTAGCTAATTAGCACCCTTCTACAGATTCAAAATAGTTAGATAAAATCTAGAAAGAAAAGATAGCTCCAGATTTATCCAAATCATGATTTATAGTTGTGCATGACATTTTAATCCCACTTCTCTATTATTCCAAAAATTATAAGATGAAGCTTGTTAAAAATCATCTAAATTCATCTCCATTTCTTTTTTACAAATTTCCTCATTTTTGTAACTCCAAAATATTATTGGAATAGTCATCACTGCTTTTTACATGTAATTGAATAGATATTAATGCATGTTTGTTGGCTCCTCTTAACCATTTCTTGATTCTCAAATAGCAGATTTGTCCCATGTGTCCTTCTTTTATCATTGTCCTTAGAAATTTATTGCTTACCTATAACTCTTATTATTGGCGATAATAATAGTCTATAACTTTGTTTATTGTAAACTCTAGTTCTCCTTAAAGCTTGGTGCCATGCAATCTTGGTAACTATTTCTTGGAAAAACAAGAACAGACAACTGAGAGGGGGGTGAATCAGTTGTCACAAAGTAATGAACTGTTCAAACTTTACTTAACTTAATATCAGATCTGATGAAGAAGTAATTAACTATAAGCAATTAACACATTAGAGAGACAAAGAACACCAATATTTTTTATGTGGAAACCTTGTTATGGAAAAAACCACGGTGGATGTTAGTCCACAAGATTATACCTTGTGAAAAGTATTATGAAATCAATAAAGGGGAATGAACATGCATTCATGAACACTACCTAGAGCTCACTGCTCAATTATAGAAGGGGCTCACTACCCAACAATACATAATAGGATTAAAATTTGGAGGGTATGAACTGAAAAGATTAGCTTTTGCTCAAGACTGATTATAGTTCCAATTAAGCATAAAAAACTCCTTCACAAACTACTCCACACTTCGTTCGATCTTCTTCACACTCTAATCTACAATCGAATGATATTCACACATACACACATAGGAGCACACCCAACACATGAAGCACACTTTGCAATGATGAAGAAATCACTCTTATATATCCGCATCATGGATTACATCAACTCGGTCAGCCAAAAAAAAGAAATAAAACATATGATGAGGGCGCAGCGCCCAAGACTTAGAAAATAACCCACAAACAAGATAATAATTTTATTATTCAGAAAATGGAGCTTCTTACATGCAGGTGATCTCAAATCCCCAAGTTCTACAACACATGCAAGTTACAGAAAGCTATAGAATCACCCTTTCGCAATATGCGAGCTTGTCCCCAAAAAGTTACCCAAAAATTAGAAACCCGCCCATAAATAGAGCTCCTCTTTAGTTTGGAGCCAAAACAACATTCAAATTTGAGTTTAGGTGGTTTGGCACCGAAAAAATTACACTTGAAGTTCAAATTTCAAAAGAACATTTGCAATTGTATCTTCTAGAAAGTGCGCCAACTTCCCGGGGCCATAACTTTTGATCCGGGACTCCGATTTGCGAACCCTTTGAACCGTTGGAAAGGTCTTGAAGTCAATAATACACTCAAAATATGCTATGCCAATTTTGGAAAGTTTTAGGGCCATTATGGGAAATCTCAGTGCCTCAACTCTAAGTCAGAAGATTTTCAGGTGTAAATCTGAGAAACTAAAACTGCAATATCTTTCAACCCAAGAATAGAAAATAAAAACCATAAATTGGGAATTTTATTATGATGAAAAGGGTATCCAAAAATGTAAAAACATCTAAAAACTAAGAAACTTGAAATTTAACTATTTTTGGGTGATGCAAGATTGCCCTTACACCATTGGATGCTCTTGCATCAGACACCCAGGGTAATTTGAGAAGTGACCCATCACGTCTCAGATGGTTGAGGAAAACCCAACTGGTCAACTGCTACCTTAGATAGCCAGGATGAATCTTCCATAGGCCTTCCTCTCTATTTCACTAGATATCCTTCATACTGCCTATTTCTGGTACTCCTTCCCACACGACTATCCAAGATTGCTTCAATCTCCTCCCTTTCTGAAGTAGGTGCTGGAATGCCATACTGCCCTATTGCTGGTGCTTCCTCCGTTCCACCTTCATGATACCCTGTCAAATCTGAAATGTTGAACACAAGGGAAATGTTGATTCCATCAGGTAACTCTACCTCATATGCATTCCATGAATCATGCTTCTTCAAAATCTTATAGGGACCAAATTTCTTCATCTTCAATTTGTTATAGGTTCCCACGGGAAACCTTTCTTTCTTCAAGTGGACCATTACTTCATCGCCAGTTTGAAACTCCTTATTCCTCCTTTTCTGATTTGCCTTAGCCTTATATTGCATATTCATCTTATTAATGTGTTCTCGTACCTTCTCATGTATATTCTTGATGTGCTCTACAAAATCTTCGGCTTTAGCACTTATTTTCTTCTCTTGGTCCATCTTCCTCAATTCTAGAGCTATTTTGGGGCTACCTCCATACACAATATGGAACGGTGATCTACCAGTGCTTCTGTTGATAGAATTGTTGTAAGAAAATTTTTCCTGGGGTAAGATCAAGTCCCATCCCTTGGGTTTATCTCCTACCAAACATCTCAATAGGTTACCCAGACTTCTGTTAACAACCTCTATCTACCCATCTATTTGTGGATGGTGTGCAGAATTGAACTTCAACTCTGTCTTCAGCTTCCTCCACAAGGTCCTCCAAAAGTACCCCACAAATTTGGTGTCACGATCTGAAACAAAACTCTTTGGCAGACCATGTAGCTTCACCACCTCTTTGAAAAATAAGTCAGCAATGTGGACTGCATCATGGGTCTTTTGACATGGAATGAAATGTGCCATCTTCGAAAACCTATCAACCACCACAAAAATTGAATCATTCCCTCGTTGTGTCCTTGGCAAACCAAGAACAAAGTCCATACTTATATCCTCCCATGGCCTCTCTGGTACAGGTAAGGGCTGATATAAGCCTGTATTCTGGCTCACTCCTTTAGCCATCTGACATACCCTGTAGCTTTGTACAAACTTCTTTACATCATGTGACAACTGAGGCCAATAATAATGCTCACTGATAATGGCAATGGTCTTATCTCGGCCAAAATGTCCTGCCATTCCTCCACTATGCTTCTCCTTTATCAGGTTCTCCCTCATGGAACTCCTTAGGATACACAATTGACTTCCCTTAAATAACATGCCATTCTAGATTATGAAATCTAGCTACCTTGTCCTGTCCACTATAACAGGTTCCTTGCAAGCTTTCCAAGCCTCTGTGAAATTAGGATATTATGCATATAGTGTCTTAAGTTCATTGAACCCAACCACTTCAATCTGCATCTTTGTCATCAATGTATGCCTCCTACTTAAGGCATCTACAACCCTATTTGACTTCCCACTCCTATGTTTCAAAACAAAGGTATAACTCTGCAAAAACTATACCCATTTCATATGCCCTGCGATTTAATTCCTTGACTGTTGGAATTTTCTAAGGTGATGATAGGTATATAGAACAAATTCCTTGACAGCAAATAATGTCTCTCCATTTCTTTAATGCTTGAACTGTGCATAAAATTCTTGATCATATACAAATATTTTCTCTTGGCATCATTTAGCTTTTCGCACAGAATAGGCAATGGAAGCGCTTCTTAGCTCCAATAGCTGCTCCAATGGCAACCAGCGGCATCACAATCCACCTAAAACACCTTATTGAAATCTAGGAGACTAGAATGGGTTGCTCTATTACCTTCCTTCAGCAGTTCAAAACTCTTTACGGCTCGGTGCTCACTTGAGATTGTTTTCTATCCTTCTCTCATTGTTCCAATTAGGGTCCCATAAAATACTACTGAAGTTTCTAATAAACTTTCTATAAAACTAGCCAAACCATGGAAAGATCTCACCTCGGTAGTAGTTCTTGGGGTAGGCCATTCCAGAATAGCCTTCACCTTCTCTGGGTCCATCTTGAGACCTTCTGCTGAGACAACAAACCCTAAGTACACTAACTCCCTCTTCACAAAACTGCACTTCTTCAGATTAATCAACAGTTTCTCTTCTCTTAACTTTTCAAAGGCTCTCTAAATATGCATCAGATGCTCATCCAATGTCTTACTGAAAATCAAAATATCATCTAAATACACAATAACAAAACTTCCCAAAAATTCTTTTATACCTCGTTCATGAGCAGCATGAATGTGCTCAGTGCATTGTTTAGCCCAAAAGGCATGACTAACTACTCGTATAGGCCCTCTTTGGTCTTGAAGGTAGTCTTCCATTCATCTCCCTCTCGAATCTGGATCTGGTGATATCTACTCTTCAGATCAATCTTTACAATGAGAATCTTGAGCTCCACTCAAATAGTCCATCAGGTCATCCATCCTTGGCAGGGAAATGCGTACTTGATTGTTACATCTTGTTTATGGCTGGAATGCGTACACATCCTCCATCCCCATCCTTCTTTAGTTGCTAGTCGTAGTGCTTGCGCATGGACTCAACTCTCCACATCAAGCCCTTTCTGTTAACTCTTGAACTTGTCTGTTGACTCCCCTCATTTTCTGCTGGAGTCATTCTATGGGCTGCCTTATTTGGAAAAATGGCTCTGGGAATCAAGTCAATCTGATGACTGATCTTCCTTATTGGTGGTAAACCCTCGGGTACATTATCAGAAACAATATCCTGAAACTCATCCAACATCCCAGAAACTTCTTTTGGAACCTTCTCACTATCCTCCTTACTCACTCTAGGAATCAATGCATAACACACACGCTCATGCTTCATACCTTCTAAAAAATTTCTTCCATCTACATAACAAATTCTAGCACTACTGCATACCTTTTCTTCGGTCTCCTTCAAGGGTTTCAACTTGTGACGAACCCCATCCTTTGTCAAGGAATAAGTGTTTGCATAGCCATCATGTATAGGTTGCCTATCAAACTACCACGACCTCCCCAACAACATGTGACATGCATCCATGGGGATGATATCACAGAGTACCTCATCATGGTAGCTCCCAATCTTGAACTTTACACAGAGCTACTCATTGACCAAAACTTTGTGGTCTTTCTGCAACTAGGCAATCCGATACGGATGTGCGTGCCTTTCCCTCTTCAGCTTCAACTTTGTGACCATCTCCTCTAACACTAGATTATCGGTGCTCCCACTGTCAATAATGACATCACAACATTTTCCTTCACACTTGCACCTTATGCGAAACAGATTCTTCCTTTGTTCTGGTTCCTTTTCCTCAGTCACTAGGGCTCTCCTAATCACTAGGGCTTCTCCCCTTTCAGCATCATCTAATGTTTAGATTAGGCCTCCTCATCTACATGCACAACCCTTCCATGACCTTCTCGGCCTTTTGTCTGCCCTTCCTTGGTGTTGTGGACATTCATAGGCTTGATGCCCTTCTTCACCACACTGGAAACATGTTCCTTTGAAACCACCTCTTCCAGATCCTTGTCCATATCTCCCTCGTCCTCTACCTCTTTGATCACCACTGTTTGTATAACGAGGGCAGTAGAAGTTGTCATTCCTTTGGCTTCGGCTGGTACCCTCATCTTCACTTTTCTTTTCATCATCATTTCGGCTTCCTGAAGGTCTTTCACTACCCCTTCCACTTTGACCTCCTTGTCCTTTTTGCTTGCCATCAAATCTTTTGTTCAGCTTCTCTTCCACCTTCAGAGCAAACTGATACACATCCTCCATGGTGGTCATTCTGACTAGGCTTAACTCCTCCTGAATGCTCGGTCGTAACCGATTAAGATATCGGGTTACCTTCTCCTTATTGGCCTCTATGTGGCCCATTCTGATGATTATCTTGTGAAAATATTTAGTATATTCTTTCACAGATCTACTTCCTTGCTTCAACCCTTACAATTTCTTCAACAGATCTAACTTGTAGTCCACTGGTATAAACTGCTTCTTTAGTTTCTCTACCATGCGATCCCATCTGGTGATATTTCCTTTTCCTCTTTAATTTGTTTCCAACTAGACCTCTTTCCACCAAATACTAGCATGGCCCTTCAACTTCATTTTTGCAAACTTAACCCGATCTGGGTCCTCTATTTCCTCATATACTCAAAATATTCTTCTAGCTCGTTGATCCAGTTGATCAACTCTTCCGAGTTCAGACTTCTTGAATAACTGGGGACTTCTACTTTGGGCCTTTTCCCAACATTAAAATGGCCCTTATTAGCTGCATTTGGTCTTGATCATTGCTTCTTCTTCCTCTTCTACATTTGAACCTTCTTCCTCTCCTTCATCCTCACTTTCCTCCCTCAGGTTTAACCCTCTTCTCAACTACTCTTGTAATGCATCAATCTGTCTTTGGAGGGCTGCCAGTGCATCTCTTCCACTAGCATTTCTGCCACCTCGATCACCTCTAGCACCACCACACCTACCAAGCATCACTCTTGGAGGAATCTTTCTTGATCTCGACCCACAACCATGGTCCTGGTGCGAACAGCCTCACGATCGGTGATCTATCCACATGCTCAAGAAAACCCACTCTGATACCACTTGATGAGGACACAACACCCGAGACTTAGAAAATAACCCACAAACAAGAGAATAATTTTATTATTCAGAAAATGGAGCTTCTTACATGCAGGGGATCTCAAATCCCCAAGTTCTACAACACATGCAAGTTACAGAAAGCTACAGAATCACCCTTTCACAATATGCAAGCTTGTCCCCAAAAAGTTACCCAAAAATTAGAAACTTGCCTATAAATAGAGCTCCTCTTTAGTTTGGAGCCAAAATAACATTCAAATTTGAGTTTAGGCAGGTTTGGCACCGAAAAAATTACACTTGAAGTTCAAATTTCAAAAGAACATTTGCAATTGTATCTTCTAGAAAGTGCGCCAACTTCCCGGGGCCATAACTTTTGATCCGGGACTCCGATTCGCGAACCATTTGAACCATTGGAAAGGTCTCGAATGCAACAACACACTCAGAATTTACTACATATATTTTGGCAAGTTTTGGGGCCATTCTGGGAACTCTAAGTGCCTCAAATCTAACTCGGAAGATTTTCAGGTGCAAATCTGGGAAACTAAACCTACAATATCTTTCAACCTAGGAATAGAAAATAAAAACCATAAATTGGGAATTTTATTATGATGAAAAGGGTATCCAAAAATGTAAAAACATCTAAAAATTGAGAAACTTGAAATTTAACTATTTTTGGGTGATGCAAGATTGCCCTTACACCACTGGATGCTCCTGCATCAACATAATTAAAATTTCATCTGAAATTTAAAATTAAACTTTTAATGTGAAACCACCAAGGACAGCCACAACATAGTGGAGACCAAAATTAATAAATCCAACACAAGAAGACTTCAATTCATTTATCCTCAAAGATCCACAACACCCTACCGCCACCATGTTGGCCAAGAACATGAAAAACTGAACATACAAAAAAAATATTTGACCACAAGCTCACTGATCAATTTGGACGTAACAAAAAGATATAGCACAATCTAGGAACATCCAAGAACACCAAGAAACAATAGAGAAACATTCGCAACAACTCATATTTCCATAATCATACAAACTTCACTCGAGAACATTGACAAAGACCACAGAAACACTATCAGACCAAAACATGATCAAATCAATATGCGGACCTCTGAAACTTCTGGTAGATGATCTAGATACTCTCAAGAATAAACCCTTTAGTCCACAACAACTAAACTTCAACATAAAGAACAAGACACCTTCATGACCTGCACAGTTTCACTGAGAACCTGAAACATTTTCTTTTACAATTTTCTCAACATCCTTGACATATACAACCTCTGATACACCAAATGCTAATAGTGTTGACATCAATTACAACCACATATCAGCAACACATAGACAATATCCAACAATCTCCCCCTTTGGCATTGATGGAAACACATGTTGTGAAAAATACCATCAACCCAACACACTTTCTTTCCCTTTGGTTCTAACTCTTCTCCTCAATTTCTTTTCGACCCTTAAAAGGATTTTTCACATTTTACTTGTCCCCCTTTGACATCAATGGAAAAGGTAACCATGACCTTTCCATATATGCGCTCTAAACCACATATCTACACATTTGCCTACTCCCCCTGAGTAGCAACTACGAAAACATCAATCAAGATCAGAATATAGCAATGTAGCTCACAGATTGATGCAAGCAAATGCATCTTTTTAGTTTTTGTCAAGAGGGGTAATTACCCCTAGCATTCCTTTGAGATACTCAAAAGTATCCTTCAGCAACGACTTAGTAAAGATGTCTGCAATATGTTCTTTGGTAGGAACATACTCCAATATGACTTCTTTCTCATTCACTATCTCCCTCAAGAAGTGAAATTTGATTGTTATATGTTTAGTCTTAGAGTGCAACACCAGATTCTTTGAAATATTTATTGCACTTGAATTGTCATAGTATATGGAAATAGGCTCTTCATATATCACCTTAATATCTTTCAACATTTTTTTCATCCATATTACTTGAGTACGATTATTTGCAACAACAATATATTTTGCTTCAGCAGTAGATAGAGAAATGAAATTTTGTTTCTTGCTCAACCAGGATACCAACTTCTTCCCTAGGAAGAAAGCACCACCACTAGTACTTTTCCTGTCATCTACATCTCTAGCTCAATCCGCATCAGTATATGGACTCAAAGTGAGATCATCATCCTTTGGATACCAAAGTCCAAAGTCAGTTGTTCCTTTCAGATATCTGAAGATTCTCTTAACAACAGTCACATGTGATTCTTTTGGATTGGCCTAAAATCTAGCAACCATACATACAACATTCATAATATCTGGTCTAGTCTGGGTTAAATAAAGCAATCCACCTATCATTGACCTATATCTAGTTTGATTCACCTTCAGAGAATCATCATTTTGTGTTAGCTTACATCTAGTCACCATGGGAGTACCAAGAGGCTTTGATTCTTCCAACCCAAATTTCTTCAATAGCTCTCTCACATATTTGGACTGAGATATAGAAAATCCCTTGTCTAACTGGGTCACTTGCAATCCTAGAAAGAACTTTATCTCTTCAATCATTCTCATCTCAAATTCATTCTTCATCTCATCAGCAAACTTCATACATAAGTTGCTATTAGCAGTACCTTTCATGAATCTAAGCTTCAGTAAGTATTTGTCCAATCTAGCATACCAGGAATTGGGGACTTGCTTAAGTCCATATAGAGCTTTCTTCAGGAAAAAAACCATATCTTCCTTATCAGTTAGCTGAAATCCATCTAGATATTCAATGTATACTTCTTTTTCTAGTTCTCCATTCAGAAATGTCATCTTTACATCCATCTAATAGACTTTATAGTTTTTGTATGAAACATAAGCAGGAAATAATCTAACAGCTTCAATTTTGGCAACAAGGGAAAAAATTTCTTCAAAATAAACACCTTCCATCTGAGAATACCCTTTACATACCAATCTTGCTTTATTCTGAACCACTTCACCTTGTTCATTCAACTCGTTCTGAAACACCCATTTAGTACAAATCACATTTTTTTCTTTAGGTCTGGGAACCAGTATCCATGTGTCATTATTTTTAATTTGTGTCAGCTCTTCCTTCATAGCTTCCATTCAGTGTTCATCTTGGCAGGCTTCAGTGACATTTTTAGGTTCAATCTTGGAAATCAGGCAGTACTCTTTTGCAATCTTCCTTCTAGTTTGCACTCCTTTATTCTTACCTCCTATAATTTGACTTTCAAAATGATTTAGCTTTACATACCTTGGAATTTTGGGACTTTCACGAACTTCTATTTCTTATGTTCTTTCTTCTACACTTGCACTTGTCTGTGTTTCCTGACTTACTTTATTTACCAAAACGAATTGAGGTTGCTTTACCGGAACATATGGAATAATTTGAAGTTGATTTGGTGTCTGAACATTTTTCCCTTTGTTTGTATTGTATTCATCTAAATCATATCCACAATATTTGGATGATTTAGCAGAATCCTCATCAACTCTGACATTTTCACTCTCAACCATCTTTCTCAGTCTTATGTTATAGCATTAGTAGGCCTTGATTTTAGTAGAGTAACCTAAAAAGATTCCTTCATCGCTTCTTGCATCAAAATTTCCTAAATCATCATATCTCTTGATATATCATTTTCTTCCAAAGATCTTGAAATATTTTACAATAGGCTTATAACCAAACCATAGCTCAAAAGGGGTCTTACCAAAATTACCATTAACATTTACCCGATTTAAAGTATACACAACAGTGCTTAGAACATCACTCCAATAGATATGGGGCACATTTCCTTCTATCATCATTGTTCTAGCAGCATCCAAAATTGTTCTATTCTTTCTTTCTGCAACTCCATTATGTTGAAGGTTTCGGGGAGCAGATAACTATCTTTTGATTCCATGTTCTTCACAAAAATAATTGACCACTCTGGAGGTGAACTCACCACCTCTACCAAATCTTAGACACTTGACTTTCAGAACTTTCTCATTCTCTGCCATAGCCTTGAAACTTTTGAAATTTTTCATTGCTTCACATTTTTCTCTTAAGAAGGAAAACCATATCATTCTAGAGTAATCATCAATAATCAACATAAAGTACCTTTCTCAATGAATACTTCTGACTCTGGAGGGACCACAGAGGTTAGTATATAGTAGCTCCAACAAATCATTTGAATGAAATTGTTTGCTCTGGAAGGAGACTCTAGTATGTTTACCCATCTAACATTCCTTACAAATTGTGTTAGCAGGCTTCACTCACCTAGGTAGATCTCTTACTGCTTGAGTGGAACTTATCTTGACAATGTTGTCAAAATTTACATGAAACAACCTCCTATTCCACAACCATCTTTCATCTAGTTAAGCAATTAAACAAATCCCACTAGTAGTATTTAGGTGAAAAATATTACCTTTTGTCTTTCTACTAGTAGCAATCATATTTCCAAAACTTCCACGTATCTTGCATCTTCCATCTTTGAATTGTAGATCATAGCCTTTGTCCACCATCTTTCCAATACTCAAAATATTGTGCTTAAATCCTTCAACACAAAGAACATCATCAGTGTTATCCTTACCACCAAGAAAAATAGAACCTCTGCCACAAATCACACCAACATTGTTGTCTCCAAATCTTACAACACCACCATCATATTTCTCTAGACTTACAAATTTGTTTTTATCACGAGTCATATGATGTGAGCATCCACTTTCAATAACCCATGCATCTTTTTCTTCAACTCAGGTTGCAAGATCTTTCTCATCTTTAGCGGATTCTGTAGCCACATGACTATTTTCAACGATAGCAATGAAAACCCATTCACCTTCATTTCCATTATCTTTATCAGACTCATCATTAGTCACTCCTTCTTCAGCAAAGTAACATTTCTTTTGGAATCTATACTTGTTAGGCTTAGATCTAGGAGCCTTTTCGGGACATCTTGATGCAAAATGACCTATTTTACTGCATGAAAAACATTTAATAGGTAACACTCCTTCATACTTAACTTTTCCTCTGCCTTCTTTCTTTACAATTGGTGCTTCCAATTCTTCTACTTCTCTTTCTTTATCTTCAAGCTGCTTCAAATCTTCATCATTCTTGTATATCTTTCTAGAACATTCTCCCAGACCATATCTTTTCTTGTTACTTCCAGATATAGTAGCCTTGAAAGTTGATTTAGTCTTTGGAATAGATTCACCAAATTCACTTAATTCAAAAGCAACAAGCTTACCAACTAGTGTGTCTCTTGACATCTTTGTTATTGATCTAAGCTCTTCAATAGCGTGACCCTTCAATTTTTAGGAGGGAGACAATGATCTAAGTATCTTAGCCACAATTTCATCCTCATCTAGAGAACCACTGGCACATGTAATACACATCACTATTTCATTTACTCTTTGCATAAAAGAAGTGATATTTTCATCTTCACCCATCTTCAAATTCTCATACTTTCCTTTCAAACTTTGTAGCTTAGCCATCTTCACCCGTGCATCTCCTTCATACAAAGTTTCCAGCTTCATTCAAATCTCATGAGTTGTCTACAGTCCTACCACATTTTCCATCTCTGAATTTTTCAGAGCACTCACCAAAGCTTCAATAGCCTTGATATTGTTTTTAGCATCTTTGATCTCATCAACAATGGAGGGACCATTTTGAGGAATAACATATGGATATTTTGTAACCTTCCAGTAGGCTTCAGCAATACATCTTAGGAGACATTGCATCCTGACTTTCCACGGTGAGTAGTTAGTTCCATCAAATCTTGGATTGTCCTTGAATGTTGTCATCTCAGATCACCTCAAGCTTTTAGACTTCTTCAGACGAACCTGCTCTGATACCAATTGTTGGAAAAACAAGAACAGACAACTGAGAGGGGGGGTGAATCAGTTGTCACAAAGTAATGAGCTTTTCAAAATTTACTTAACTTAATCTCATATCTGATGAATAAATAATTAATCATAAGCAATTAACACATCAGCGAGATAGAGAACACCAAGATTTTTTACATGGAAAACTTGTTAGGGGAAAAACCATAGTGGATGTTAGTCCACAAGATTATACCATGTTAAAAGTATAATGAAATCAATAAAGGGGAATGCACATGCATTCAGGCACACTTCCTAGAGGTCACTGCTCAATTATAGAAGGGGCTCACTACCCAACAATATAGAATAGGATTAAAATCTGGAGGGTGTGAACTGAAAAGATTAGCTTCTACTCAAGCCCGATTATAGTTCCAATTAAGAACATAAAACTCCTTCACACTTCGCTCAATCTTCTTCACACTCTGCTTTGCAATCAAATTATATTCACACATACACACATAGGAGCAAACCCAACACACGAAGCACACTTTGCACTGATGAAGCAATCGCTCTTATATATCTACATCATGGATTACATCAACTTTGTTAGCCATAAAAAATAAATAAAACATAATTACAATGTCAGCCAAAATTTACAATTAAACTTTTAATGTAAAACCACCAAGGTCGACCACAACATAATGGAGAGCAAAATTAATAAATCTAACACAAGAAGACTCCAATTAATTCCTCCTTGAATATCCACAACACACTACCACCATCATGTTGGCCAAGAACATGAAAAATTGAACATACAAAAAAAATATTTGACCATGAGCACACTGATCAATGTGGACATACCAAAAAGATAGAGAATGGTCTATGAACATCCAAGAACACCAAGAAACAATAGAGAAACATTTGCAACAACTGATATTTCCAGAATCACACAAACTTCACTTAGGAACACTGATAGAGACGACAAAAACATTGTCAGACCACAACATGATCAAATCAATATGCAAACCTCTGAAACTTCTGGTAGATGATCTAGATACTCTCAAGAATAAACCATTTAGTCCACAGCAGCTGAACTTCAACATAAAGAACAAGACACATTCATGACCTGCACAGTTCCACTGAGAACCAAGAACACTTTCTTTTACAAATTTTCAATATCCTCGACATATGCAGCCTCTGATACACCAAATGCTAATAGTGTTGACATCAATGACAACCACATATCAGCAACACATCCACAACATCCAACACTATTTATTCACACTCCCTAAAGTTAATACCAAGTTTGTATCTATCTCTTTCTTTGAACGCATGCAATGGTAAACATTAGTTTTGATCCCGTAGTTTCCCCAATTGAGCATGCATAATAATAGACAATTAGATCTATATTAATATTGTAAAAATTATATTTTATTCTTTGTGAGTTAATGAATGTTTATATATATAATATAAATATTAGATGAAATTTGAATAGTTTTATTTATCTTAAATTTATATTATTGATAAAGATTATCATGCTATTTATTCGAATGAGTGGATACTAGTTAAAATTTTTGTTTTAAATGAATTTGGTATTTAAATTGTGAATCCACATATTATTGTTTTGAACTATTCTTTAATTATTGATTAGTATTAAAGAAAGCTTTTGTGAGTTTAATTGTTTGAAAATTACTAAAGTGAAAGATTATTTGGTTTGTGTTATAAATTCTTAGTTTTTCCCCAGAGGCTAGGGAACTTGTTGAATGATTTATTTAATCTATTTAAGTCATGAAGTTCATTTGATTAGTTCAATGAGGAACTAACCTTGTATGATGTATTTGATTCCTATATGATCTTTGGAAGTAAAATAATTTAAGTCATGATTAAGATATGCTCTTCTTGGTTTTGTTTATTGTACATGATGCTATCTTTTGGATTAAATTTGTGAATTGATATGTTATTGGGAAGAGTGGATTTTGTTAGGGGCCAGAACCCTAAGCGGTTACCAAGGTAACCTATCAAAAGTAGTTAATCCAGTGAAAACCTAAGTAAAATGTGTTAGGGGTTCGGTAGTGCTTATTAATTGATTGAGATAATTTTTTTCCTTGCCTTACTCCTTAGTGCTTGCATATATTAAGGGTAGGTTGAGATGGCCTAGAATGGCATAACCATTCACTTTTTCCTCTGGAAAAGCGGTTTGGTTCCACATGAGTTTGTTTAGGGGTCGAGAATCGGTAGAGATTGCTAGGGTAACTTAAGATGAGGGCCAATAATCTAGGAATATTCACCAGGGTAACCTAGAATAACTGTGTGAAGACACTCTTATCCTTATACATGATTTTTGTTCTCTTGTGTAGAGTCACCTTTAGTATTGTTGTTGCCTCTAGGAGCTTATTAGTGATCATGTGATTTTGATATTGTTATGTCATTATGTGATTGTCAGCCATGTGATGTTATGTTCTATTCTTATGTATGTTTGTTTTATTTTTGGACCTGATATTATCTCCTAGCACGAAGGGAGTGGACCTTCGGGTTCCACGTGGTTGGGAGGAAACTGTGTTATTTCCTCCATTGATTCCTCTTACAAATGTTGTTATACTTGGATAACATTGTTCGTGGGACAAGTTCTTGATCCTACATTGTTTGTGATGTTGAACGATGAGTGTACTCATGAACGAGGCTAAAAAACATGATATGTACTCCATCATTATTGTATTTTCTCTTGGTGTCTATGAGAGAAATTTTTTAATGCTATTATATTGATATGAGATTTATTATAATCTCACTTGATGTAATTTGGTTATGTAACTTGACTTTATAAAGATTTTGAGATTGGAATATTCATGAATATAATATGTCCTTATGTTATATGACTTTGGTATTATTTCGTGATGTTATTATTTGCAAATTTTTATGTAACATTGTCTTGGAATCCTAAGAACATTTGTATATATGCTTCTTTTGTAAACTTAATGTAATCGAATGTTTAAAAAAAAAAATTGTTTGGTTATTTTATTACTTTATGCTTTATTTTATGGATTCCCTTGCAGGGCATTACACCTTTCCTCTGGACTTACATTGTGTTATGAAAAAACTCTTTCTTTGTGGTGGTTCCTCAGTCACTTCTTTAGGCATCAAGTCTTTCCTCATCACCAATGATTTACCTTTCTCAAGTTTCCCAATTAAATTAGGGAACTCAACATGTTCTTCTTCTACATATGTTGTTCTTTCGATATTCTCAAGTTTCTTTTTGGTACTTCTTTGATGAAATTCAAATGCTCTATATCCTTCACATTCACACTTGAAATAGGTTCCTCTAAATGATCTCTTCTCAGGTCTCCCTTCATCTCTCTTGTATCCTTCATTATGGTAATAATTATGACCTTTGTCACTATGGTAGTAATTTATATCTTCTCTTCCTCTATGGTATGAATTGGCATCCTTTTCTTCACTCTGGTAGGGTTTTACATCTTTTTTCTACTCTACATAGAGCCTCCTTTCTCTGGATTGTGATCCGCTCCTTTGGAATCTACCTAATGTATTTCTTTGTCTTTGTTCAAATTTCTTATTTAACTTCTCATCCACCTTCAATGAAAATTGATATGCTTCTTGGTGAGGGCCAAGTCACCTGAAACCACACAAATCACAACAATAGAAACCAACACAGAAGATGCGAGACAAAAAAATAATCCACTTTCAATTATTTTTAGACAATGAAATTATAGATTCAAAACTTACATACCAGCCTCATGGGCTTCATTCATTACAACAAAATCAACTCAGAAAAGAAAATATATTATTCGAAGCCCAAAATATGCACTATTGGAGCCACCTTCTGTTGGAAAAACAAGGACAAACAATTGAGAGGGGGGTGAATCAGTTGTCACAAAATAATAAACTTTTCAAACTTAACTTAATCTCAGATCTGATGAATAAGAAATTAACCATAAGCAATTAACACATCAGAGAGATAGAAACCACCAATTATTTTTTCACGTGGAAACCTTGTTAGGGGAAAAACCAAGGTGGATGTTAGACCACAATATTATACCCTGTTAAAAGTATAATGAAAACAATAAAGAGGAATGCACATGCATTTAGGCATACTACCTAGAGCTCATTGCTCAATTATAGAAGGGGCTCACTACCCAACAATACAGAAGATGATTAAAATAAGAAGGGTACGAACTAAGAAAATAGCTTCCACACAAGCCTGATTATAGTTCCAATTAAGCATAGAAAACTTCTTCACTTTTCACTCAAACTACTTCACACTCTGCTTTGCAATCAAATGATATTCACACATACACACATAGGAGCACACCCAGCACACGAAGCACACTTTTCAATGATGAAAAAATTGCTCTTATATATCCACTACATGAGATTTCATCAACAACTTAGTCAGCTAGGAAAATAAAACATATTTGCAATGTCGGCCCAAATTTACAATTAAATTTTCAATGTGAATCTAAACACCGACGACCAAAACAATGATGTGAACCAAAACAATATTCACGAGCATGCCAAACATTCAAATTTAACTTTTCAAGGATCCACAACATGTTACAAACATCATGTCGGCCAAGAACATGAAAACCTGAACATGCGCAAGAAAAATATTTGACCACAAGCACACCGATCAATGTGGATGTACTACAAAGATAGAGCATGATCTAGAGACATCCAAAAACATCAAGAAACAATAGAAAAACATCCGCAACAATTGGGATTACCAAAATCACACAAAATTCACTTAGGAACATTGACAAAGACCACATAAATACTTTCAAACCACAACATGATCAAATCTATACGTGGACCTCTAAAATTTCTGGTAGATGATCTAGATACTCTCAAAAATAAACCCTTTAGTCCATAGCAGCTAAAATTCAACGTACAGAACAAGACACCTCCATGACTTGCACAGTTCCACTGAGATCCTGAAACACTTTCTTTTACAATTTTCTCAATATCCTCAACATATATAGTGTTTGATACACCAAATTCTAATAGTGTTGACATCAACGACGACCACATATCAGGAACACGTCCACAACATCCAATAATCTCCCCCTTTGGCATTGATGGCAACACATGATGTGAAAAATACCATCAATCCAACACACTTGCTTCTTAACTGCTTTTCTCCCACAAGGCTCTTCTTTTTGAAATATTTTTCACATTGCACTTCTCCCCCTTTGACATCAATGGAAAAGGTAACCATGACCTTTCCATATACACGCTCTAAACCACATATCTGCACATTTGACTACTCCCCCTGAGTAGCAACCACGGAAACATCAATCCAAATTAGAATATAGCAATGTAGCTCATGGATTGATGCAAGTAAATGCATCTTTTAGTTCTTATCAATAGGGGTAATTACCCCTAGCATTCCTTTGAGATACTCAAAAGTATCCTTCGGAAATGACTTAGTAAAGATGTTTGCAATCTATTCTTTGGTAGGCACATACTCCAATTTGACTTCTTTCTCATTCACTTTCTATCTCAAGAAGTGAAACTTGATTGATATATGTTTAGTCTTAGAGTGTAGCACCAAATTCTTTGAAATATTTATTGCACTTGAATTATCATAGTATATGGAAATAGGCTCTTCATATATCACCCTGATATCTTTCAAAATTTGTTTCATGCATATCACTTGAGTACAATTATTTGCAGCAGCAATATATTCTGCTTCAGTAGTAGATAGAGAAATGGAATTATGGTTTTTGCTCAACCAGGACACTAGCTTCTTCCTTAGGAAGAAAGCACCACCACTAGTAATTTTTCTATCATCTACATATCTAGCCCAATCCACATCAGTATATGCACTCAAAGTGAGATCATCATCCTTTGGATACCAAATTTCAAAGTCAACTATTCCTTTTAGATATCTGTAGATTCTCTTAACAGTAGTCACATGTGATTCTTTTGGATTAGCCTAAAATCTAGCAACCATACATACAACATTCATAATATCTGGTCTATTCTAGGTTAAATAGAGCAATCCACTGATCATTTATCTATATCTAGTTTGATTCACCTTAGGAGAATCATCATTCTGTGTTAGCTTGCATCCGGTCACCATGGGAATACCAACAAACTTTGATTCTTCCATCCAAATTTCTTCAGTAGGTCTCTCACATATTTGGACTGAGATATGAAAATTCCCTTGTCTAACTTAGTAACTTGCAATCCCAAAAAGAACTTCATCTCTCCAATCATACTCATCTCAAATTCACCCTTCGTCTCATTAACAAACTTCATACATAGATTGTCATCTCCTCCAAAAATGATGTCATCAACAAAGACTTCTATAATTAACTCTTTATCATGATCCAATTTGAAATATAAGTTGCTATCAGCAGTACCTTTAGTGAATCCAAGCTTCAACAAGTATTTGTCCAATCTAGCATACTAGGCTCTAGGGGCTTGCTTAAGTCCATATAGATCTTTCTTCAAGTGGCAAACCATATCTGGCTGTTCAATGTATACTTCTTCTAGTTCTCAATTCAGAAATGCCAACTTCATGTCCATTTGATAGACTTTATATTTCTTCTATGTAGCATAAGCAAGAAATAATCTAACAGCTTCAATTCTAGAAATAGGGGCAAAAGTTTCTTCAAAATCAACACCTTCCATCTGAGAATACCCTTTACATACCAGTCTTGCTTTATTCTGAACCACTTCACCTTGTTCATTCAGCTTGTTTCGAAACACCCATTTAGTACCAATCACATTTTTTTCTTTAGGTCTGGGAACCAGTGTCCACATGTCATTCTTTTCAATTTTTGCTAGCTCTTCCTTCATAGCTTCCATCCAGTGTTCATCTTGGCAGGCTTCAGTGACATTTTTAGGTTCAATCTTGGAAATCAGGCAATACTCTTTTGCAATCTTTCTTTTAGTTTGCACTCTTTTATTCTTATCTCCTATAATTTGACTTTCAGAATGATTTAGCTTTACATACCTTGGAGTTTTGGGACTTTCACGATCTTCTAGTTCTTTTGTTCTTTCTTCTACATTTGCACTTGTTTGTACTTCCTGATTTACTTGATTTATGAGAATGAATTAAGGTTGCTTTACCAGAACATATGGAATAATTTGAAGTTTATTTGGTGTCCGAACATTTTTCCCTTTGTTTGTATTGTCTTCATCTAAATCATATCCACAATATTTGGATGATTTAGCAGAATCTTCATCAACTTTGACATTTTCACTCTCAACCATCTTTCTTAGTCTTTTGTTATAGCATTAGTAGGCCTTGATTTTAGTAGAGTAACCTAAAAACATTCCTTCATCACTTCTTGCATCAAATTTTCCTATATCATCATCTCTCGTGATATAACGTTTGCTTCCAAAGATCTTGAAATATTTTACAGTAGGCTTATAACCAAGCCATAGCTGAAAAGGGGTCTTACCAAAATTACTATTAACATTTACCTAGTTTAAAGTATACACAACAATGCTTAGAACATCACTCCAATAGATATGGGACACATTTCCTTCTATCATCATTGTTCTACGAGCATCCAAAATTGTTCTATTCTTTCTTTCTGCAACCCCATTCTGTTGAAGGGTTCGGGGAGCAGATAACTATCTTTTGATTCCATGTTCTTCACAAAAATAATTTACCACTATGGAGGTGAACTCACCACCTTTGTCAAATCTTATACACTTGACTTTCAAACCTTTCTCATTCTCTTCCATAGCCTTGAAACTTTTGAAATTTCCCAGTGCTTCACATTTTTCTCTTAAGAAGGAAACCCATATCATTCTAGAGTAATCATCAATAATCAACATAAAGTACCTTTCTCCATGAATACTTTTGACTTTGGATGGACCACAGAGGTCAATCTATAGCAACTACAATAAATCATTTGAATGAAATAGTTTGCTCTGATAGGATACTCTAGTTTGTTTACCCATCTGACACTCCTTACAAATTGTGTTAGCAGGCTTCACTAACTTAGGTAGATCTCTTACTGCTTGAGTGAAACTTACCTTGACAATGTTGTAAAAATTTACATGACACAACCTCCTATGCCACAACTAGATTTCATCTACTAGAGAAATTATACAACACCCACTAGCAGTATTCAGGTAAAAAATACTACCTTTTGTCTTTCTACCTGAAGCAATCATATTTCCAGAACTTCCACATATCTTGCATCTTCCATCTTTGAATTGTAAATCATAGCCTTTGTCCACCATCTATCCAACACTCAAAAGATTGTGCTTCAAGCCTTCAACATAAAGAACATCATCAATGTTATTCTTACCACCAAGGAAAATAAAACCTTTGTCCAATCTACCATACTAGGCTATGAATTGTAGATCATAGCCTTTGTCCACCATCTGTCCAACACTCAAAAGATTGTGCTTCAGGCCTTCAACATAAAGAACATCATCAATGTTATTTTTACCACCAGGGAAAATAAAACCTTTGTCCAATCTAGCATACCAGGCTATGAATTGTAGATCATAGCCTTTGTCCACCATTTGTCCAACACTCAAAATATTTTGCTTCAGGACTTCAACATAAAGAACATCGTCAGTGTTATCCTTACCACCAAGGAAAATAAAACCTCTACCATGAATCACACTAGCATTGTTGTCTCCAAATCTTACAATACCACCATCATACTTCTCTAGACTTACAAATTTATTTTTATCACCAATCATATGATGTGAGCATCCAATTTCAATAACCCACTCATCCTTTTCTTCAACTCAGGCTACAAGAGATTTCACATCTTTAGCAAATTTAGTAGCCACAAGACTATTTTCAACAGTAGCAATGAAAACCCATTCATCTTCATTTCCATTATCTTTATCAGACTCATCATCTGTCACTCCTTCAACAAAGTAACATTTCTTTTGGAATCTAGACTTGTTAGGCTTATATCTAGGAACTTTTTCAGGACATCTTGATGAAAAATGACCTATTTTACTGCAAGAAAAACATTAAATTGGCAACACTCCTTCATACTTACCTTTTCCTCTGCCTTCTTTCTTTAAAATCAGAGCTTCTAGTTCTTCTACCTCTCTTTCTTTATCTTCAAGTTGTTTTATTTCTTCATCATACTTGGATATCTTTCTAGAACATTCTCCCAGACCATATCTTGGCTTGTTACTTCTGGATACAGTAGCCTTGAATGCAGATTCAATTTTCAGAACATATTCACCAAATTTACTTAATTCAAAAGTAGCAAGCTTACCAACCAGCGTGTCTCTTGACATCTTTATTACTGATCTAAGCTATTCAATAGTGTGAGCCTTCACTTCGTAGGAGGGAGCCAAGGATATGAATATCTTAGCTACAATTTTGTCCTCATCCAAAGAACAACCGAAACATGTAATACCCATCATTATTTCATTTACTCTTTGCATAAAAGAAGTGATATTTTCATCTTCACCCATCTTCAAATTCTCATACTTTCCTTTCAAACTCTGTATCTTAGCCATCTTCACCTGTGCATCTCCTTCATACAAATTTTCCAGCTTCATCCAAATCTCATGAGCTTTCTGTAATCCTACCACATTTCCATCTCTGAATCTTTCAAAGCACTCACCAAAGCTTCAATAGCCCTGATATTGTTTTCAACATCTTCGATCTCATCAGTAGTTGAGGGACCATTCTGAGGAATTACATATGGATCTTTTGTAATATTCTAGTAGGCTTCACCAATACACCTTAGGTGACATTTCATCTTGACTTTCCATAGTGAGTAGTTAGTTCCATCAAATCTCAGACTGCCCTTCTTGAATGTTAATAATTTTTTTACGTGGAAACCCTGTTAGGGGAAAAAGCATGGTGGATGTTAGTCCACAATATTATAACATGTTAAAAGTATAATGAAAACAATAAAGGGGAATGCACACGCATTTAGGAACACTACCTAGAGATCACTGCTCAATTACAGAAGACGCTCACTACCCAACAATACATAAGAGGATTAAAATCCGAAGGGTACGAACTGAGAAAAGCTTCTGCACAAGCTTGATTATAGTTCCAATTAAGCACAAAAAAGTCCTTCACTTTTCACTCAAACTACTTCACACTTCACTCAATCTTCTTCACACTCTACTCTGCAATCGAATGATATTCACACATACACACATAGGAGTACACCTAGCACATGAAGCACATGAAGCACTGATGAAACAATCGCTCTTATATATCTGCTACATGAGATTTCATCAACAAATTAGTCAGCTAGGAAAATAAAACATATTTGTAATGTCCGCCCAAATTTACAATTAAATTTTTAATATGGATCTAAACACCATTGGCCAAAACAATGATGCAACCCAAAACAATATTCATGAGCATGCCAAACATTCAAATTGAACTTTTCAAGGATCCACAACACGTTACCACCATCATGTCGGCCAAGAACATGAAAACCCGAATGTGGGCAAGAAAAATCTTCAACCACGAGCACATCGATTAATGTAGACGTACTACAAAGATAGAGCACAATCTAGAGGCATCCAAAAACATCAAGAAACAATAGAGAAACATCCGCAACAACTGAGATTACCAAAATCACACAAACTTCACTCAGGAACACTGACAGAGACCACAAAAATATTGTCAAACCACAACATGATCAAATCTATACTCGGACCTCTAAAACTTTTGGTAGATGATCTAGATACTCTAAAAAACAAACCCTTTAGTCCACAGTAGTTGAACTTCAACATACAGAACAAGACGCCTTTATGAATTGCACAGTTCCACTAGGAACCTGGAACACTTTCTTTTACAATTTTCTCAATATCCTCAACATGTACAGCCTTTGATACACCAAATGCTAATAGTGTTGACATCAATGACAATCACATATCAGCAACACATCCACAACATCCAACACCTTCTACAACCCCCACTTAACCCTTTTTATTTTACCCAATAACTACCCTATAATGTTCTAGAAAGTTCAACTTTCTATCCCACTATTTGTTTTCTAGCCTAGGAAGAAATTTTAATGAAATTCACTTTTTAGAGGGGCAACTTCGAGGGGCCATAACTTTTGATCTGGGTGTCTGATTTTCTATTATTGTATATTTTTGGAAAGAGCTCAAAGAGATATACAACACAAGAATTGACCATGGGTCAGTTCATCCACTTTTCGAGTTGTTTTGGTGCCTCTGAAGTTTTATATCTGAAATTGAAGCTACATTTGAGAAATATCTTGAGACAAAAGCTTTAATATCTCCCAAACCATGTAGGGTATTGAGGTGATTCTTTCATAACCGAAATTTTTTTTCAGCTTTACTCCTTGGGGTAAATTTTCACATCCATATGAGCTCGTTTAGGCCAACTTACTAAAAATAGTAAGGGCCCGTTTTTCACTATTTTTGAATCTTGATAGTCTTATACACCTTAAGTGCCATCATGGGACTCAAAACAAATAAAGAAAATATAGAAAACATTTTTTTGGGTGATGCAAGATTTCCCTACACCGTTGGATGCTCCTGCATCAAGCACCCAAGTTAATTTGAAAAGTGACCTTGTCACTTCTCAGGAGTTAGAGGGAAACCAAGACGGATAACCTCAGCCTTAGATAACCATGACGAATCTTCAGCAGGCCTTCCTCTCCATTTCACCAAGTACTCTATATATTTCTTGTTTCTTGTGCTTCTACCCACATGGCTATCCAAGGTTTCTTCTATCTCTTCCTTCTTTGAAGTAGGTGCTGGAATTTTCCACTGTTCTTTTATCAGCCCCTCCTCTATATCACCTTCATGATACTCTATCAAATCAACAATTTTGAACACAGGAGAAATGTTTATTCCATTAGGAAACTCTACCTCATAAGAATTTCCTGAATCATGCTTCTTAAGGATCTTGCATGGTCCAAAATTCTTCATCTTTAACTTGTATGTACCAACTGCAAACCTTTCCTTTTGAAAATGAACCATGACTTCATCTTCTACCTAGAACTCCTTATACCTCCTTTTTCTAATCTTCCTGAGCCTTATATTGTGAGTTCATTTTATTGATATGTGTCTTCACCTCTTTGTGCAAATTTATTAGGTGCTCAATAAAATCTTCAACCTCGGCACTACTCTTCTCCCCCTTATTCATCTTTCTCGGTTCAGAAGTAGTTCTTGCACTACTCCCATACACAATCTGGAATGGTGATTTACTAGTGCTCCTATTGAAAAAATTATTATACAAAAATTCTTCCTATGGTATAATCAAATCCCATCCCTTATGCTTATCTCCTACTAAGCATCTTATCAAGTTACCCAAACTCCTATTCACCACCTTTGTTTGTCCATCAGTCTATGGATGGTATGGAAAAGTGAGCTTCAAATTTGTCTTCAACTTCTTGCATAATGTCCTCTGGAAATAACCAACAAATTTGTTATCTTTTTTCTGAAACTTTACTCTTGGGTAGACCATGTAGTCTCACCACCTCTCTAAAAAACAACTCTGCAACATGAACAACATCAATGGTCTTATGAAATGGAATGAAATGTGCCATCTTTGAAAATCTATCCACCACCAAAAATATGGAATCATGCCCTCTTTGTGTCCTTGGAAAGCCAAGAAAAAAATCCATGCTAATATCCTCCCATGGCCTCTCAAGCATAGGTAATGGCTGATACAATCCAATATTTTGACTTGTTCCTCTCACCATCTAACATACTCTTCAACTTTGTACAAACTTCTTCACATCTTGTTGTGATTGTGGCCAATAATAATTCTTACTAACAAGAGCAATGGTCTTATCTCGACCAAAATGTCTAGCCAATCCTCCACTATGCTTCTCCTTTATTAGATTCTCTTTCATAAAACTCCTTGGAATGCACAATTGGCTTCCTCTAAACAACATCCCATCTTGGATTAATAAATCCAACCATCTCATCCTATCCAATGTAACAGGTTCCAAACAAGATTTCCAAGCTTTTGTAAAGTTTGGATCTTCAGGATACAAACTCTTGAGTTCATTGAACCCAACAACCTCTATATTCATTTCTATCAACAAATTTTTCCTTCTACTCAAGGCATCTGCAACTCTATTTGACCTTCCACTCATGTGCTTAAAAAAAAAGGTATAACTCAACAAAAACTCAAGCCACTTTAAGTGCCTTTGATTTAACTTTCCTTCCTATTGAGATATTGCAAAGCCTGGTGATCACTATATAAAACAAATTCTTTTGGAAAGAAATAGTGTCTCCATTTCTTTAAAGCCTAACGTATAGCATAAAAATCCTAATCATAGGCAAAATATTTCTTCTTGGCATCATTCAAATTCTCACTAAAATAGGCAACAGGCTTACCTTATTGATACAAAACAACTCCTATGGCAGTGCCACTAGCATCACAATCTACCTAAAAGACCTTATTGAAATTTGGAAGTTCCAAAATAGGTTGCTCTATAACTTTATTCTTCAACATATCAAAACTTTTGGTTTCTCTTTTGGTCCACTTAAACTCTTTTCTATCCCCTCTCATCGCTTGAATTAGAGGTGGACACATACTACTAAAATTCTTAATAAACTTTTTGTAAAAACTTGTTAGACTATGAAATGATCTTACCTTTGTAACATTCCTTGGGGTAGACCATTCAGTGATAGCTCTCACCTTCTATGGATCCATTTTAAGACCCTCTATTGAGAAAACAATCCCAAATACACCAACTATCTCTTTAGAAAACTAAATTTCTTCAAATTAATCAAATTCTCCTCCTTTAGCTTCTCAAAAACTCTTCGGATATGCATCAAGTGTTCCTCCAATGTTTTACTAAAAATCAAAATATCATCCAAATAAACAATTAAAAAATTTCCTAATTTTTTTTTCAATACCTCATTCATAAGCCACATAAATGTGCTTGATGCATTGGTTAGCCCAAAAGGAATGACTAACCACTCGTACAAGCCCTCATTTGTTTTAAAGGTTTTCTTCCATTCATCTCCTTCTCTAATTTGGATTTGGTGATATCTGCTCTTCAAATCTATCTTCATGAAGTACTCAGTTCCACTCAAACAATCCATAATGTCATCCATTCTCGGTAAGGGAAATCTATAATTGATGGTGATCCTTTTGATGGTTGTAGAATTTGTACACATCCACCATTCCCCATCCTTCTTTGGTGCTAGTACTGTAGGTTTTGCACATGAACTCGAACTCTCTCTGATCAATCCCTTCGACAACAACTTTTGCACTTGTATGTTCAACTCTTCACTCTCTACTGGAGTCATACAATGAGCTGCTTTATTTGGAAAACTGGCTCAAGGAATCAAGTCCATCTAATGACTAATATTTCTTATTGGAGGAAAACCTTCAGGTACATTATCTAAAATAATAGCTTGAAACTCATTTAACAAATCTGAAACCTCTACAAGTACCTCATTAGTATCTTCTTTGTCAATTATAGGGATCAATGCAAAACACATATGCTCATGCCTCATACCTTCTAGGAAATTTCATCCATCAACCAAAAAAATTCTTGCATTACTGCATACCTTTTCTTCTGCCTCTTTCAAGGGCTTCAACTTATGACAAACCCCATCCTTTGTCAAAGAATAGGTGTTAGCATGTCCATCATGTATTGCTCGTCGATCAAACTTCTAGGGTCTATCTAACAACACATGACAAAAATCCATAGGAATAATATCACACAATACCTCATCATGGTATTTTCCAATCTTGAACTTTACAGGACATTGTTCATTTACCAAGGCTTTATGGTCCTTTTGCAACCAAGAAATCTAGTACGGGTTCAGATGCCTTCTTCTCTCCAATCACAACTTACTAACCATTTCTTCTAAAACAAGGTTATTAGTACTACCTCCATTAATAATTACATTAAAAAATTTACCTTCACACTTACATCTGGTGCAAAACAAATTCTTCCTTTGAGTTGGTTCCTTCTCCTCATTCAGCAAGGCTCTTCTAGTAACAAAAACCTCTCCTCTTTCTGCATCCCTAGAATGTGAAGACTCAACATCTTCATCTATATGTGCAACTTGTGCATTACCCTTAGGTATTGTATTTGTCCTTCCTTGATGTTGAGGACACTCATATGCTCTATGTCCTTCTCCACACTGAAAACAAGTTCCGCAAAATCCTCCTCTTCCTATTCCTCATCTAGATCTTCTTGTTCCTCTTTGGTCTCCATTATTCTGATCATGAGGATGGTAGGTGTTATCTCCTTTTTGGTTCTGGCTACTACTAGAGCCATCACCCTTCTTTTTATCTTCATTTTGACCTCCATATGACCATCCACCGGTCTTTCCTCCATAGCCTCCACCTCATTGTTTGTTCTCAAACCTCTTTTTCAGTCGTTCTTCAACCTTTAAAGAAAACTAATAAGCATCCTCAATGGTGTCCATTCTTACCAGTGCCAATTCTTCCTATATGCTTGGCTTCAACAAGTTAATATAAAGAGAAACTTTCTCCTTATTTTCCTTAGAATGTCTTATCCGAATCAGGACCTTGTGAAATTCCTCTATATATTCTTTCAATATCCTTGTTCCTTGCCTCAAGCTCTGCATCTTCTTGAAAAACTCAAATTCGTAATCAACTACAATAAATTGTTTCTTCAATTTTAACATCATTTATCCCATTTGGAAATTTTATCTTTCCCTTGTCTTCCTCTTTCTAACTGGACCTCTTTCCACCATATACTGGTGTGACCTTTTAATTTTGTTTTCAAACCTCACTCTATGAGGATCTTCAATCTCCTCAAACTCAAAAAATTCCTCCAGGTCATTGATCCAATCGATCAATTCTTCAGGATTCAAACTTCAACTGAAAGTTGAAACCTCCATTTTAGGTCTCTTCCCAATGCTTGAGATTGCTCACAACAATTTTCTTTCTCTAGGATCCATTGGATCTTGCTCTTCCTCTTCCATTTCCTCTTCCATTTCATCTTTACTGTCATCTCTGTCTCATTGCACATCTCTTCTTCGAACCTCTTGTTGCAAGGTTTCTAATTTCCTTCTAAGAGCTCTGATTTCATTTCTAGGTGGATCTCTTCCTCCACCACCTCAGCCTCTACCTCTGGCATGCTAGGAAAGTCTTGGAGGCATCTTGAACTCAACCCACACTCATAGGTATTGCTACAACTACCTCATATTTGGCGCTCTGTTATAGGCTCAAGAACTCCTACTCTGATACCACTTGATGAGGGCCAAGCCGCCCAAAACCACACAAATCACAACAATAGAGACCAACATAGAAGACGTGAGACAACAAAATAACCCACTTTCAATTATTTTCAAATAATGAAATTACAAATTCAAAACTTACATGCTACATCCTCATGGGCTTCATTCATTACAACAAAATCAACTCAAAAAAGAAAATATATTATTCAGAGCCCAAAATCTGCACTATTGGAGCCACCTTCTACAACCCGCACTTAACCCTTTTTACTTTACCCAATAACCACCCTAGAATGTTCTAGAAAGTTCAAATTTCCCTTTTGTTTTGGCACCAAATGTCCCACCATTTGATTTTTGGCCTAGGAATAAATTTGAATGAAATTCACTTTTTAGAGGGGAAACTTCTTGGGGCCATTACTTTTGATCTAGGTGTTTGATTTGCTATTGTTGCATATCATTGGAAAGCTCTCGAAGAGATCTACAATGCATGAATTGACCCTAGGTCGATTCGTCTACTTTTTGAGTTGTTTCAAGGCCTCTAAATTTTTCTATTTGAAATTGAAGTTGCATTAGAGAAATTTCTTAGAACATAAACTTTAACATCTCCCAAACCATGCAGGGTATTGAGGTGATTCTTTCGCAACTGGAAACATTTTTTAGCTCTACTCCTTGGGGTAAGTTTTCACATCCATACAAGCCCATTTAGGCCAACTTACTAAAAATAGTAAGTGCCTATTTTTCACTATTTTTCATGCCTGGCAGTCTTATACCCCTTAAGTGCCATCATAGGACTCAAAACAACTAAAGAAAATATAGAAAACATTTTTTTTGGGTGATGCAAGATATCCCTACATCATTGGGTGCTCCTGCATCACTTCTTCAACTAATTCCATCTTTACTAGGCTCAATTCTTCTTGGATATTTGATCTTAGTCCATTGTTGTATCTCACCACCTTTTCTTTACTTGCTTCACTATGTCTAGTCCTAGTGATCATCTTGTAGAATTATTCAGTATATTCCTTCACATATTTCTCCTTTTGCCTTAGGTTCTGTAATATTTTCAACAATTTAAGCTCATAATCAATAAGTATAAATTGATTCTTCAACTTTGTCACCATTCTATCCCATTTGATGATTTTGTCCTTTCCTCTTCTATTTCTATCCAATTGAAATTACTTCCACCATACATAAACATGACCTTTCAACTTTATTTTTGCAAATCTGACTCTTTCTGGATATTCAATTTCTTCATATTCAAAGTATTCTTCCATTTCGTTAATTCATTCAATCATTCCTACATAATTTTAAATTTCAACTCTAGGTCACTTACTAATTTTTAAAATAGCCTTCAACATCTTCATTTGACCTAATTCTTCTTCTTCTTCACCTAGAGCTTTTGCAATTTGATTTGCAACATGATTTGTTTCATCATCACTTTCATCCTCATGTCTAGGGTTTAGTCCTCACCTTCAATCTTCTTGCACAACATCTAATAAAACTCACATTTCACAGATCATTTCCAACATCTCATCCATTCTTCCAGTGACATTCGCCATAGTAGGCATTCTCCTTAGTGAGATCTCTCCCTTGAATCTGGTACAACTACCTCAATTTGGTGATCTGGCTACAAGGGTTTCAACTGCCTCATAGTGGGTGATCAGTTGAAAACACATGCAATCTACCTCAAGACAAAGATTTTTTCACCACAATGAATGCCTTTAGGACTCACAAACTTGCTCTGATACCACTAGGTGCAATCATAGATGGAGGGTTTAGAAAGAATAGTCTAAACCATGCATCTTAGAGTCAACACAGTGAAAATAATATAAGAAAGTATTATGCAAATATGGTTCTCTATTGAATTGGGAATCTTACATGCAACATATGCCTCAGGGGTGAATAACCAAGGCTCACAATCCTTCCACAAGGGCATTCAACATTACAACTTTCCAAAGGCCTTATTACATTGCCTCAAGGGGTGATACGAAAATATCTAAACTCTAATCATGAGAATCCTAACTAATCACCTTCCTATGAACTACAAATGAGTATAAATATGATTATCCAACTCTAACAAAGGTTCATGTAGGCCACAAGGGTTTACAAAACTCCATGAATGATCACACATGAAGGTCAGCCTTAAAACATGAAAGATAATCCTTTACAAAATGAAATGAATTTTGAATCTCCAAGAAAAAATTCTTATATGATGTCCCATTAAGCACTGCAAATTTTGGAATAGGTCTACACTAAGAAATCTAGACTAGGTTGGCCCCAAATACTCTTATTGTGAATTATAGTGAAATTCTGAGAGCGATAAATTTTAGTAGATAAATGCAAATGATCTTAAATATGGATTTGTGATAGATTTCCCTGTGTAGATGTTATATCTTGCTTCACGAGCTAATAAACAATAATGCAGTGAAATATATAATGAAATGTTGAAACTACTATAAATTGAAAAATGCAAGAAAAAAATGTTTTAGGTTGATACATGATTTCTTTACAACCAAGGATGCTCCTGAATCAACGCCTACCCATTCCAAATAAAAAATGGGAAAGTATTTCAATATATTTCATCACTGAGCTTCTTATGGTGCAAGGTAAGGATTACATTTATGTTATTGTGGATACTCACAAAGTATGAATATTGATTTGTTATTTCTTCATATTTCAAAGCACATAAGGTTATTGATTTATTTTTCAAAAGAAGTATTTAGGCTCCATAGTTTTCCTAAAAAATATCATGAGTGGCATTGATAGTTGATTATTAAGCTTGTTTTGGTAGGGTTTTTTTCATTTAATGGGAACTAAAATTACTCTCATCACTAGCTACAACCTCCAAACATATGGATACACTAAGACTTTAACAAATGGGTGGAATATTACATGAGGAATTATATTTTGGTCATTAGAAGACATGGATCAAATGAATCCAACTAGGAGAGCATTACTACAACACCACCTACATATGTCTATTGAAATAACACCATTTATGACTTAGTATGGATATTGTTGGAAATTATTGGCATTGATTTCAAAGAAGAGAAGAGCAATATCATGGTTGACTTTGTTGTTTTCATTGAAGTTAAAGGGTAAAGGAAGAAAAATGTCATCTAGGAAAAAGGCCATAAATCACTCAGTTAAGATCATCAAAAGGATAGCAAAGGATGGATTCCAATTATAAAATAATTTGTACAATATATGACCAACTTTATGAGACATTCCTAATTTCCAACTTGGACAACTTGTGAAAGCTATTTGTTATTCAAATGGTTGACTCATTCTTTATATGGGTGACTCACTATAAAGAAAAGGCAACAAATTCTTCATATGGACGAATTTTTGTGAGGGAAATTAAATAAAAATAAAATAAGTTGTATTGTTGAAGAGGCTGACTTCACCCAAGTTTTGGACTAATTGCAAGTGTCTCCCTTCAGATTCAGGACATGGAATAACTGCCTCTCATGGATATGCTTATCTTTGGCATTTGTATCGAGTGTTAATAGGTCGATCTTTTAATGCAATGGAAAACATGTTCCAAAAAATGGTATCAAAGCTAGGTCACAGGTTCAAACCCCCTCAAGTGATGCTAAGGGGGGATTGTTGGATAATCACTAGTGTCTCCCTTCATATTCAAGACATGGACTAACCGCCTCTCATGGATCGGCTTATCTCTAGCATTTGCATCGGGTGTTAACAAGTCAATCTTTTGGTGCAATGACAAACGTGTTCCAACACCAAGAAGTTGCCACCTTTGTGGAAGGTTAAATAATTATAATTAAATATTTCTTTATAAGGATGACCTCCTTTAATGAGTGCCTCTTTTAGAATAGACATCCCCTTTTTGAAGGATCATACACTTTCATAAAGTTTCCCCCCTTTGCACGATATAAAAGAAGATTGATTGGAAGTTTTGAAGGAAATAAATTAAAATGAATATTATGTGAATAAAAAATAGATCCAAAGAAGAAAATATGAAGTTTAATTCAAATTTATATCAAAATATATGAAGAGAGTATTGATGTTGTGAAGAGAAGAATTTTAATGACATAATTTCCTGAGTAAAAGAGCATATTGAAAAGAGATAAAGGGGTAGAAAATGGAAAAAAAAAAAAGATCTATATTAAGAAGAGATGTTGCCCATGTATGAAGGGTAAATACAAATATACATAAAAAATATATGTGAAGAGGAAGAGAAGATTGTAAAGTGAATTTGACTAGATGGTACAAGATAGAAAATCATGTGAAAATAATGTCATGATTACGATCAGTTGTGTGAAAAGAATTGAGCATGATAGTGATCAGATTTGGAAGGAAGATTGTGCATGATTGTAATCAGATTTATGAAAGAAGGTTATTGTGTGGATAGTGATTAGATTTGGATGAAGCATATTGTGAGGTTGTAATCATATTTACAAGAGGAAGATCCTATGAAGAAGCATATTATATCATCCACCGAAGGATTAAGATGTTGGGGTCTCTTTTTGGGTTGGAGCTCAATTTGTGTGGGGGTTGGAGCCTATAAAATAGAGGTTGGGGCCTCTTGTTGGGTTGAATTTTAGTTTGTGTGGGGGTTGTAACATATTTTTTTTTGTTCCAAAAGATCAGCCTCTTAACACCTAATACAAATTCTATTGATGAGCGGACCCATGGGAGGCGGTTAGTCCATGTACCAAATTCGAAGGGAGATGCTAGGGATTAGTCCAATAATTCCCCCCTCACATCACTTGAGGGGATTTGAACCCGCAATTATAATCTGATACCATTTGTTGGAAAACATTTTTTATTTCCCCAAATGATCAACCTATTAATTCCCAATACAAATGCTAGAGACAAGTGGGTCCACAGGAGGTGATTAGTCCATGTCCCGAATCCAAAGGGAGATGTTGGTGATTAATCCAACAGTTGGAGCCTCCAATAGTGTGGAGCCTATATTTATATCAAGTGGATATTGGAGTCTCTAATAGGTTGGATCCTACAAGAAGAAGAAGAAGAATATTAATCTATAATATATAAGTAATATTTTTTTGTGGTTTTCTTGAAAGGGTTTCCATATAAATTGTGTTCTCATTTACTAGATCTTGCATATGTGTGGTTGATGTGATTGATTAAATTTGAAAATGAAAACTTGTGTTATATTGATTCACCCCCCCTCTTAGTATAACTGTATTAGAGCGGGTTCCTTTGGATATAGCCTAACCACTAGAAGGTAGATCTTACGAGCACATATGGGAAAAAGAAAAGGAAATAAGAGAAAATGAAATATTAAGAATTTTTTTGATCTACTAGCACCAATAAAACCAAATGAAAATGATGTAGTGGCACTTGGAATACACGTGGCAATAGAAAAGAAAGATGATATCTTTGAAAAAGAAGATAAACTTGTGAGTGAAAGAAAAGAAAAGTTAAAATGTGAGGAAAATGTTGAAATGGATTTAGAAGAAAAATATGATGAAAACCTAGATATGGAGTTAGACGAGGAGAATTCATCTAAAGAAGGAGTGTTTAAGGCATCAAAAGGGATGAATAATTTAAAGCATGAATCAAGTGATAACTGCAGAAATAAATCAGATGCAAAGGAATCCCATGTTGATAAAACTCCCAAAGAAGAATCCAACATATACAAAGGAAAGTATAAATTTTTTAATTGTGATAGAACTGATTATTATGTTTTGGAATGTGTGCAGATCAAAAGTGAAGACAAAATAAAATAAGATAAAGATTCAAGAGAATATATAATTTTCATGATGATGGAAGCAAAATATGATAAAGACAAGAAGAACGAGGTTGATGAAGAAGTAAATCTTGAGGAAGAAATTTATCTCGCATATGATTAGATTCATTCACTTAAAAGAAGAAATGCATGTCTAAAATAAAAAATTCAAGAAGAAAGTGAATCCAAAGTGAAGGTATCACAAGCCCTTGAAGAAGCCAAGAAGACAATCGTGGACATAAAAGTAAAAAATGGAGAAGAAAAAGGAATGAGGAAGAAGCCAAGACAATAATCCTAGATTTGAAAGTTGAGTCTGAAGAGGAAAAAAGGATTGAGGAAGGAATGGAAAGCTAGTTAAAGGAAAGGGAAAAGAATTGTGAAAAGTTAGAATCCAAAATTATCTCCTTGAAAAAGGAAGTAGAGAAAGCAACAAGCAATTTGAATAAAAGTAAAATTTGACAAGAGCACCGAAACATTGAATGATAGTATCAATTCTTAAAGATCACAAATCATTAATATAGGTATTGTCTTTGAAGAAAATTAGATGATCAAAGATCTAAAAATTAAAATTATAGAAGTAAAGAGGATTGAGGAAGAAGTAAGAAGTTAATTGAAGATAAAAGAAGATGATTGTGAGAAGTATAAGTCCAAACTTGGTTACTTGAGAACAAAATTAGAGAAAACAACTACCAAACAAGACAAGAGCAACAAGCAATTTGAATAAAAGTAAAATTTGACAAGAGCACCAAAACATTGAATGATAGTATCAATTCTTAAAGATCACAACTCATTAATATAGGTATTGTCTTTGAAGAAAATAGATGATCAAAGATCTAAAAATTAAAATTATAGAAGTAAAGAGGATTGAGGAAGAAGTAAGAAGTTAATTGAAGATAAAAGAAGATGATTGTGAGAAGTATAAGTCCAAACTTGGTTACTTGAGAACAAAATTAGAGAAAACAACTACCATTCAAGACAAGAGCCACAAAGTTGATAAAAACAAAAAGGTTTTGGATGATATTATAAATTTTCAAAGGTCACCATTCAATAAGATAAGTCTTGGTTATGAAGCAAAGGAAGATCAAGATTCCTATGAGTCGCCAAAGAAGGGAAATGAGGAAAAATCAAAAGGCTATGCAGATTTTCTAAAAGTCTCAATCAATAATAAGAATAATAAGAGGAAAGAAAACAATGTCCCGCAAAAAACTAGTGTTCCTTATAGAGATAATAATGATAAATTCACTAGATCCTTTCTTCCAAGGAAAACACAAATGAACATGTATTAACATTCATTTCATGGTTATTGCTCTTCATGTAATAAATTTGGTCATAAAGCTGTAGATTGTTGGAAACATGCAAGAAATAGTGGTTGGATCTAGAATAGAGACTCTTATGGGTTGCCAAATAGAAAGGATTACATCATTCCTTTGATCATTTGGTGGATTACAATGTTGTTTGCTACAAGTGCAACAATTATGGGCATATAGTATGGTTTTGTAGAAGTGGTTTTTGAACTCCCTGAGTAGAACAAGAAAATGGAAGCCATGGATAATCAAAAGAAAGAAACTACAAAAGTATGGAGAAGGAAACAAGAGAAAGATAATGAGAAGAAAGAAGAATCTATGGTTGTAAAAAATTCACTTCAAGCACACATATGATGAGAAGAATGAGTTTAGAGGGAACTAACCAATGTATTACCCTTTAGCTCCATGGAGAAGACAATTCAAGATAAATTAGCTAAGGCATATTCCATATGGGCATTCTGTTGTCATCAATCAAAGGGGAAGAATTAGTAGAAAAATAGAAGATATGTGTATAAGAGAAAATTTGCACCCTAGGCGCAATTCCCCTTTTTTCCTTTATACACTTTAGAAAACCAAAGTTAGAGGCTTAAATTTACTTAAGCCTGCAATTTACTTAAGCCCACTGTTGGTGGTCCACATGGAGCCTATTTTGTGTGTTGGTAGAGGTGTTTCTATCAGGGATGCTCGCACGACACACATATGCCTGTGCAGCGTGCTTACGTCCCTAGAAGATTCATGCAGTTGAGCCAACAGAGGCGTTACTCTTCCCATTGGTAGTGAAGTTGTAACGCCTCCTTCGGCCAACCGACCCGAATATGGCTGTTTTCTTCCTCATTCCTTCAAATTCACCCCTTCAACAAGCATTTCAGCTTCTTCCAAGCATTTACCTCACTCTTGACCACTTCCAACATTCAATCCAACACTTTTAGCAACATTCCAAGCATTCCATTGTAGCAATACCACACTTTGTCACTTCGGTAGAGCATGTTTGGTACCACACCATTGCAATAGAGGCTTGAGTTCCTCTCATTTCTCCCCCAAGCAACCTTGAGTGCTCTTGGTGGAGGTGGTAAGCTTCCCTCTCCTCTCCTCTATCACTTGGTTGAGTAGCATAGTACTGCATTGTAGTGTTCTTTTTTTCATTACATTGCTTCTTTATCTCATTTCCTTGGCTGTCTGTGGAGGTGGAAACACCTAAATGGGGGTTTGACTAAGGTAGACCCCTATACAGTCACCCAAAAAAAATTCTCTTGTTGGGTGTAGGTGGATGCACTTTGTGGAGCTAGCTGGCAAATAGGATCTTCTACGAGATCGTCTTCGTCACCTTAGCTTTGGTATATCTACTTTATCAACTCCATTTGTATTTCTCATATTTTATAGTATTATTTTGTTCTCTTAGAAGTTGTTAAGCTAGGCTGTTAGTTGTTTTAGCAATTCCAACATTGTCTATGTTGTAATTTGACCCTATAGACTACAACACACTTTTGGGATGCCAGTGCACTGCGCTGTCGTCCAAAGTCCGCACTGACATCCTCGTGTAGAGAGCTTTTTTGAGGTGTAGAGTTGGACTAAAAAAATAACTCACCTAGCTCCACCTTAAAACTCAGGATTAATAAGTGGTTGTAGGATTTCATAATCCTCATCATTCTCATCCTCATACCCTAAACACTGCACTTAGCTAATGTAAGTTAGGGCAGCCTCTCGCATCTTGACCCTTCATGACTTGGGGTCTTACACACAATGGTCCCCCTCTCTTACATTTTTTGTGAACCTGATGTGAACCAGCATATGTTCATCCATTGGTGTTGAAACTTCCCTTGGATACTTTGTGGTTGTTGTGACCTCGAGTGTTGTGAAGGTTTATGAGCATCACAACCCAATCCAAAAAATTTGGGCATATCATGAGGAGAAGTGTATGACACCTCTCGATGGATAGGACAAAGGTCTCACTTGGTCTTTCTACAGGTCTTTTCTTTGGTCCGACCATTAGTTTTGTCATGCATGAGTAGTTATCGAGGAATGAGATGGGATTTGCTGACAAAACCGATCACGTTCCCACACCTCCTGTGTCTCCCATGCCATCATCAGTGGATGAGCATGAGGCCATTCAAATCCATGTCGAATATGTATCCACCCTCACTAAAGGGTTGGGCAACCTTGAAAACCATTTGGAAATAAATCCAAAGATGGCTAGAGCCACTTGGGTTGTTATCAAGTTAAGACATATGATGGGTAAAGATCGAACAAGCATTGAACTTCTAAGTAGTCTCTTCGGTATCGTCAAAGCATGCGCTCCTTCAAGCAACTCTAGCTTTGTACAAGGAGTCGCCTTCAAAGAGCATGAGGGACAATTATGAGTATCAATGCCTCCCACTTCTATCTACATGGCCGATGCGGTCCCTTCCATTAATATCCCTTCCATCCTTAATCAATCGAAAACTATCAAGGTGAATAAGGTCCCGTTGGGCTTTAGCTTTACCCCTTATGTCTCCTCCAGTGGTGGAGGCTTTGGTTTTGGCGGAGGTCATGGTGGATTCAGTAGCGGAGGTGGTTCTGGCAGAGGTTGTGGTGATGGTTCCAGTGGAGCCCTACTGGTGGCAGTGGCTCTAATAGTGGCTTTAGTGGAAGTCACACTAATGGAAGTTCTGGAGGTGGACTTGGCGGTGGTTCCAGAGGAGGTTCCTCTGGCCCTCTATCTTCTAATGACCCTATTCTAAATACTTTGCTTTAGAACATGGGTAAGATGTAGAGCTAGTTAGCGAGCCTTTCCTAGGCCTCTACCCAAACCATTTTCTAACCTTTCTTTTGACATAGTCCACTGTCAGTCACCATCTTGAACACTCTCTTCCCTTAGGGAATGAAGATTCTAAAATTTGAGAAGTTTGGTGGTAAGGGGGATCCATAAACACACGTGTCTGCCTTTAACACCCTCTACACCAACTTCTTCCATCATGACGCCTTGATGGCTAAACTATTTCCTTAATCTCTCAAGGACACAGCCCTCGAGTGGTACTGTTCCTTCCCTAATAATTCTATTTTCTCATTCGACCAACTTCTTAATCAATTCCTTAGATAGTTCCAAGAAAACATCAGGCTAAAGATGACCTTTTTGGATCTCGTTCGATGTAAGCAAGGAGGCAATGAGAAGATTACTGATTTTATAGCACATTATCAAGTACTTCTTTCAAAAATCTTGTATCAGCTGACCAATTCTAACATGTAGAAGGTGTTCATAGGGAACTTAAAAAGGCCTTGGCAAGAGAAGTTCAACCTTATGAAATACCCTTCTTTCACACACTTGTGTGCAACCTTACGAGAATACCAATAGACAATTGCTCAATTTGGGGGATCTTCCTCATGCTCCCATTCTGAAGGGAAATCCATCGTATCAATCTCTGGAAAGGGTAAAGCTATTGTGAATGTAGTAGCCATTGTCAATGACAACGGCCTCAAACACAACCAAAAATTCACGAAGTTGTCTGAATCTTACACTTCCATCTTGCAAAAGTTGTTGAAGGATAAGATCATAACTCTGTCGATCCCTAAGCCTATTAGGGAACCCTATCCTAATTGGTATGATGAGAGTGCTTACTATCAGTACCATCACATTAATGGACATGATACTAAATGTTGCATGCAGTTGTGTCATGAGATACAAGACTGCGTCGAGGACGGTACCATTCGCTTCTATGGGAACAAAAAAAACACTAACAAATCAGTGGCGAAAGCTAACAGTGAATTGCATATTTACACGGACCCGTTTCCATCACATTCTACCAACATGATTATTGATCCCACTTATTTTGTTCCTCAACCTGAGGCCTATGTAAACATGGTCATGGTAACTTCTACTATTCCACCTGCACCCAGTTCGCTAGATATTACATTTATAACACAAGATATACCCTTAAACAACAATCCTTCACCTCTTTACATTCCTACTCATGTCAATGGTAACATTGTGATGGGAGTCTTGATAGACCCCACGAGTCGTCTGAATGTTATTACCAAAAAAACATTAGTATTGAACTCATTGCAAAAATAAAACTATGAAGAAACAAGATCTACCATCCATACTCATGATGGTATGAATCTAAGACCTTATGGCTCGATCACTCTATCCATCCTAGTTGGACCTAGGACTATTGGCATGGTCTTTGATGTTATTCCAAAGTCGAACTTGTTCAGACTTAAGCTAGGCATTCCTTGGTTGGCTTCCATGAATGGGGTCGCTTCAGTTATTCATAAGTGTCTAAAATTCTCCCACGAGGGTGTCATGCATGTAGTGCATGACACCGAATATCAGCTTTTGGTATCTCATAGTGGGTATTCGTTGGATCACTTTTGGCCCTCTCTGGTTGGTCTGCTTCCACCAAGGATGAACCTACTTTAAAAACACTAGGTGAAGTATAAAACTAGGGGTAAAGGGGAGCCAAAGCTAACCCTTCCTATAACAAAAAAATTAGTTGCCTCCTCTTCCTGAGATGAGAAGAAGGATCCCACGCTTATGACTACCCCTTCTCCGAGAGAGAAAGAGAAGTCCACACCAGCCCCTTCTCCTCCCTGCAAAGGTAAAGAGAAGGTTGTACCATCTTCTCCCTCTTCCCTGAAGAAGGAGGAGAAGCCCATAATGGCTCCCTCTCATTCTCGTAAAGGTAAAGAGAAAATGACCTTTTCCTGGACTACCATGTCCTCTCCCCTTTCTGGGGAAAAGTACTGGATGAGCAAGCCCGGTGGCTATCTTCTAAGTTCAATGATTCTTCCTTGGCGTAGGCCCAATATTAGAATCACAGACCTTCCTAATGAATATCTAGGACCATGGTACTACTTATATGACAAAAAGAAAGGTTCTCGTAGAGAATTCGATTCACGACCTCCTACTGCTCTTGCTCCCAAGGAAATGAGTGGAAAGAATCCCGCTGCCAAGGCTCTCGAGTTGACTCCTCCTGTCGCTCCTTATCTTGCTCCCCCTGCTCCCATACGAGAACCTATTCCTTCACCAAAAATAGTTGTAGTGGATGTTCCTATGGTCGAGAAGGAACCTCTTGTCCCTTCACAAGCTCTGGCTTCTAACTCCAAGAGTAGTAGAAACCGCCCTGCATGTGAGCGCAAGCACCAGCGAAAGGCCCTCCTATCCAAGCAGGCCACCTTGCAACAAAAGGAGGAAGGAATGACTGCTCTTGTTTTAGGATCTCCTGCAGCGTCTCCTTCCTCCCTTCCTATTGTTTCTCTTTAGGTTGATCCGCTCCTAGCTTCCATTGCAAGCGCAAACGTGCCTAACCCTAAATGGGTATAGGTGTTTATCACCCCTTTAGCGGAGCCACCTTTGCTTATGTTTGTTCTAGATATTTAGCCCTTCCCAAATCCCATGGATATGGTTAAAAATTTAGTCGTATCCATTGCGGTTCTTTCCTCCTCCTCTACACCTCTAGCTTCATCTATGGGGAGTTCATCTCCTCCCACAAAGAAGGAGGTGGAGGCTAGTCCTTCTTGTGATAAAGAACATGTTGGATGTTGTGGATGTGTTGTTGATATGTGGTTTTCATTGATGTCAACACTATTAGCATTTGGTGTATTAGAGGTTGTATATGTCGAGGATATTGAGAAAATTGTAAAAGAAAGTATTCCTAGTTCCTAGTGGAACTGTGCAAATCATGAAAGTGTCCTATTCTGTAAGTTAAGGACTAGCTAGTGTGGATTAAATGGTTTATTGTTGAGTGTTTCTAGACCATCTACCAAAATTTTTAGAGGTTCGCATGAAGTTTTGATTGTGTAGTGGTCTGATAGTGTTTTTTTGGTCTCTGTCAGTGCTTTTGAATGAAGATTGTGTGATTCTGAGAATTTCAATTGTTGCAGATGTTTCTCTATTGTTTCTTGGTGTTATCAGATGTCTCTATATCATTCTTTATCTTTGTGCTACATCCACATTAATCATTGATCTAGTGGTTGAATATATTTTCTTACGCATGTTCAATTTTTCATTTTCCTAGCCGACATGTTGGTGGTAGCGTGTTGTGGATCTTCATGGTGGAATTAGTTAAAGTCTTTTTGTGTTGGAGATGTTAATTTGGGTCTCCACTATCTTCTAGTCGACCTTGGTGGATTCACATTAAAAATTTATTTGTAAATTCGGGCTGACATTTCGAATATGTTTTATTTCCCTACCTGACTAGGTTGTTGATGAAATATCATGTAGCAGATATATAAGAGCGATTATTTCATTGGTCCATAGTGTGATTCATGTGTTGGGTGTGCTCCTATGTGTGTATGTGTGAATATTATTCAATTACAGAGCAAAGTGTGAAGAATATTGAGCAAATTCTGGAGAAGGTTTTTTGTGCTTAATTGGAACTATAATCAGGCTTGAGCAAAAACTATTTTCTCAATTCATACCCTCTGGATTTAATCCTATTTCGTATTTTTGGGAAGTGATCCCCTTTTGTATTTGAGTAGTGAGATCTAGGAAGTGTGCCTGAATGCATGTGCATTCCCCTTATTATTTCTTATTATACTTTTAACAATGTATAATCTTGTGGACTAACATCCACCATGGGTTTTCCCCTAACAGGGTTTCCACGTAAAAATCTTGGTGTTCTCTATCTCTCTGGTGTGTTAATTGCTTATTCATCAGATCTGAGATTCAATTAAGTTAAGTAAGAAAAGTTTAAGTTTCTAAGACAACTGATTCACCCCCCCATCTCAGTTGTTTGTCCTTGTTTTTCCAACAAATGTTATTAGAGCAGGTTCCTCTAAAGAAGTCTAAAATATTGAGGTGATCTGAGATGGAAACATTCAAGAAGAACAGTCCAAGATTTGATGGCACTAACTACTCACTGTGGAAATTCAGGTTGCAATGTCACCTAAGATGTATTGGTGAAGCTTTTTGGAAGATTACAAAAGATCCAAATGTTATTCCTTAGAATGGTCCCTCCACTCCTAATGAAATCAAAGATGTTGAAAATAATATTAGGGCTATTGAAGCTCTGGTGAGTGATATGAAAGATTCAAAGATGGCTAATGTGATAGGACTGCAGACAACTCGTGAGATTTGGATGAAGTTGGAAACCTTGCATGAAGGAGATGCTCAAGTGAAGATGGCTAAGCTACAAAGTTTGAAAGGAAAGTATGAGAATTTGAAGATGGGTGAAGATGAAAATATCACTTCTTTTATGCAAAGAGTAAATGATATAGTGATGGGTATTAGATGAGTCGGTGGCTCTGTGGATGAGGATGAAAATGTGGCTAAGGTACTCAGATCCTTTCCTCCCTCCTACAAAGTGAAAGCTCATGCTATTGAAGAGTTCAAATCAATAAACAAGATGACAAGAGACACGCTAGTTGGTAAGCTTGCTACTTTTGAGATAAGTGAATTTGGTGAATCTACACCAAAGACTGAATCTGCATTCAAGGCTACTATATCTAGAAGTAACATGAAAAGATATAGTCTGGGAGAGTGTTCTAGAAAGATATCAAAGTATGATGAAGAAATGAAACAATTTGAAGATAAAGAAAGAGAGGTAGAAGAATTGGAAGCATTGAATGTAAAGCAAGAAGGCAGAGGAAAAGGTAAGTATGAAGATGTATTGCCTATTAAATGTTTCTCTTGTAGTAAAATAGGTCATTTTGCATCAAGATGTCCTAAAAGAGTTCCTAGATCTAAGCCTAACAAGTCTAGATTCCAAAAGAGATGCTACTTTTCTGAAGAAGTAGTGACTGATGATGAGTCTGACAAAGATAATGGAAATAAAGGTGAATGGGTTTTCATTGCTACCATTGAAGATAATCCAATGGCTACTGAATCTGCTAAAGATGAAAAAGATCTTGTAGCCCGAGTTGAAGAAAAATATGAGTGGGCCATTGATAGTGGATGCTCACATCATATGACTGGTGAGAAAAGCAAACTTGTGAGTCTAGAGAATTATGATGGTGGGGTTGTGAGATTTGGAGATAACAATGATAGTGTGATTTGTGGTAGAGGTTCTATTTTCCTTGATGGTAAGGATAACACTGATGATGTTCTTTATGTTGAAGACTTGGAGCACAACTTGTTGAGTGTTGGAAAAATGGTGGACAAGGGCTATGATCTTTAGTTCAAAAATGGAAGATGCAAGATACATGGAAGTTATGGGAATATGATTGCTACTGGTAAACAAACAAAAGGTAATATCTTTCACCTAGATACTGCTAGTGGAGTTGTTTAATTGCTCAAGTAGATGAAAGCTAGTTGTGGCATAGGAGGTTGTGTCATGTAAATTTTGACAACATTATCAAGATAAGTTCCATTCAAGCAGTAAGAGATCTACTAGGTTAGTGAAGCCTGCTAATACGATCTGCAAGGAATGTCAGATGGGTAAACAAACTAGAGTCTCTTTCAAGAGCAAACAATTTCATTCAAATAATTTGTTGGAGTTCCTACATACTGACCTTTGTGGTCACTCCAGAGTCAAAATTATTCATGGAGAAAGGTACTTTATGTTGATTATTGACAATTACTCTAGAATGATATGGGTTTCTTTCCTAAGAGAAAAATGTGAAGCATTAGAAAATTTCAAAAGTTTTAAGGCTATGGCAGAGAATGAGAAAGGTCTAAAAATAAAGTGCCTAAGATTTGACAGAGGTGGTGAGTTCACCTATAGGGAGTTTAACTCTTTTTGTGAAGAGCATGGAATTAAAAGATAGTTATCTGCTCCCCGAACCCCTTAACAGAATGGAGTTGCAGAGAGAAAAAAAATAAAAATTGGATGCTTCCAAAACAATGATGATGGAAGGAAATGTGTCTTAGATGTATTGGAGTGAAGTCGTAAGCACTGTTGTGTATACTTTGAACTAGGTAAATGTTACTGGTAATTCTAGTAAGACCCCTTTTGAGTTACGGTTTGGTTACAAGCCTATAGTTAAATATTTCAAGATCTTTGGAAGCAAGTGTTATATCAAGAGAGATGATGATATTGGAAAGTTTGATGCAAGAATGAATGAAGGCATCTTCCTAGGTTATTCCACTAAAAGCAAGGCCTACCAGTGCTATAACAAAAGACTGAGAAAGATGGTTGAAAGTGTAAATGTCAGAGTTGATGAGGACTCTATCAAATCATCTAGAAATTGTGGTTATGATTTAGATGAAGACAAAAAAAGCCAAGGGAAGAATTCTCAAACACATAATCTACTTCAGATTATTCCATATGTTCTAGTAAAACAACCTCATTTTTTTGGGTAAATCAATTTAGTCAGGAAGCACAGACAAGTGCAAGTGTAGAAGAAAGATCATAAGAGTTAGAAATTCAACAATGTCCCAAAACTCCAAGGTGTGTAAAGCTAAAGCATTTTAAAATTCAAATCATAGGAGACAACAATAAAGGAGTGCAAACTAGAAGAAAGATTGTAGAAGAATATTGTCTGATTTCCAAGATTGAACCTAAAAATGTCACTGAAGCCTATCAAGATGAACACTGGTTGGAAGCTATGAAGGAAGAGCTAACACAAATTGAAAAGAATGACACATGGATACTAGTTCCCAGGCCTAAAGACAAAAATGTGATTGGTACTAAATGGGTGTTTAGGAACAAGCTGAATGAACAAGGTGAAGTGGTCCGGAATAAAGCAAGACTGTATGTAAAGGGTATTCTCAGATGGAAGGTGATGATTTTGAAGAAACCTTCGCCCCTATTGCTAGAATTGAAATTGTGAGATTGTTTCTTGCTCATGCTGCATATAAGAACTAAAAATTCTATCAAATGGATGTGTATTTGGCATTTCTGAATGGAGAACTAGAAGAAGAAGTATACATTGAACAACTAGATGGATTTCAGCTAACTGGCAAGGAAGATATGGTATGTAGATTAAAGAAAACTCTGTATGGACTTAAGCAAGCCCCCAGAGCCTAGTATGCTAGATTGGACAAATATTTTTTGAAGCTTGGATTCACTAAAGGTACTGTTGATAGCAACTTATACGTCAAATTGGATCATGATAAGGAGTTAATTATAGAAGGTTTTGTTGATGACATAATTTTTGGAGGAGATGACAATCTATGTATGAAGTTTGCTAATGAGATGAAGGATGAATTTGAGATGAGTATGATTGGAGAGATGAGGTTATTTCTAGGATTGAAAGTTACTCAGTTAGACAAGGGAATCTTCATATCTCATTCCAAATATGTAAGAGAACTGTTGAATAAGTTTGGAAAGGATGACTCAAAACCTATTGGTACTCCCATGTGACTGGATGTAAGCTAACACAGAATGATGATTCTCCTAAGGCAAATCAAACTAGATACAGGTCAATGATCAGTGGATTACTTTATTTAACCCAGAGTAGGCCATACATTATGAATGACGTATGTATGGTTGCTAGATTTTAGGCTAATCCAAAAGAATCACATGTGACTGTTGTCAAGAGAATCTTCAAATATCTGAAAGAAATAATTGATTTTGTACTTTGGTATCCAAAGGATGATGATATAACTTTGAGTGCATATACTGAAGTGGATTGGGCTAGAGATGTAGATGACAGGAAAATTACTAGTGGTTGAGCAAAAAGCATAATTCCATTTCTCTATCTACTATTGAAGCAGAATATATTGCTTCTGCAAATAATTGTACTCAAGTGATATGGATGAAACAGATGTTGAAAGATATCATGGTGGTATATAAAGATCCTATTGCTATATATTGTGATAATTCAAGTGCAATAATTATCTCAAAGAATCTAGTACTACACTCTAAGACTAAACATATATCAATCAAGTTTCATTTCTTGAGGGAGAAAGTGAATGAGAAACAAGTCAGATTGGAATATGTACCTACCAAAGAAAAAATTGTAGATATATTTACCAAGCCATTGTCGAAGGATACTTTTGAGTATCTCAGAGGAATGCTAGGGGTGATTACACCTCCTGATAAGAACTAAAAGATGCATTTTCTTGCATCAATCCATGAGCTACATTGCTATACTTTGATCTGGATTGATGTTCCTGGGGTTGCTACTCAGGGTGAGTAGTCAGATGTGCAGATATGTGTTTCAAAGTGTGTATTTGGAATGGTCATGGTTACCTTTTCCATTGATGTCAAAGGGGGAGAAGTGCAATGTGAAAAATATTTCAAAGAAAAAGAGCCTTGTGGGGAGAAGAGAAGTTGAAAAGAAGAATCAGTGTGTTGGGTTGATGGTATTTTTCACATCATGTGTTGCCATCAATGCCAAAGGGGGAGATTATTGGATTTTGTGGATGTGTTTTTGATATGTGGTTTTCATTGATGTCAACACTATTAGAATTTGGTGTATTAGAGACTATATATGTCGAGGATATTGAGAAAATTATAAAATAAACTATTCCTAGTTCCCAGTGGAACTGTGCAAATCATGAAAGTGTCATATTTCGTACGTTAAGGACTAGCTAGTGTGGATTAAAGGGTTTATTTTTGAGTGTTTCTAGACCATATACTAGAGGTTTCATAGGTCCGCATGAAGTTTTGATTGTGTTGTGGTCTGACAATGTTTTTGTGGTCTTTGTCAGTGTTTCTGAATGAAGATTGTGTGATTCTGAGAATCTCAGTTGTTGCAGATGTTTCTTTGTTGTTTCTTGGTGTTCTTAGATGTCTCTAGGTCATTCTCTATCTATATGGTACATCCACATTAATCGGTGAGCTCGTGGTTGAAGATATTTTCTTACGCATGTTCAGTTTTTCATGTTCCTGGCTGACATGTTGGTGGTAGCGTGTTGTGGATCTTCGTGGTGGGATTAGTTAAAGTATTTTTGTGTTGGAGATGTTAATTTGGGTCTCCACTATGTTTTGGCCAACCTTGGTCGATTCACATTAAAAATTTATTTATAAATTTGGGCCGACATTGCAAATATGTTTTATTTTCCTGGCCGACTAAGTTGTTGATGAAATCTCATGTAGCGGATATATAAGAGTGATTATTCCATTGCTGCATAGTGTGCTTCATGTGTTTGGTGTGCTCCTATGTGTGTATGTGAGAATATCATTCGATTGGAGAGCAGAGTGTGAAGAATATTGAGTGAAGTGTGGAGAATTTTTTATGTGCTTAATTGGAACTATACTTAGGCTTTAGCAGAAGCTTTTTTCTCAGTTCGTACCCTCTGGATTTAATCCTATTCTGTATTGTTGGGAAGTGAGCCCCTTTTGTATTTGAGTAGTGAGATCTAGGTAGTGTTCCTAAATGCATGTGCATTCCCCTTATTATTTCTTATTATACTTTTTATAGGGTATAATCTTTTGGACTAGCATCCACCGTGGTTTTTCCCCTAACAGGGTTTCCACATAAAAATCTTGATTTTCTTTATCTCTGATGTGTTAATTTCTTTTGGTTAATTTCTTATTCATCAGATCTTAGATTAAGTTAAGTAAGAAAAGTTTATGTTTTTGAGACAACTGATTCACCCCCCCTCTTAGTTTTTTGTCATTGTTTTTCCAACGGGATGTAGGAGGAGCCCACCTCCTTCGCAAGGTGGCCCTCTGATGACCTGTTTTGTCCTTGTGATAGAACTAGTTCCAACTTCCCCTAAGTTTTTCACTACTCCTGAGTCATTCGATGAGCTTAGCGATAACCTCAGGCACAACCTGTGTCATTCACTGAGAATAAGCATGATGCTCCTGTAGGATGCATGTTTAATTCCATGGACGAAGTCACAGCCCTATTGGCGATCTTTGCAAAATCGTTGACCTTGACTCCACAAGAGCTCGGTGGAGAGGACCTCGAGGTGCCCTCTTCCTTGGCCCTTGTTGCAGGAAGCTCAGACACCCCTCCTCTTAACATTCCACCCTTGCAGGCTCATCCTCCTTCCCCTTATGAGGATCTAGATTGGGAAGTGGATGACCTCTTAGATGATTAGTGTTAGGAGGAGGTCCCCTTTTTTCTTGATCTTGTGTGTGTGTGTTTTGTGATGTGTTCCCCCGTACTTGTGCTATGTGTGCATGGATGACCCTTGTCACCCCTGTTGGTGCTTGGTTACAGGCATGGTTTTTGTGTCATAAACCTTCTTCTATTTGTACCATCATTCTTCCAAGTTTGTGCTTGATTTTCGATAAATTGGGGACGATGCAAAGTGTTGGGGGAATTTAGGCTTCCCTTCCATGTTGACCCATTTTTTAATTTTTACTTTGTTTTTCATGCATTCTTCTTGATCTAGTTGGGGATTGATGATATTTCACCTTGCATTGCGATTACCTATTATTATATGTGCTTGGATAGATCTGACCCCGCTAAACTAGATCCCCCTGTGTCCTCTGTTTGTATTTTCCTTTTCCCTTTTTGCTTTCTCTTTATCTTTCTCTCTTCTTTGCTTGATTTTCCCCTCCTATGTGTGACAACGCTCTCCTTTAACACTTCAATTTTTAGAAAACAAATTCGTTGCCAATGAATCTTTTCTTGAAATTCTTCACAACTTTTCCTTATAAGCACATTCTCAACTTGGAACCCTAATGGAACGTGTTTCCTTCATCACGGGTTCACAAAGAAAGGACTTGAAGACCTTCCTCTAAAGTGGGAATTTCTTTTACTACCCCTCGTGTGGGGGCATGTCCTTCCTTTCAAATTCCTTGATGAAGTGAACATCTTTCGAAAGGTTTCCTTGATGATGAATCATTCTAAGATGAACGAATACTTTTGAATTACATGTCCCTTGAGCGGACCCCCCTTCTTCATGGTAGGTTCCCTAGGGACCCTTTCTTCAAAAGCCTTTGTAATGAATGGATTTTTTCACATCTAGCCTAGGGGAAACCCGACTAGGCTCATTCCATTCACCTTTTTGCATCTAGCTTGGGGGAAGCCTAACTAGACCTTACTTTCCAAACAGTGTGTCCCTTCAGTGGAACCCTCTCCTTTTGAAGGGTTCCCAAGGGATCCCTTTGAAAGTTTTATGATCTGCGTGACTGGCCACCTTTAGACATGTTCTTTCTATGGGTAGACATGTTACCACTTTTGACATGTTCTATCTGTAGATAGATGTGTTGTTGCTTTAGACACGCTCTATCTACGGGTAGACATGTCACCGCTTTAGACACACTCTATTTGTGGGTAGACGTGTCATCGTTCTTGAAATTTTCTATCTGCAGGTAGACGTGTTAACACTTTTGACATTTTCTATCTATGGGTAGACGTGTCATCACTTCTTGACTCTACAGAGTCCACTTCCTTGGGGCTTCCTCCATGCAATAGATCTTGGGGGTTGTCTCCTTACAGGTCCACAGGCCTGTAAGATGCTTTTTTCCAACTTCATAGTTCCGAGCAGCTATGGAGTCCTTCGCATCTCCTGCACCTTCTGGTACACCAGATCGAGTACTACTTCCTCGACAGTTCAAGTATACTTTTCTAACCCTACTCTCTTCTTGATCTACTTTACCAAGCACTCATCAGTACTCGTGCTTGATAAAGTGGGGGAAAAATGTATAAGAGTGAATTTGCACCCTAGGCGCAATTCCCCTTTTTTCCTTTATACACTTTAGAAAACCAAAGTTGGAGGCTTAAATTTACTTAAGCCCACTGTTGGTGGTTCACATGGATCCTATTTTGTGTTTCGGTAGAGGCATTTCTATTGGGGATGCCCATGCAACACGTAGATGTCCGCGTAGTGCTCTTACGTCCCTAGCAGATTCATGTGGTTGAGCTAGCAGAGGCGTTACTCTTCCCATTAGCAGTGAATTTGTAACGCCTCCTTCGGCCAACCGACTTGAATATGGCCATTTTCTTCCTCATTCCTTAAAATTCACCCCTTCAACAAGCATTTCAACTTCTTCTAAGTATTGAGCTCACTCTTGACTTACTATTGCCTATGAACAACATATCATCAACATAGAGAGCAATAATAAGAACTTGATCACTTTCAACTTTGTAATACACACAATGATCAGATTTTGATCTTACAAATCCCAATGACAAAAAAAAAGTGTCAAACTTCTGGTACCACATTCTATGAGACTACTTTAATCCATACAGAGATTTATTCAACTTGCAAACCAATTTTTCTTTACCTTTCTCCACAAAGTGCTTAGGATGGGACATATAAATTTCTTCTTCAAGATCACCATGAAGAAATGTTGTCTTCACATCCATTTGTTCAACCTCTAAGTCATACACTGCTGCAAGTGACAAGATGAATTTGATAGATGTCATCTTAGCTATATGAGAAAAAATTTCTCCATAATCAATTCCCTCTACCTAGGAATAACCCTTCACAACCAACCTTGCCTTGTACTTTTCTACACTACCATCCAAACCTATATTATTTTTAAATACCCATTTGCAGCCCACAACTTTTCTACCTTTAGGAAAGGGCACCAAACTCCAAGTATCATTCTTTTCTAATGATCTAATTTCTTCATTCATGGCTTCCAACCATGAGTTTGAATCAGACATTCTAAAAGCCTCTTTTACAATCCTAGGCTCATCAGTGCTAGAAATTAAAGCATAGGCACAAGTAGAATCTATCAAAGAAAACCCATACCTATCAAGTTGCTTTCTTTCACGAGTTGACCTCCTCACTTGTTGAGGCTGAGGTTGTTCTTCTTCTTCAGAAATCTTAGAACTACTTGAGCTCTCCTCAATTTCAGGTACATTTTGAATTTTCAATTCCTCTTTATTTGGTGTCGGAGGAATTTCAACCACATACTTTTTGTTTTCTAATTTTGTCTCTGACTGCAGATCCAAGGTAGAAGGCTTTAGCTCACGAAAGATAACACTTTTGTTTTATAGAACCTTCTCCATATCAGGATTCCAAAGCTTGTATCCTTTTATGCCAACACTATAGCCAATAAAAATACATTTAACCGCCTTGTTGTCCAATTTAAATCTTTTCTCATTCAACAAATATGCATATGCCTCATAGCCAAAAACACGAATGTGTCTTAGAGAGGGCTTCTTACCAGAACATGCTTCCAAAGGTGTTTTCTCAACAAGAGTAGAATTAGGAGAACAGTTTATCAAGTAACATGATGTAGCAACTGCCTCAGCCCAGAACTTCTCCTCCAAGCCAGCATTGCTCAGCATACTTTGTGCTCTTTCCATCACTGTCCTATTGAACCTTTCTGCAACTCCATTTTGCTGCGGAATATAAGGTGTAGTTTTATGTCTTTTAATCCCATGATCTTTACAGTACCTCTCAAATTCATCAAAACAAAACTCACCGCCATTGTCAATTCTTAAACATTTTATTTTTCTTCCAGTCTAATTTTCTACAAGGTTCTTAAATTCCTTAAACAAACTGAACACTTCTGATTTACTTTTCAAAAAATAAACAAATGCTCTTCTTGAATAATCATCAATGAACGATACATAGTACCTTGACTTAGACAAAGTAGGAACATTCACTAGACCAAAAACATCAGAATGTATATAATCAAGCAAACCAAAAGATTTGTGAGGACTAGAATAAAATGAAACACAGTGTTGTTTATCATATATACAATGTTCACAAAACTTGAATTCGAGGTTCCAATCTTCAAGCCCCTCAACCAGGTTTTTATTCTTCAAGGTCTTAAAACCTTTCTCTCCAATGTGGCCTACCCTATGATGCCAAAGCATAGTATTTTCTGTTGGAAGTTTAACTTCCATAGATTTTACACTATCAGGAACTTTTTCCTCTTTTCCCCCATGAGTAGCTTTCTGTGACTTTACAGAGATGCTATTACATTTCACAGCATGTGCATCTAGCTTATACAAGGTACCAATACGAGCACCCCTTGCTAGCACCATAGAGCCTCTAGTCATCTTCCAGCCATTTCCAGAGAACATGACTTGCACTCCAATATCATTCAGCATACTAATAGAAAGTAGATTTCGAGCCAGACCTGGTATATGCATTACATCATTGATTCCCTTCACTCTTCCATTAGGCAATTGAATTTTGACTCTTCCATAGCCAACTATTTCCAAAGATGAATCACTTTCCAAATACACCTTTCCACCATCATATTTTTCATACTTCATGAACCATTCTCTATGAGATGTCATGTGGAAAGATGCTCCAGAATCAATCAGCCATACATCATCTGATGCCTGTGTAGCCAAGGCTATAATGAAGGCATCTGCATCACTCTTAGAAGAATCATTGTCAGAAGAATACTTCTTCTTCTTCTTTTTCTCCTCTTTACAATCCTTTCGGACATGATCAGGTTGCCCACAATTCCAGTACTTCACCTTGGACTTCTTTCTAGGAGACTTTGATCTCCCTTCTGATTTGGACTTGGACTTCTTGTCCTTCTTCTTGCCTTTCTCTTTCTATCTACCTCTAACAGCAAGAGCCTCCTTCGCCATCTCAAAATATTTCCTTCTCATCTCTTTTGATAAAAAAGAAGTAACAATATCTTCCATCTTAAAAGTGGATGTCGTACTCCCAATAGCCATCACCCAGTGATCCCAAGAATCTGGAAAAAAACATAATAATAGCATACAACAATCTTCTTCATCAATCTTCACACCCACAAATGTTAATTATGCAATCAACATGTTGAAAGCATTCAAATGATCAGCAACGGACCCTCCTTCTTGCATTCTCAAAGAGTACAGCTTCTTCCTCAAGAACAATTTATTCGCCAAGGACTTGCCCTGATAAATAGCTTCTAGTCTTTTCCACAAGTAAGATGTAGTCTTTTCTTCATGAACATTCAGAAGAATAGAGTCTGCTAAACAGAGCCTTATCATCCCTTTAGATTTTCTATCTGCGAGGTTCCAATCCTCTTGCTTCATGCATGTAGGCTTCTCTCTAGACACAACAATCCAAAGATCACAATCAACCAACATATCTTCCATTTTAAGTTTCCACAACTCAAAATTGCTGCCATTGAATTTCTCAATTTCAATCTTTCCTGACGTGCTTGCCATCTTAACTTGTAATTCGAATTACCAAACTTCTACAAGACTCCCACTGAATAGAAATTGACACAAAAAACCCAACGTACCCACAAGGATAACACAACTAGCCAGGCTTTGATACCACTTGTAAGGAAATCTAAGGTGTGGAATCAACTCTCCTAACATCAAAACCTCAGGGAAGAATGCAAAGATACTTTTAAATTTTCAATTACAGTCCAATTAAGATACACTTGAAAGAAATAACAGAAATACATAAATTAACATACATAGATGAACACCATATTTACGTGGGAAAACCCTTATAGGAGAAATCTACCACACCAAGAAAAACCCCTTTGTATTACAGTAATGAAATTAGATACAAAGTATGGGCTTCACTCTCTGATTTCAATTTACAGCAGCATAATCATTGACCAACCTTGTATAGAACATTCAAGTTACAATCCTCTCAGAATTGAATTCACACTGAACATATACCGAACTGTTCATCCCACTGATCGTCCAACTGTTGATTGAACCAAACATCATCTGTAATTGCTGAGTATATCAATTTCATCCCTGGTCTGTTGAACTTCCTCATAGAATGGCCACAACAGACTAACTTCCAACAGTTCCCATTCGGCTTCTCTGATTGGTCGAAGACACACCACGTAGGATAGTCTTCCAATTGGTCAACAACGTTCAACCTGTGTTCACATGTTGGTGAGACACTAACCATGTCTCCCCGATGCCACAAGACCCGATTGTAGTTATCACCAAGAGTCCTCACCATCGGCAAGAAATTATACCGAGTTCACAAACTATTGCTCAGACTTCCCCTTGTCGCCAAGACATCATACCGATATCCATCACATGTAGCACTATTCGGCAAGACTATCTCTATTCGGTGAGAGGTCATACCGATGTTCAAAAGGTCACATAGACACCAGCATTCCCATTGACGAGACTATCGCTATTTTCCAAGAGATCATACTGAAGCCTTCATGCTACATCGAAATTCCCTACCGTCAGCGAGACTTACCGCTTTCACCAAGAGGTCACATCGATGTTCATACTCATCAGTGAGAGAACCAACTATCAACAAGAGTTCTTACCGAGGCTTCCAGGTTACCCTGAGACCACCTTTCGCCATGAGTCATACCGACAATAGACAAAGCATTCGTGAGACAAACACCCACCACCAAGAGCTCTTACCGAGTGTTCAAGTCTCTCCCCAAAGACTCTGAGTGTAAAACTATCGGCGAGACATACCATCTGTCACCAGGAGTTCTTACCGAAGTCACATGTTACACCGATGACTCCAAGTGTATAACTATTAGCAAGACATCTCATATCGGTAAGACTTCATACCGACAATAAACCTTTTGGCCAAGTGTCTCCCTGATGACTTCAATCACCACAAGTCATAGCGATAGCTTCAATTGGAAAGACATAAACAAGGTATCGGTGACCTAAGCAATTCACAAGGTTTTACAACTGCTAGTTGGCCAGACAATAAGGATGTCACACCGAATTTTCTCTTTCAGAGGTTTCAGCCTATGAGATTGAGGCACACTATTCCAACAATGTCAAGATGAGAGAAATCCTAGAAGGCTTGAGAAAATGAAAGAAGAAAGAAACCATGATAAAGATGTTATAGGAGGATGTGAATGATCCAAAGGAATCCTTGCCTAAAGAGTATGATCAAACACACAAGCATGTATTGGGAAAAGAAAAAAAATGGATAGTAGAAATTTAGATGGTTGTGATGGTTATACTTATGGTCAAGTCCCTATTGATGTAATGATGTCATAGAAGATAATGGATAGAAGTATAATGAATATCCATTTACCATTAATAAAGGGAGAATAATTATAGAAAGGTTGAAAGCTACAACCTTGTGGAAGAGAAAAATCAGAGATAGATGAAGATTTCTTACCATTGATGACAAAAAGAAAGTTTAAAAAGAAAGAATTATAGAATAGAAGAATAATATCATTAATGTCAAGTGGAAGCATGACATATAAAAGAAGAATTGAAAGAATTTTCCATTACATAAGATGTATAGTTAATGGTGGATACAAAAAAAATTCTTGATGTGTTAAACTTAAGAAGATCATCCCAATTATTTGGAAAACTATAGAAGAAGCATATCATCCGAGTGAAAAAGAGGAAAAGTTAGAGAAATAAAGAAAGGGGAAGCCCAAGAAAGGGGAGCCTTATAGATAGGAGTATCATAGAAAAGAGGAATAATCACACCATAAAGGAGAAAAGAATATCATAAAGGAAAGAGGTATACTAAGTGTTCCTTTTCCATTGATGTCAAAGGGTGAGATATAAAGTAAGGGGGAGCAATGCAAAAGAAGAAAACTATGGTTGTGTTGCCATCAATGACAAAGGGGGAGATTGTTGGAAATTATTGTTATTGATGTAAAATAAGGGAAGAGGAAGATCATGGTCAAATTTATTGTTGTCATTGATCTCAAAGGGTAAAGGAAGAAAAATATCATCTAGGCCATAGGCCATAAATTTCCTAGTTAAGATCATCAAAATGATAGCAAAGGATAGATTCTAATTATAAGATAAATTGTATAATATCTAACCAAATTTACAAGGCATTCCTAATTTCTAATTGTGGAAAACTTGTGAAAGACATTTGTCATTCAAATGGTCAACTCGTTCTTTATATGGGTGACTCACTATAAAGCAAAGGAAACAAATTCTTTATATGGCCGACTTTTGGTGAGGGAGATTAAATCAAAATAAAATAAGTTTACTTGTTGGAGAGGCCGACTCCCCCCAAGAAATTGCCACCTTTTTGGAAGGTTAAATAAATTATAATTAAATATTTCTCTATGAGGATGACCTCATTTAATGAGTACCTCTTTTATTATAGACATATCCTTTGTGAAGGATCATACACTTTCATAAAGTTGACCCCCCTTTGCATGATATAAAAGAAGATGAATTGGAGGTTTTGAAGGAAATGAATATTATGTGAATAAAAATAAGAACCAAAGAATAAAATATGAAGTGTAATTCATATTTATATCATAATATATGAAGAGATTATTGATGTTGTGAAGAGAAGAATCTTAATGATATATTTTTTTTGAGTAAAAGAGTAGATTGAAAAGAGATAAAGGGGCACAAAATCAAAAGAAACTAAGATCTTATTAAGAAGAGATGTTTCCCATGTATGAAGGGTAAATACAAATATACATAATGAATATATGTGAAGACTAAGAGTAGATTGTAAAGTGGATTTGAGCAAATGGTAAGGAAAAAAATATGTGAAAATATTGCCATGATAATGATTAGTTGTGTGAAAAGAATTGTGCATGATAGTGATCAAATTTGAAAGAGAGATTGTGCATGACTGTAATCAGATTTGTGAAATAAGGTTATTGTGTGGATAGTGATCATATTTGGAAGAAGGATATTGTGTGATTTGTAACTATATTTATGAGATGAAGATCCTATGAAGAAGCAAACTATATCAACCGTTGAAGGATTAAGAGGTTGGAGCCTCTTGCTAGGTTGGAGCTCAATTTGTGTGGAGGTTGGAGCTTCCAATAGGTTTTATGTAAGGGCTGAAAAAACCATCAAAAACTACCTTAAAACCCTTTTAAATCCTCACAAATATTTAATCAAACAATTGGCAACAATGCTCTAAAATTTAGAAATTCGATCTGTACATATGCACTCTTATTTGGAATAAAAGGAATGATGGATTACATCAATAAATTAGTCAAAAGGGATTGATAACAACAGATAAAAAGAAAATACATTAATTAAACATGCCATTAAATTACCACAATAAGGTTTTGAGCTCAAACAATGAGAGCTTATGCCAAACAATGCATTCTCCAACACCTAGAATCCTCCTATAGCTTCTCAAACTTGCCTCCTTCAATATAGAGTTGATATGGACTATGGTAGAATAGTACCAAACCTGCAATAAAACCTTCAAAAAATCTCCTCCATTAATTCCACACATTCTTCTATGACTTTTCTTGTTTTCTTCAAAAACTCAACTCAAAAAAATGACCTCCTTTTCTAGATTTTTTCCCATTTTCATGAATGTTTCCACATTCATTTTTTCCTTCTTCTGCAAAAACTCATGACTACTTCTGGGCTGCACCATTAATTCTCCAAAAAGCTAAAAATAAAAACATTAAACTCCAACCAATCAAAATCATAACTCCCCACAACCATTGATTTGACCATTTTCACCCGAAAAGGCCAAAATCCAAGATTGGCTAACCTTGGCATCCACTTTCCCCAGTCCCTACATTTTAGGGATTTTTGAGAAAAAAATTAAACCATTATTTTATTCAATTTCCAATTCCTTATGAATTTATTTTCAAGAATTTAAAAATTAAATAATCAAAATTGTGTTATTACCCTACTTTTTCACTTGTCAATGCTTTTCATGCTTTTTTTATCACTTCACTAAAGGATCAATGAAATTAATCATTCCAACATTATTTTCCACCAAATAATCCATCTTAAAATCAAAATTTTAAAATTGAAACAAAATTTTAACCTTCAAACCAATATAGGATTGCACGTAGCCATGGATACTCCTACATCAAGGTTGGAGCATATCAAATAGAGGTTGGGGCCTCTTGTTGGGTTGAAGTTTAGTTTGTGTGGGTGTTGACCCCTCTAATAGGTTGGAGCCTATATTTCTATCAAGTGGAGATTGGAATATCTAGTAGGTTGGAGCCTACAACAAGAAGAAGATTAATCTATAATATATAAGCAATATTTTTTTGTGGTTTTTTTCCCAAAAGGGTTTCCACGTAGATATTGTGTTCTCATTTAATGTGAGGTTGATGTGATTGATTGAATTTGAAAAGTAAAAGTTTGTGTTATACTAATTCACCCTCCTCATTAACTATAAGGTTCATACTTTCATTAACCTTATTATTTATAATAGTAGGGTTCCATGGGCCAAAGTTTTGGTTGAAAAAAGCTAATATTTTTTGAAAACTCTCAAAAACAACATCTATCATATTTAAAATCAACATAAAATTTATGCAAATCAACTCCATATTGACCACACTTTTGAGTTTGTTTACATGGTCTATGTGTGATTATATCCATAAAAATAATCCGCTTTTAAAAGGACTAGATCTCACAATCTTAAGCTTCATTTCTATGGACCATATAGAATTAAACAAAGGATTAGAGAAGTAGCCTATGAGTTGGAACTACTAGAATAGAGTAAGATGCATAATGTGTTCCATGTTTCTTGCATCAAGGAAGCACTAGAGAATCATGTCATTCCATCAATTGAGCTACCTCCCTTGGATGAAAAAGGGAAGTTGATTTTAGTTCATGAAGAGAGTCTTGATATAAGAGAATATAAATTGAGAAATAAAAAATATAACATTTTTTATTCATTTGAAAGATCTTCCAGTTGAGGTGTCACTTGGGAAGGAGATTAGATTTTTATGTATCTTGAATTGTAATTGCTTGTGAAAAAATAATTTAGGGAGGGCAGACTATTATGTCCTCTTCTCTAACATAAGTTTGTTGATGAATTTTAGGTTTTTTTTTAGGTTAATGAGGTGGTGGCAAAAGATAAACTAATTAAACAATTAGATAAGGTTGATAAAAAGTAAATTTTGAGTTATAAATTAAAAGATTAATTATATTTAATTATTTAAAAATTCATTATAAGTGAATGAATAAAGTGACATTAGACTTAAGGTACAAAAGTGAGTTTAAAATGACACTTATTTTTATAACTTTGAGGAAATAATTAGGAAAAATAAGATAATATTATGTTATTTTCTTAAAAAAAATATAAAAGAGAGGATTGTTTTTAAAAAAGGTCTTTCTAGTCATTCAAATAATGTCATTTCTCAATAATGAATGACTTCTTTCTTCTTTTCAAATGATGAAAACTCTTTAGTATTGTTGGTTTTAAGGACGAAACCATCCTATATTTTAATGCATTTTTTCTTAATGATTGTTAGTGTGTTCTAGTAGATAATGATTTTTAAATTTTTAAATTTAGTTTATTATGAATTTTTTAGTATTTTTAATAATTTTAATTCTTTCAATTAATAATTTAATTTTGGATTGAAAAAGATTTAATAAAATTGATGTTATTTTTTAAGAATCTACATGTCATACTATTTTTGTTGATAGTCCAAGATACTGAGAGGGGGGGTGAATCAATATCTTCTTAAATTTTCTGATTAGATGCAATCCAGCTATTCCAATGCATACAATAACAAAGATAAATAAGAGCATTAACAGAGCATGGAAACACAAGACACATGAGCACCAAAATTTTTACATGGAAAACCCAAAATGGGAAAAACCACAGTGAGTGTTAGCTCACAATATAGTATAACCGGTTATAAAATATTACAAAAAATGGGTGGCTCACTGCCAGGACTCACTATCCAGAATCAAAGGCTCACTACCTACAGAATTACAATGATTGAATGGCTTTTGGCCAAAAAATGAATTGATAGAGTACACCTAATGAGTGCAGATTCAGTTCCAAATAAAGCTCAATAAACAGACTTGACACACTTCATCATGTTTGCACTACTTCACATCATCACATAAATTCTCCAAAAATTGTCTGTTATATATATCTAATCTCTTCACAAGCATCAATTAGGTTGGCCTAATTAGATGCACTTCTCATTTACTAAAAATATCAACTGTCAGCCTCAAGCTATGAAAAAGATAATACACATGCTTCAACAAGTCGACACAAACCTAAAATAGGTCACACATATGTCCGCATAGCAAAAATTAATTTACATAATACATCCATCAAGTTGGCCAGAGATGGACCAAAAAACATAACTGCAAAACATCAATGTGACACCATACAAATAAATGGATACATGATATCTTGTATGAACATGCTTCCAACACTTGTAAACCATTTCCCAAAACCGCAAGCAATAGTGATCACTAGAGAACAAATGCAGACCAAAATACTGGAGGGTGTAAGCAAAATACTGGTTCAAATACCAGACTAGAATATTGGAGTAACTTTAGACTTGATCTTGTAGTTGCAACTCATATATCATGGTGACATCAATGACAACCAAAAGTAACAAAATGAGATGTTCTTCTTCATTTTTCCAACAATCTCCCCCTTTGTCATTGATGGAAACATGTGCCAAAGCCAAAAAAGAGTATATACAAAATTCTCTATTTACAGTACTTCTTCCCCTAACACCAACATTTCACCACTTCACTCCCCCTTTGTCATCAAGGACAAAGGGTGTGCCAGAACAACTGAAAAACATTAAAGAAAAGAAAAAAAAGAAATATATATCAACTAGAAGATGATGAGCCTTGAAGCTCCTTTAGAATACCTTCCCAGACTGTTTTCCCTTTTTCCCAACCATCCTTTGTTGCAGTCAACATCTTGTTCAAAGATTCTAGCTCTATCAGAGTTTCTTCAGCACCGTCTGGAGTATCAAGAATCAGGTTTATCTTCTCAAGCCTTCTAGAGAAAGCCAGAGCCTCTCCAATTGGAGTGAATTCCATTCTTACAGTGTCACTTAATTGACTGAATTTTCTGATAATTTCTTCCTTTTGTTTCTGCAAGGCAAATAAATTTTCTCTGTATGTAGTGATGGCCTTCCAGATTGATTTGTCTTTATCTTTAGATACACTATAAGTACCTAAAAAATTATACAACCAAAACTCAATGGAGTCCATGACAACCTTGATATTATGAGTGGCATTCGACCACTTCAAGCAGAAGAAGAGAACAACATCTACCTCAGACTCATAGAACTTCACCCCTTTCAGACTCTTTTTGACATAGGAGTGTGCAAGAGCACATTTTTCATGTTAAGCCAATATCCTTTTCTCTGCCAAATTTTCTTTTATCTCTTGTCTTATCTTTTCATTAAGCCCAAAGGAATACTCCCTAAAAGAGTCTAACAATAATCTTAGATTTTCAATGGGGGTGAGGGATGTATCAATGGATGCACTGGGTATAGCTTCTTGTAAAATTTTCAGAGCATCTTCTATCAGTTCCATTCCCTTTTGATGCATTTCAAGAATTTCCTTTCTTCTGGATGCTTGCATTGCATCACCCAACACAACTTTATTTACTAGAGACATCTTTTCCACATCAACATATCCTTCAATCATGGGTAGTTTCAAAAGTTCTTGAGGAATAATCAGTTGAAATCTAATTTTCTTAGATAGAAAACCTTTCAGTACATCACCACCAAAAAAAAATCACCGGGATGCTTCAATGATTTTACAATCTATTTTTCTTCTTCATTTTTCCCAAAGGATTCCACCACTATCTTTTCTTCCTCTCCCTTTTCTTTTTTTTATCTTCCTCTACTGCCTCTTCTTCCTCCTCTTTCTTTTTATCCTTTTCACCTTCATCTTCATCTTCATCTTTATCTTTATCTTTATCATTATCTTTGTCATTATTGTCCTCTTCCTTGTTTCCATCTTTTTCATCTTTATTTTGATCTTCCTCAGGATTGTCTTAACCTTCTTCTTCATTGTCCTATCCATCCTCTTCAACATTTCCTTTCCTATTACTGCCTTCTTCTCCTTTAGTATGCTCCAGTGGAGCATCATTATGCACCTCAGAATCATCTTCTCCTTCATTCTTCTCATTAACTTCATCACCAATATTAATTTCAACATCAAAATTATTAGGAATGTCTTCATTACCTGTACCAAGAGAAACATTTTCCTTAGCATTCTCAACAGCAACATCATCAATTTTGAGCATTCTGTACTTCTCTATTGTTTCTTGGATTACCTTTGTTGTCTCCTTTCTTACTTTCTTTGTCAATTTCTTATTTCTTGTAATCAACATATTTGCTCTACTTTTCATTTGAAACATTTCAGCACAGATCTTCTTCAGAGATTCCAAAAATTCAACGGTCAAGGAGGACCCAATCTTATTATATGTTTCATTTCTAATCTTCTCTTCAAACACAACAGCCTCATATCTCCTTTTCATCAAATCATCCCACATGCTTTTAGGAACTTCTTTCTTTATGTTATCCCATTTGACTTCTAAGACAATAACATACTGAATAACAACTAAAAGTAATGTTTTCTTATCTTCTTCTCCAACTTTATCATAGAATTCAGTTGTGGGTTGGAGCATGTTCTCAAAAGTTAGCAAGGCATTAAGATTTGGATCAAGTTTATACTGGGGGCCAAAACTTACAGAAATATCTTGTTCATCTTTTCGATCCCCAGAGGTCTCATCATCTACCTTAGCCTTCTTTGATTTAGGCTTGGTGTGCACATGTATACCGAAATCATGCTCTTCTTCATCTTCAGATGATGACACAATGTGTACTCTTTTATAACCAACAACTTATGTAGATGCACCTTCACCGGAGGGTAAACCTCCTCTTTTTCTCCTTACCAGCTTTGCTTTAGGATCTTCTTCTTCATCATCCTAATCATTAGTAACACTAATATTCTTCTCTCTTTTTTCCTTTTTCTTTCTTTCCTCTCTTTGCAAGGGCAACCAGAGGGGTCTCTTTCCTCTTCCCAGATCTTGTAGTAGGTCCAGAGGAAATAGGACCTTTTCCCTTATCAACAGTATTGGTTTCATTCTTCACTGCAAGGATTGTGGAGGATTTTGCAGGGTTATTCCTTCTGGATCTCCTAGGCCCAAATGATTTTGCTTCCAGTTGTGCTCCTCTAGCTCTTCCAAGAGAAATTTCCTCACCAGTGAAACCAGTATCTTTAAGCATTTTCTCCACTTTCTTCCTAATCTTAGGCTTCTATTGTTCCATATGAATTTCCATAGATTTTTCAACATATGTCCCAATTCTAGGTTCATTGGGATCCTTTGGATTCTTTAGCAACATTTGCACATAACCTTCAGCTTCTTCTTCTGGTATCTCATATCCAAGAGGCTAAATCCAGATAGTTTGAGGTTCTACAGCCTCAATCATATATTCATCAGTGGAGACATGAAATATGATGTCATTCTTATACTTCTCCACATTTTTTCTCAAAATTCTATCCCTTTCATTCATATTTCTTTTGAATGCAACAAAGAATGTTGTTAGGGAATCCTCTTGAGCATTCAAATTACCAAGATTATGCATGTGATAAAAACAATTGATGTCCCAATGGTCTAGATGGGTTCCAGAATACTTCTTCACTTTTTCCTGAAAGCCTCTTCATGAAGTAAGACAATAAACATATGATCAATGAGCCAAACTTAAAGGCATACTTTGTTGCCTTTGTTTTCTTTATGTTTTCTAACAATTGCAATCAAAGAAGTTCATACAGATCATAATCTGCACCTTTCACCACCATATCAAAGCTAGTATAGATTGTTGTGGCTGAAAAAAATTCTCTTTGTTTGTGAAATATATCTTGTGACCTATCATGAGAGATGCATACTTCACTACTGGATTGGTGATGGTTTTCGTTGCTAAAGCTCTTTTATCATATTTGTCTCTTGTAAGTTCTTCTACAACCTCATTCTTTACAGATTTCAGCATGGGCACTGTACATTTGTCCCATAACCTAGTAATGGCCTTAATCGCCTCTTTCGTTATAAGATGTGACTGGTCAGTCCACAGAAATTTGTCATGAATTTTTCTTAGAATTGACTTCACAAATTTGTCATCACAGCTGAAATTAGGGAAAATTTTCCAGACATTCAACCTTTTATCAACCACATTCGAATACTTAGGTTTTACCCTAAAGTCATCATTGGTAAGCTCATCTCTCCAAATGTCAATTAGCTTTGTATGATTGTATTCTTTAAATTTTACCCTAATCATCATCCTAGTATCCTCGGTCGACATTACACCATGTGGAATTGACGAAAATGCGCCCATGGGATCATCTTTGACAAATTTCAAAGAGTACTTTCTGTAAGAGGGCCTTGGCTTCTCTGATATTTTTACAACTACGGGAGTTTCCATTTTACAGGTTCTAAATTCAAACAACTTAGCCAAAACAAAAAGTACAACTGCTCAAAAGATATAAATACCTTTTCTACACACAGAACCTTAACTAGGGTTTCCACAACTCAAACTCCAATTTTCTTGAGGAATTCTCCAAAAGTTCTTCAAATTCTCCAAATTCCTGAATGAACAAAATTCCTTGATCATTTTCTTTATAAAATAACAATTTTCCCTAATTCGCATTTATTGCAGTAGACTCCAAAAAGCTACTAAAAACTCTTTTCTTTTACACATAAAAACCTTAATTTTCTCTACAAGGAATCATCCCTTCATATTTTCTACCAGTTCCTTTTCTAGAACCTTTGAAAATTCAATCTTCACCTTTCTTCCTCATGCTAGCCTCTAACATGCCATTTATCCAGGGGTTTCTTACAATTTTTTTATAAATCTCCCCCTACAACCTTGCTAGGTTTAGTTACCGAATAAATCATTTGTACCGGATGAGGGCACAAACTCATCAGTTGTCTCTAGTTCTTCTTTCTTTCTCCAAATCTTGCTCATCTCTTGCCTAATATCATATTTTTCAATCTTCTTCACAAATTCATTCTTTTCTACTGGATTGGTCTCCTTACTCTTCTTGCTTTTGCAGACTCTTGAAACATGTCTTGGTTTGTTGCAGTTATATAAGACAATATTTTTCTGATTGGATTGACTTCTACTGACTTTTTTTCTACACTAATTAGCTTTATGTCCATACTTTTCGTAAGTGTAGCAATATCCATTGAAGGACTAACTCATTCCTCTTACATTAAACTAATTCATCATCATGGTCCAACATTCACTTGCTCTATGTCCAATTCCTTTGCATGCAAAGCATTGACTAGAAAAAGGACAAGGGAATTGATTCATCCTACTTCTACATTCAGTTACATGGTGACAAAATCTATTACATGAAAAAAAAGTTCCATTAAAAGAAGAGTACATTTGTGCATTAGGTTGTCTCACCGGAGGTCTCCTAGCAGAGTTCTTTAAATTTTCTTTCAGATTACCTTTATTCTAAGTCTTATAATTGTTCATAGTCTTAGAACTTTCACCTACATCATTTCTCAGGCCACCTTTATCTTTACTTGGTTTTTGTCCTGCAATTAATTCATCAAGCCTTTATGAGCAAGATTTGAATTGTTTTCATAGAGTTTTTCCTTCTCCAGATCCACTTTCAAATCCACAATTTCTTGTTCAAGCTTGGTGCAATCTTTAGACTTGCTTTGTACCAACTTGTTCAGACACTCTTCAATTCTTTTCTTCTCTTCCACTTGTACTTTTAGATTGGAAATATCTTCATTTTCCTTCTTCAACTAACCAGTTACTTCCTTATGCCTATCTTTGATTTTTTCCAATTGCTCCTTAAGTTTTCAGACATATTCATTTGCTTCTTCAAGATTCTCTTTCAAATCTTTGTTTTCTCTTTCAACTTTATCAATATCCTTAAGAGAAATCTGGTTCTCTCCTTTATCATCCATTTCTTCCATATTCGGGATCTCCCTCAAGTTGTTAGGCTTAATCAGAGGAATCAAGCTCTGATACCAATTTTTGATAGTCCAAGATATTGAGAGGGGGGGTGAATCATTATCTTCTTAAATTTTTTGATCAGATGCAATCCAACTATTCCAATGCATACAATAACAAAGATAAATAAGAGAATTAATAGAGCATGGAAACACAAGACACATGAACACCAAAATTTTTACGTGGAAAACCCAAAATGGGAAAAACCACGGTGAATGTCAGCTCACAATATAGTATAACCGGTTATAAAATATTATAAAAAATGGATGGCTCACGGCCTACAAAATTACAACGATTGAATGGCTTTCAACCATAAAATGAACTGACAGAGTACACCTAATGAGTGCAAATTCAGTTCCAAATAAAGCTCAATAAACGGACTTGACACACTTCATCATGTTTTCACTACTTCACATCATCACATAACTTCTCCAAAAACTGTCTGTTATATATATCCAATCTCTTTGCAAGCATCAATTAGGTTGGCCTAATTAGATGCACTTCTCATTTACTAAAAATATCAACTGTCGGCCTCAAGCAATGAAAAATATAATACAGACAATTCAACAAGTTGGAACAGACCTAAAATAGTTTGCACTTATGTTCGCATAGAAAAAGTTAATTTACATAATACATCCATCAAGTCAGCCAAAGATGGACTAAAAAACATAACTGCAAAACATCAATGTGACACCATACTGATAAATGGATACGTGAGATCTTGTATGAACATGCTTCTGACAACTTTAAACCATTTCCCAAAACTGCAAGCAACAATGATCACCAAAGAACAAATGCAGACCAAAATACCAGAGGGTGTAAGCAAAATATCGGTTCAGATATCGGACTAGAATACTGGAGTAACTTTAGACTTGATCTTGCAGTTGCAACTCATATATCATGGTGACATCAATGACAACCAAAAGTAACAAAATGAGATGTTCTTCTTCCAACAATTTCAAAGAAAATGCATATTACCTATGACTCAATTGTTGGCCATAATATTTAGGGAAAAAAATAATGTTATATAGGCCATACAAGATAAAAGTAGGTATTAAGTCTAAAAATCATCATTAATTCTAGCTATACCCTAAAAAATTTGTAATAACTTATGTTGATGGTGTTTTTAGCACTGCAACAACTCAGACAAAATACAAGTATTCTATCTCTCTTGAAAGGTAAAGTTCTATTAGCAAGCCTCAAGAAATAACCCCAAGGTCTCTAATGTCAGGTCTTGACAATGCAACAAAAAAATTCAGTGATAAATGTGAAAATGTTGGTAATCACAAGGGGCCTTACAAATTAACAATGCTGGAAGTATTCTTATCATCAAATATAGCAATGTGGTGATGTTGATTCAATCCTAAACTAACCCAGATTCAAAGAAATATCAAAAGATTAAAGGGTTTAAGAGAGATATCTAATCTAAATCCTAAGATCAATCACAACAATGGAAAATGCTTTAGATGGACAAATCCCCATAAAACCAATTCTTGTTTGATCAAGGACAAGCCCACAACTACACAGAAATAGTGCAATCTTCTAAGGAAACTAAAAAAAATTCAAACTATGAACACCCATGTATATACCCAATTACTAGTGCAACATGAACAAGCATCCACAGTTGAACTTGATACAATATATGGCTCAGACTAACTTTACATAGCAACTTACAATCAATAAGCTACCAAAAGTATGAGCAAGAAATTGATCAAACATCATTCACATTTCACCATCATTGTAAAAGAACTGAAAACTAACATCTAACATTGAGAATCAAGAACAAGAAACCATAAGACTGTTGAAGCTAAATACAAAGTTTGCCAAATCAACAATCCAATTGCATTAACTTCTCCAGTAGTTACATAACAATTTCCAGCTCTCTCCTCTCCTACAACTACTAACTTGCAAAACCTAACTTCTCCTAACTCAGCCAATTCTGGCTTTCTAACTCAATTCTCTCTTTACAAATGAGAAGGAAAAGGCCTTTTATAGATATTACATCTCAGTTTCATTGGCCAGGATTAAATTAATCCAATGGCATAGATCAATCCTCTAGAAGCATCAAGAAGTTACATAAAGTTTTACAGTTCTTAGTACATCATCATCCAATTAGCATAATTCTGCTACAGCCAGGAGCAATGGGAAAAAAGAAATTTTCCACCTCGATCTTGATAAAAATTTTGATTGGAGAGTAAAAACATCACATGTCACTCCATATTTGAAACATATCCTCCAGCTGTAGATAGGTTGTGGCACGGATTTATAGGCAGGCCCCACATTTAATATTTGAGTTGAACTCTTCCAAATTTTCCTCCTGGCATGAATCCATATGCAAGTCCCCTTTTGATTTATTTAATCCTAAAAGACAAATATCATCATTAGTAGCTTACATGTTAAAAAATCCAATCCATAAAATCTCCAAATTAAACTTGAATAAAAATTTTAAAAAATTGGCCTTTTAAGAAAATTTTCCATTTTTGGAAAAAAAATTGAATTTTTTTCCATTTCAAAATTTTCATTTTGAAACATTTTAAAATTTCAAGAAAATTTCCATTTTTGGAAAAAAAATTGTTTCGAGAAAAAAATGCAATTTGGGAGAAAATTTCATTTTTGGAAAATTTTGATACTTTTGATGGGTCTTGGATTTTTTCGAAAATGGAAATTTTGGGAATTTTGATCTGTCATTGATTTCAAGAAAATCCACTAGGACAAGGATTTTCCTAAGTTTAGTTCTTCAGGAAAATCCGCCAGGACAAGGATTTTTTCTAAGTTTAGTTCTTCAGGAAAATCTACCAGGACAAAAAATTTCCTAAGTTTAGTTCTTCAAGAAAATCTGCCAGGACAAGGATTTTCCTATGTTTAGTTCCTCGGGAAAATCTACCAAGACAAGGATTTTTCGAAATCTATGACAAGTCAAAATCCCCTAAACCCCATAACTTTTTTTTAGAAGGAATTTTTGAAAAGTTAAAAAAGCAACCTAGCCTAATTTTTCATCCTCTATCCATGGGTGCAAAAAATATTTACATATGACATTGAAAATTCACTTCAAAATCCCTATTTCCAAAATCCATGATAGGTGGATTTCTCCTAGACCCTCAAGATGCCTCAAAATAATGCCTTCATCAAATCAAATTTGGACCAAATCTCAAAATAACCTCCCAAGAAAAGCACAACTGAACATTGACAAAGCCAAGATGTAGAGATGCAAAAGAAAAAAGGAGGTCCTTGCCTCTGGTGGGGTGTGTGTACGAAAATAGCACAACAAATGGTGACTCTGCTGGGAAATGCTCCAGAGCATTTCGATGACAAATTGAAATCAAGAACCCAAAATCTCTAGTTTTGATCCTCACGTTAGGTCAACCAATAAACTAAAGGCTCAAAACCAATGAGCAAGATAGCCCTTCCTGTGCTGGAAATCCAAGTTTGTGCAAGTGTATAAATTTCCCTCCCTAACCTACTACAAGAACCAAGTTCAATCAAGTTAATCTACATGAAGGATTCTAACTTCAAAAGCAACCTGGATAGAGTCTCGCTACCAATTAGGCATCCATAGCCCCAATGAGGTTATCATTCTAATTATCCTGAACATAGATCTACTACCATCCAGATGTCCATAGCCCCGGTAGAGATATTCAGATCCTCCTGAAAAGTTGAATTCACTTTCTTTTGATTTTCAATATTTTCTTTTCTTTTCTTTCTAATTATTTTTTTTTACTCTTTTCATTTTTAACCTGTGAGCAATAAAGCTCACACTCAGGGCTAAGAATCGCAATGGTGTTGAAGCATAAATATAAGATTTTTCACTTAACAAGACCTCACAAGGAACCTACAACAACCTCAAGATTCTTAAGATTTGTATGAAATATAAGATTTGAGAAAATTCAAGAATTAACTCAATTCAATGACTTGTCCACTTTATACATTTAACACATGTTACAATGAATGGAGGACTTTAACCAAGCCATCCAAAAAAAGATTTAGAGTTTGTAAAAGAAATACTTAAAACAGTCCTAGATAAATAAAATAATTGTTGTGTAGATAAAGAAACCCCAAAAAGAGAACAAGGAGAACCAGAACTGGAGAAGCAAAGTGAAACCAAAAGCAAACCTACACTATCCAAAGAAGACCAACACTATCCAAAACCAGCAAGAAAAAGAAAATTAAAGCAACTCTAAACTAACCAAAGTTGAAAACAAGAGCAAAAGAAAACTACCTACGGTAAAAGAAAAGCAAAGAAACTACATTTATTCAAATGAAACTATATATACAAAGAGACTCACAACGAATCATGATCAGACAAGGAAAATTGAGACATGCCCCCATATGGTTCATCAATGTGTGGAAAAGAAATAAGATGATAGTAACAGTCCTCAAGAATGAAAATTCATCTTTATATTCAATAGAATAAATCTCCACATTGCAACATTCAGACTCAACCTCATAATCAGGAATAATAAAAAACTGCGATAACTCATTAAAACCATGATCAATCCAAATGCAAGTTGTCTTTCCTAGACCTCCATAATCAAATTGATAAACTTCAATATTTGTAGTATGGAAAGAAACAACCTAGTGTGCTATTTCCTCAGACTGAATGTCATGTTTATCATCCTCCAACTATGAAGAGTTGATATCCCTGTCATCAGTATGTCTCAATTGATGGTGCAGTATTCCTCTTGTGTTCAAAACATGCAAAATAGAATTAGATTCATCACTGAGCAATTCAGGGTGAAAATTGGATTGAATAAATTTATAATTAACATCATGGAACTTTTCACCTATTTGAGTATCTTCATGAGGTATCAATGATGAAATTGCAGGAACACTCTTGTTTGCATCAACTTGTTTATAAAAGTTTTCATCAAGAGCCTCTAAAGGTTGATTTTCAAACACATGTTCACCCATAGTTGTATTGTCATGCTCAACAATGGTGATTGTAATATCATGGTGCTCAACATCTTTTGTAATTCCCTGCATACTAGTATAATTTAGACAAGTCTTATCAACATCAAAGCATGCAATATGTAAATCATTATTAATATATGCATCAAAATATAAAGGGAAAACATAATTTGATAAGCAAGAAAAATACCTATCATTCATTTTTAGTGCAAACTTAGATTCTTGACCACAACCATCATCAATATCATCTTCTTTATCAGCAAAATCAACTCCTTCAGCTTGCTCCATGAGACATTCATTAGTAATTTGTTGACGTTCCTTTATTGAAGACTCAATCTCCTCCAAAGTTGTCTCAACATTTGTTGTTATGCAATCCTCAGATTGAGGGCCTACTGGCTCCACTACAAGGCATCCTTTAGTAACTTGTTGAAATTCCTTGATTGAAGATTCATTTGATGTAGCTTTCTATGCATCTCTTATAACTTTTTCTTCCACCTCCTTAATCATTGTTTGACATTGAAAACATGTGAATTCAGAATGTTCCTCCTCATATATCTTGCACCAAGTTGGTAACAACAACTCCTTTAGGCAAACTCTGTATCCTAGGCTTGACCAATCTTTCATAAATCTGGAAACAAACTCTTCATATCTAGTTTTTGTTGGATCTTCATCTTGGATGGGAAGAGCTTGTATGGTAACTTCTTTCTTTTGTGGCTCATCCTCCATGTTGTTTTCCATTTCAGAACCTTGGTTAGCCTCTGTAGGAACATCCTTGATCTTTATAAGCAGTTCTTCACTTAAATGTTCTTCAATTACCTTTGTTGCCTTGGATATTTCAAATTATTCCTTCTAACATGCTATTTCGTTTTTGGATGACCCAACACCTACTGCAAATTATTTAGATCCAAAATTTGTTGGCTTCTTTGTAGTACATTCCTTGACTGACTGTTGTTTCCACTCTAGATGTCTCCCAGCTTTAATAATAATGTCCACACATGAAACAAGAAGTGAATTCTGAATGAGATGTATTATGAACTTTGCATTGTTTAGATAAGAGGAAATCTTGCAAACACCTACACTGAGCTGATCTTTAACTAACTCTATGAATCCCTCAACTGCAACATCAACAAACTCTAAATTTTCAAAGACTAGCAGTTCAGGCATGTTCCACATTAAAATCTCCCTTTTGCAAAACCATCTTGATTCTACCCAAAAAGGCCAAAAATTCCAACTCATTGTACCCACAGGTATTATGAATTTTGCACTTGTCGAATAATGCATAGTAATGCAAACCCTTACTATTCCAAATATACAATCTCTTATTTACAGACTCATGAAGTTGAGGAATATCAATTTGAAGACTGTTTCCATCATGAAAAACATAAGACTGCTTTTCCATCTTGACTCAGAATTTGTACTTTCATATTTAGAGATCTATCATATCTCATATTTTTCAGTATGAAGGCTCATTCAACTTCCAACTATGTTTCTTTCATTCATGCCCTCCTTCTAGTACCAATCTGTTGATGGGTTTTAGGAGGAGAAGGGCGAGAATGAATGAAGCAATATCTTTGTTCTACCCTCCTAGCGCCAATATGTTGATGGTGTTTTTAGCACTGCAACAACCCAAACATAATACAAGTATCCTATCTCTCTTGAAAGATAAATTTCTATTAGCAAGCCTCAAGAAATAACCCCAAGGTCTCTAATGTCAGGTCTTGACAATACATAAACCAACTCAGTGATAAATGTGAAAATGTTGGTAATCACAAGGGGCCTTACAAATTAACAATGCTGGAAGTATTCTTATCATCAAATATAGCAATGTGGTGATGTTGATTCAATCCTAAACTAACCCAGATTCAAAGAAATGGCAAAAGATTAAAGGGTTTAAGAGAGATTTCTAATCTGAATCCTAAGATCAATCACAGCAATGTAAAATGCTTCAAATGGATAGATCCCCATAAAACCAATTCTTGTTTGATCAAGGACAAGCCCACAACTACACATAAACGGTGCAATCTTCTAAGGAAACTAAAATATTTTCATACTATGAACACCCATGCATATACCCAATTACTAGCGCAACATGAACAAGTATCCATAGTTGAACTTAACATAATATATGGCTCAGACTAACTTTACATAGCAACTTACAATCAGCAAGCCACCAAAAGTATGAGCAAGAGATCGATCAAACATCATTCACATTTCACCATCATTGTAAAAGAACTAAAAACTAACATCTAACATTGAGAATCAAGAACAAGAAACCATAAGACTGTTGAATTTGAATACAAAGTTTTCCAAATCCACAATCCAATTGCATTAACTTCTCTAGCAATTACATAACAATTTCCAACTCTCTCCTCTCCTATAGCTACTAACTTGCAAAACCTAACTTCTCCTAACTCAGCCAATTCTGGCTTTCTAACTCAATTCTCTCTTTACAAATGAGAAGGAAAAGGCCTTTTATAGATATTACATTTCAGTTTCAATGACTAGGATTAAATTAATCCAATGACATAGATCAATCCTCTAGAAGCATTAAGAAGTTACATAAAGTTTTACAATTCTTAGTACATCATCATCCAATTAGCATAATTCTGCTACAATCAGGAGCAATGGGAAAAAAGAAATTTTCCACCTCAATCTTGATAAAATTTTTGATTGGAGAGTAAAATCAGCATCACATGTCACTCCATATTTGAAACATATCCTCCAGTTGTAGACAAGTTGTGGCACGGATTTATAGGTAGGCCCCAAATTTAATATTTGAGTTGAACTCTTCCATATTTTCCTCTTGGCATGAATCCATATGCAAGTTTCCTTTTGATTTATTTAATCCTGAAAGACAAATATGATCATTAGCAGCTCACATGTTAAAAAATCCAATCCATAAAATCTCCAAATTAACTTGAATAAATTTTTAAAAAAATTGGCCTTTTAAGAAAATTTTCCATTTTTGGAAAAAATTTAGTTTTGGGAAAAATATTCCATTTTTGATGGGTCTTGGATTTTTTCGAAAATAGCAATTTCAGGAATTTTGATCTATCGTGGATTTCAGGAAAATCCGCTAGGACAAGGATTTTCCTAAGTTTGGTTCTTCGAGAAAATCTGCTAGGACAAGGATTTTCCTAAGTTTAGTTCTTCGGGAAAATCTACTAGGACAAGGATTTTCCTAAGTTTAGTTCTTTAGGAAAATTCACCAAGACAAGGATTTCCTAAGTTTAGCTCTTCGGGAAAATTCGCTAGTACAAGGATTTTTTTGAAATCCATGACAGGTCAAATCCCCTAAACACCATAACTTTTTTTTTAGAATGAATTTTTGAAAAGTTCAAAAAGCAACCTAGCCTAATTTTTCAGCCTCTATCCATGGGTACAAAAAATATTTACATATGACATTGAAAATTCACATCAAAATCCCTATTTTCAAAATCCATGACAGATGGATTTCTCCTAGACCCTCAAGATGTCTCTAAATATTGCCTTCATCAAATCAAATATGGACCAAGTCTCAAAATAACCTCCCAAGAAAAGAAAAACTGAAAATTGACGAAGTCAAGATGCGGAGATGCAAAAGAAAAAAGAGGGTCCCTGCCTCTGGTGGGGCATGTGTGCAAAAATAGCACAACTTCTACTAATGATAAGAGTCTGTTGGACATTGAATGAGAGGTATTTTGATTGGAAATTTGGATGTACCATTTTTGCACATGGTGTTGTATAGTTTGGGGCATGTTGTACTTATGTTTGAAGTGAGTAGTCCTTCATAAAGATTGTCATTACCTTGTAGTTTAGTTTTAGACTTGTACCATCTATAATGATAAACTACACCATTCAATACCATTTTAGGGATGATAAATGCAATTTTTAGAAGTCTATAAGGGTGCAACTTTTAGTTCATTTTTTAATGGGTTAATCACAAATTTCATCAATATTTTGAGCAAGTATCAACTATGATCAGATAATTCAAGTGTTATGTTGCCTTCTCTCTTTAATATTGAATAATTGTTTAACAATTATTTGGATTTAGTTATTCATGTGAAATATTTTTCTTTCTAAATGTAGCAGTTCTTTTTGGTCATCTTTTGTGTATTAGAATTGTTCATTTGATACAATACTAGTGGCATGAGATTATTTGTAAGAGAATTAATTATATAATCATTGAAATATAAGTAAATTTATTATGATTGTTATGTAGAGACTTTAATCTTCCTCATTTGATGCATTACTAGTCACATTTGATTAGGTAATATGATTAATGATATAAACATATTATGATTTCTATATAAAGATTTAACTTTTGACTAACAATATTACTAAGGATTTGTAGTGAGTTAGTGTTGTGCCCAAATAATTAATTTGAACTAGGTCCTCACATGAGAGCTATTCCTTATGATCTAGTGGTGTGGACACAAAATAATTAATTAATTAAGTTAATTAAAAATATATATATAAAAAATTATAATGAAAAATTATTTAGTTAAGTGTTTTAAAATGATTTCTAATTATCTAATTTTTAAATGATTTTATATATTATTTTTAGGAAGAAAGAAATTATTATTGAAGTTGTTCAATACAATTCAATTTTGTGAGACTTCAAATTATCAATTAATTAATTAAAGATAATTTGAATAAGCATAATAAGTAGATAATTCTAGTATTATTTATTTATGAGGATATTTAGAATTAATTTAATTAATTATCTATAACAATTTGAGATATTATAGTTTAAATTAAATAATTATCTTATTTAAATGGAAAGTTCACTTGGACAAATTGAAGGAAGGATTTTCTACAGATTGCAGAGAGGTTGGATAGATTTTTAACATCACCAAATTGGGTGGTAGGTGAATATGCTCTATCATTTGTTATCTCGCCCTTGTCAAGATCAGATCCTTATGCAATATCATTAAGTATATCAGCTACAAATATATGCCCAAAATGAAAGGCATCTTTCAAGTTCGAAAAAATGTGGTTCAGACATCCTAATTTCTTACCTCTCCTTCATAAATGGTGGGGAAGTGCTCCTTATACTAGAGGCTCTAGAATGCATCAGTTATGCAAAAAACTCAAACATGTTAAACTACAAATTAGGCACTAGAATATACATGTCTTTAAGATTTTTTTTGTTCAAAAAGAAAAAATATTTAAACAACTAGAATAAATAAATAAGAACATTATTTCAAACAACTTGGATGTAGCCACTTTGGAACAACAATAGAAATTGCAGTCAGAATAGTCATAACTGATTCTAAGGTTGGAAATATATTGGAGACAGAAATCACAAGAACTTTGGTAGGTGATCGAAATACAAAATTCTTTCATATTTCGACTCAAATTAAAAGGTCCATGAATTCAATTTTCTCAATTCAAGATAGTGATACAGGTGTAACTCTCACTAAGGAGTCTGATATTCAAGAGGAAGGAGTTAAATTCTTTTCAAACCTTTTGTCCACCCTAATAAATCAGCAAGCTCAATAGAGTCAAGATAGATTGAATTTATTGGAGGCAGTACCCAAATTAGTTCTATAGGAGGATAATATAAGCTAATGAAGCCTTTCAGATTAGATGAAGTAAAGGAAGTGGTTTTTTCCTTACCACCAAATAAGGCACCAGGTCATGATGGATTCACAATGATTTTTTTCCAAAAATGTTGGGACTTTATAGGAAATGGCATTCTAATGGCCTTGGAGGAATAAAGGACATGAACAATGCTAAAAAAATTCAATGTAACAAATATAGCCTTACTTCCAAAGGTCAAAGATCCTAAGACTTTTGTTGAATTCAAGCCTAGAGCTTTGTGCAATACAATATATAAGATTTTCACCAAGGCTATTTATCCAAGGCTCCACCCTTTCATTCCTAAAATAATTTTAGATGAGCAAGGAGTTTTTGTGCCAGGAATAGAAATAGCTAAGGGAGATTTAGTAGCACATGATATATTACACTCCATCAAAGCTAATAGATTGTCTTATTTTATTATTAAATTAGACATGATGAAGGCATATGACAAGGTAGATTGGTCTTTCTTGATACAAGTGTTGCAAAAATTTGGCTTTAGTAATAAATGGTGTAAATGGATTATCTCATGCTTATTTAGGGTAAAATTCTCAGTGCTCATTAATGGATCTCCTATTGGTTTTTCAATCCATCATAGGGAGTTAGACAAGGGAATATCCTCTCTCCTTTTTTATTTATAATACTTGTAGAAGCTTTGAGTAGATTAATTAAAAATGCTCATTTGCAAGGATTATGGCAAGGTATATCAATCCCTTTCACAAACATATCTGCTACACATTCATTATTTGAAAATGAAGATAAGTGTAGGTATTGAATATATTCATTTGTTGGATGCTTCATTGCTAGGTATATTGTGAGAATTCTCTATCTCTTATTCCCTCTCTTTATCATTTATATTTCACTTAGTTTACTTTATTTCAGTTTTGTTACTCTATTATTTTCCCACACTTTAAGAATTTTTAGCAATCAGAGTAGAAGTAGCCACCAAGTTTTTTTTTGAGATATTCTCAATTTTTGGTCTATACAAGATCTTAGTGTGCCCCTAGGATGTCATCGTGTTGTGTTGTCATCTGTGTTCCACGCGGTTGTCGTCCTTTGGCTGAGAGCTTGTTAGTTTGTCCACAAAACTTCTATGACCAATTCATTATGATTCTAGAAATCTTGTTGAGGTATTCTTGATGTAGTTTAGGGTAGTTTGTTCCCTATGGATCTCTTGGTAATCAAGAGACTCATGAGCAGTGAATCCCCCTTCTCTACACACCTATACATAGCATAGAAATAAAACACATGCATATATAATTCCTAATTAAATAAATCAAATACATACATATATTTACATCATAACACAAATAAAAAGGTAATGTGTTAATGAAGGAATGCCATAGCATAATGAACTACAATCCCTAAAAAGGGGATGAGTGTCATGCACATGCCACATAGACTTTATGCATAGTATCTGCGAAGGTGCATTGTATTGGCTGGTTTTTTTAGAGGAGTGTCATCCATATAAGATAATCCATAGGCACTAGAACCATACACAAAAGTGATTATATAAGGACCTAACCAATTAGGGCTAAATTTCTCCTTTTGATCAAGTGGCACATTTACATTTATCTAGTTCTCATAGAGAATGAGATCACCCAATTTAAAAGTATAAGAAAGAATGCCTTGATTGTAGTGCTTAGAAATAGACTTTTGATAAGCCTAAATATGGTTGAGGGCCTATAATCAATGCTCATTAAGCAACTCAAGCTGATTTAAATGTTCAACACAGTAAGTTTCATCATCAATTAACCCTTCAAGGGGACCTCGCAAAGATAAAATTTCCAACTCTAAAGGCATAATAGCCTCAACACCATACACAAGGTTGTATGGGGTTGTGACACTAGCCATACACACACTCATGTGATAGGACCATAAGGAATAAATCAATTGAGTATGCCAATATTCATTGTGTTTATTCATTGTTTTTCAAAGAATTATTTTGAGAGTTTTATTAGATGCTTTCGCTTGACCATTAGATTAAGGATAGTAAGGCATGTAGAAAACTGATTTTGAATATGAAACTTCTTTAAGAATTGTTTTACCTATTTTTTCTTAAATGAAGTACCATTGTCTAAAACAAGGGTAGAAGGCTATCCAAAGTGAGCAATAATGTTATTTAGAAGAAAGTTACATATTACTTCAGTGTTAGTGGACCAAAGCAGAATAGCTTCAACCCACTATAAAGTAATCGATAGTTGTAATGATGAAAGTGTGCCCTTTAGAAGGAGATATTTTCCCAATAATACCCAACCCCCATTTTTCAAATGACCAAGGAGTGGTTTTATTATGAAGTTCTTGCACATGAGCTTGAATGATATTACTATGTTGCTAACATTGAGGACATTTCCTAACAAAGGCGAAGGAATCTTGCTCCATTGTTTGCCAATAATATCCCATATGAACTAGTTTATGCACTAAGGATTTATTGCTGAAATGTTGGCCCCAAATCTCAAATGAGCTTCTTGAAGGGAATGGGGCATTTCATCCTTAGTGAGACATCAAAGAAGAATACCATTGTAGGATTTCCAATAAATAAAATTAGACAGAATGATATACCGAGCTGAAATATTTCATATCCAAACACAAGTACATTCTTACTCGCCTCATCAAGAAATTTTCCAGTTTTTAGATAATTATATATATGGAAATACTATTCCCCTGATTCTATGTGAGCACACAGGAGACCATCAAGTTCAAATTCATTCAAGATAGTAGGAGAGTGAAGAATCCGAACCACAAAGTGGTATCATTTACACCATTTTCTGAGGGTACAAAGGAAGCTACACTTTCCATCACATTTGCATGATGATTTTCTCTCATAGGAAAACTATCTATAGTAAAAGAAGAGAACCAATCAAGCAAGGATAAAGCTAAATCTTGATACTAAGATATGTTCCCATGATCTGATTTACAATAAGATTAGAATCACCATGAATATGGATATGTTTAATATTCAATGCTATCATGGCACACAAGCCAGTAATGAGGGCTTCATACTCAACAATATTATTTGTACAATGAAACTCTAATAAAAAAGATAGAGGAGTTGGATTTCCTTTGGGAAAGATCAAAACTACACCTACCCTAAAGCCATTTTGACATCTCGATCCATCGAAATACATTTCCCACATAGGTTCATGATCTAAGGAAAATAGACTTACATCCAAGAACAAGTCCAAGCTAGGAAAAGAATGGAGTGAGGGGGTTTTTGCCATAATCACTTTTTGAGGCACAAACTTAATATTGAACTTAGAGAGCAACATCGCCCATTTCACTAATCTTTCAGAAAGATCAATTCTAGTGAATAAGTGCTTAAGAAGCTCACATTTTATGATCACATGGGCCTCCACATGGAGAAGATAATTTTGTAACTTTTGTGTTGCAACAATGAGAGAAATGAATTGCTTTTCCATAGTAGAGTGTCGAGTTTCATAATCAACCAGAATGAGACTGATGTAGTAGACTACTCTTTCTTTACCATCATCATCATGTTGAGCCAACAAAGCTGCTAAAGCATGAGGTGATGCAGAAATATAAATAAAAAAGGGTCTATCTTGCATAGTCGGCATCAAGATGGGAGGATTAGCCAAATAAATCTTGATAGATTTAAAATCCTTGTGGAATTCATCGTCCCATAGAAAAAAAACATATTTCTTCAACCTACACATGAATGGAAGAGTATGATTAGCCAATTGAGATATGAATCTACAAATTTCCTAAAGAGGCATGTTAATTATTGCATCAATCTTATTGGTATCATCTTCAATTCCACGATAAGAGATAATAAATCCCAAAATTTTGAACATGGCATCCATGCCAAATACACACTTAAGAGGATTTAGTATCATCTTATAGCCAAATATGCACTTAAGAGGATTTAGTATCATTTTATAGAGTCGAAGTCTTTCAAATATGAGATGAAGATTCCCAACGTGATCTTGATGAGTTATAGACTTAGCCAAGATGTCATCATGTAATCCTCTAAGATCTTGTGAATGAAATCATGAAAGGTAAGGGTCATTTTCCATTGCTCCAACATTCTTTAATCCAAACAACATGACTACGTAATAGAAAGTACCCCAAGGGGTAGTGAATTTTGTCTTATACTGATCTTCCAGATTGATACAAATCTGATTATAACCTGAGAAGCCATCCATGAAGGACAACAAGGCATGGCCTGGATTTGAGTCTACAATCAAATTGATATTAGACAATGGAAAATCATCTTTAAGAGAAGCCTTATTAAGATCGTGAAAGTCAATACAAACAAAAATATGGCCATCATGTTTACTAATGGCGATGATATTTGATATCCAAGGTGAATTGTCACTAGGATGGATAGAATCAGCTTTTAAGATATTTTCTATCTCAATCTTGACTAATAAAGAAACCTTGGGATTCATTTTATGGATCTTTTGTTTAATGGGCTTGGCATTGTGACACATGATGATATTATGAATTACCACATATTCATCAAAACTAGGCATGTCCTCATATGACCAAGCAAAGATACTGGAATGAGAATGCAATAAGTCAGTGTGTTGTTTAGATTCCTCTGAAGAAAGACATTTTCCAATCTTAGTTACCTTTTCAGAAGATTTAGGATCCATGAAGACATCAGAAGTATCTCCCTTAAGAAGAGTATTGTGGTCTCCAGGATGAGGCATAGAAACACTATCATCCATATTAGATAAAAAAGACTTCTCATCTGAATTCATAACAGACTCACCAAAATATGCATGTATATTAAAGAAATATGGGAATCATCATTTATGATGATAATAAGGTAGGTTAGAATAGACACCTAAGAATTCTTCTAGAGTTTCATCCAAAGAGAAAAAATCTAGAGGAACTTCATTAGAGTCTACCTTGCTTTCAATGTATTCAGGATGAATTAATTTGAGAGGAAAACAATTTGATGAAAACCACGTTGACATTCAACCATGGATTTTCCTTAGATGTTGTGGGACAATATCCAAGTCCAACTTTAGAGTCACATGGATCAGCCTCTAAGGGGACTTTAATACCTTTTTCATTATGCCCATAACCTTTACCTATGTAACCGAACTTAGAGAAGATATTAAATCCTAGTTCGTAACATGACTACAATTCCTAAGATGAAGGAGGATTAGTGTAAAGAGCGTATTCCATACTATATGTATCACCCTTCTTCACAAAATCATAATAATCCTTCTTAGTAAAAGAAAATGAGATTTTTGGAATGTCTAAGTGGATTGAATCTACTTTGTACTCTCTAATGTAAGATTCGGTGAAGTTCAAGGATCCCCAATCATCACCTAGACATGCATTCAATTTAAGAGAAGAGGTAGAAGGGGTAGATTCAATACTTTCTTCTTCGAGAGGATCTTCTTTAGGGACATCTTCCTCAAGTGTATCCTTTGTAATAGGTATTGTTGCAGTATATTTCAACATGTTGGAAGATAACAAAGGGATAAAATTCTTAAGAGTAGGTGCAACCAAAGTTTGACTAGTAGTTGCCATCTCACATAAGTGTACAACATCAAGGTCAGCCTTGATTGTGATCACCTCGTTGTTAGCAACAAACTTCAAGGAATGGTGCAAAGTAGAAGTAATTTTTATCAAAGCATGTATCCATGGCCTTCCCAAGAGAAGATTATATGGTAATGGTCCTGACATAACATATACTAGGGTGGGAATGGTAATAGATCCCAACCTTAAAGGCAATATTATCGTGCCTAAGGCTTGTTGACAGGTGTTATCAAACCCACAAATATACAAGGAAGAAGCAGCAAGGGAAGTTGAATCAAATTTAATTTTAGGCAATAAATCAATACTACATACATTGACTGTTGAATCAATATCAATGAGAGCACATCTAATACCAATATTATTAATGTAAACTATTATCATCAAAGGATCTACTTTTTTTTCACTTTCAGGGGCAATAGCTCGTGCGGATGCACGTAATATTCAGAGAATCTGTATGAATATGATCTATCAATGCATTAACATCTATTGGCTTAATGGAAGAAGGAAAAGGAATCTTTTGCAAGGCTTCTTGAAGCATGCCCTAATAAACTGAAGTATTTTAAAGAAAATCCCAAAGTGAGATATTGGCGGGATTAACACGAAGTTTCTTAACAAGATCATACTCACCTAGTTGCTTAGTTGTAGGTCTAGGTGCTTGAGGAAGGCTTGGTTGAGGAGGTGGTAAAGAAGTAGGTTGATTAACATTCTACTAATTCCTTCTAGTATTGTAAGTATGGGCTACCATTCTATTAGAGGGAGCCTTAGATTGCATGAATCTCATTTAAAGGTCCAGTGTATCACTTTCGACAAGAACCCCATGAATAAAATCAATTATTTTAGGACTAGCTAAAGTCACATAAATGACCGATCTATTAGGCCTTTGAGGGGTAGCAAAGACTATGATTACATTTACGAACTTCTCAACTTGTGAGGAAGAAGGTTTTAATGGAGAAATTTGTTTAAGGGAGTTTTGAGTAGAAGAAGATGCCTCTAAGAAATCATCCAAGGCATCATCCAACATATCAAAATTCTGCTTGGAAAATGCATTATCAAAAGCATTAAAATTTTGAAGAAAAATATCTGACCTGATTTCATTCATGTTGGGTTCACCAAAAATATAAAGGAGGGGATTTGCTACCCTTAAGGTGATGGGGTCTTAAGGAGAAAATATCCCTCAATTACCTCAAAGATCACAACTTAGGAGACATGATAAATAATAAAGAATGGTTATACAATCTAGTGGAATTACACTAACTTATAAATAATAAGAATATCAAAATCACTTAATTATAAGAGTAAATAATAGAATTAAATTCTTTGATATATAGAAACATAAAGTACATAAACCAAATATTGTACCTTTAAGAGGATTAGCTCTTGGCCACGAATGTCTATGCACTGCACTGTCATCTCCAATGAAATAGACAAGAGTCCAGAATCCAAAATACCTAGTTTGTTCTATTTTTTCATTTGCAGAAAAACATAAAAAGAAAAAATGTTGGGGGTTGTTTAGGGGTTTGCCTCAGTCAAATCCCATTTCGGTTTTTCCACCTCCATGAGCAGCCAAATAGGATCGAGATAGATAAAATTCATAAAGAAAAGACGTGCATAGAAACAAACCCTACAAGGGAGGAGAACCCTTATCACGAATATAATAGATGTGTGATAGAAACAAACCCCGCAAATAAATATAGACAATATTACATAGACAAGATCATATGAAATGGAATGACAAGAGAGTGTTACCAACAACCTATGGCTCCCCTCTTGGATTGATAAACGTGATGGCTTTGTGAGAAAGAGGAGTCTTGACTGTTGCTTGAGAGAGTATTTTGACAAATCTTTGTTGTGAGAGTGAGAGAGCAAGAGAGCCTTTGTTTCTTAGAGTCCTCTCCCTCAAATGAGAGTAAAAAGGGAGTTTTTGTCAAGTTGCATGGGTGAGAGGAGCCATTACACATGCATCCTTGCCACTACGACATGCACCATGGGAAAGAACACAAAATATTTGTATTTGAATCTCAAAAAGTTTGAGGACGATAGTGCGTTGCGAAGATGTCCATGTGTCGCACTAGTGTCCACCAAAGCTTTACAAGAATTAGACACTTAGGCTACTAGTTCTTCATCATTATTGCCTATAAAGTTAGAATCGTGAAATTCCAACTTATAGGTTTTTGTCATAAATAAGGTAGGCCTAAATGCATAAGTGTGAAATTGCCATAGGGTGCATTTTTGTGGCACTACAACTGCTAGTTCTTGCAATATTGTATTGTCCCCACACTGAGTTGATAGTATATATTGGCTCATTAATGCTTATGTGTGCACTTCACGAGGTGAGTACAAAACTATCATCGCTTGGGACAATTGGTGGCATTTCAGTGCATTACAGAGTTCATTCATATTATGGTTTTGATTGTGGACCCCACTTTCATTCCTAGGATGTGTGATGGTTTTGTTGGAGTTATGGATAGACACTGAGAGGGGGGGTGAATCAATTTCTAAACCTTTCCCAACTTCAACCAAGACTTTTAATTCTAATATCCTTTCTATTGACAATAGAGTAGAGTAATCACTTTGAAAGCATTTATGAAAAGGGGTAAATAAAGATATGACAACATCAACTTAGTACATTAGACAACTTATGTCAATATGATTTGAGTGAGATATCTTGCATTTTCCAAAACAATTGTGACTGAAAATGTTTAACAATCAAAGCATGATGAAAATATAGGTGCAACTCATAAGACTGTGTAAATGAAGACCAACATTATTGAATCACTTCTTAACCAACTGATTTGAATGCAGCTTTATAAGACACTGCAACAACAGTGCAACAAAATGACACAAGATAGGTATTGAGATAACAAAAAATTTAAGCACATTATAACAATTCTTGAGCTATGAATCAAACAAATACTTTTATACTTTCTATTGAATCAGAACTTTCAACAATGATAGAACACTTGTGCAAGACATTTTGATATAACCATTTTTAGAGATGAGGAAACTAACATTCAACAATGCTCAGACTGATAAGAACAATTACTCGCAAAATTATCACAATCAAGAAGCATTATGACATCAAAACAAAGAGACAATAAGACAAAGAATTTTTCGAGTGGAAAACCCTCCTGGGGTAGAAAAACCACTCCTAAACTGCCTCACTAGCTTAACTTCAAAAAACCACTGCTTACAATGCCTTACAGGCTAATTTTTTGAGCACCAACCCCTCATTTAGAGACACCAATCTCAAGGAGCACCAACCCCTTAATGAATTTCAGAACAATAATAATATCAGAGGATCTCTCTATTTCCAAATGAGCTCATAGAACCCCACACTTAATCTACCTAATACCCTAAAGATTCAACACAGTGAATCCTTAAAATATTAAATAAATTAAGGTTACATCAAGCTCTGCAACATATTTTCATTTTTTGTATTACAGAGCCTTTTCAACATTTCATTTTTGATACAACAACAAGTTATGATATCACAGAATCACACCCAAAATTTCACAGTGATCAAACATTGTATTTATATCTTTTCAAAAATATAGATTTGCTAAAAATGAGTCTTCAAAAGATGTTTTCAAAAGAATTTGAAACCCCCATACTGTTTTTAGAAAAATTGACCCAGTAAAATGATGATCATAAGATGGATAATAAACTTGTGTAATGCCTATGCAGAAGGCCATTTCAAATACTGACAGGAATAAATCAAGTAAAGCTTCCTTTTCAAACTGCAAGAGTTTTTCAAAACCCAGATCAAGTAATATCATTTCCTTCATTAAAAACAAAATAGCCATATGAATCTATTTTCAGAAAAATACTTTTTGCAAATAACCATCATTTTTGTAGCGTATCCATTTAAATCCACAATGATACTGACAGAATTCTTAGAATGCATGACTACCCATCAACCAAAAGTCACAACCCTCATTGCAAGAAGAATATTCTATCAGGGCATCATTTACTTCTTCAGTAACTAAAACATAGAAAGCCATTTTTGAAATCAAAGAAAATGACAATAAAAACTTCACTGCAAAGTCAGAATCCATATCTCCACCAAATTCCAACAATAAACAAAGTTTTCAAAATTCCCATAGAGAGGTCAAGAATAACTGAAATCAAATCATGCTTTTCTGACAGAGGTAAATGAGTAACCGTTTATCTTTTTCAAATTCGAGCAAAACCAGTTACACTCTTTTGTGAAACAAAAAGTAAATGATGAATGAGATACATGACATGATGAATAAAACTGAAACAAGAGCATGATAATCTATTCAAAAGAAACTACCAACCCAGCAAAATAACACCATCGAATCTCCTTCCAGATTTGAGCTTCCAGCCAATGTAACACACCAAACTTAGCAGCCATACTCTTCATGGTTTAACCACTGATTTTGCTTCCTATCAAAGTCGTTACAGCCAGCAATTCAATGAAAAACAAAAGTTACACTTCCTTTCATGGTGGCGGCATGGCTAGGGTTCCAAACCCATAAACAATGAAAATGCAATATCATTTTTCCCTAACCTTTCAAAAACAAGTCATTCAATGACTTTCCAAAATCATAATGAGTTTTGAAGTCCACAAAGAATTTGATAAAACATCATAATGAATATAAAATCTGTTGTCAAAAACATTAACCACAAATGCTGACACAAATGATGTTACATCCATGACTTGTCGAAGTCAATTCGAATAAGTAACATGTGACCTAAAACAATTTCCATGTGCTTGATGAAAAACACAAATGAAGGCTAAGTGAAACTCGATAGGGTTTGATTCCATTAGATGTCGACCCCTCAAACATTAACATGCCCAATGAAAATTCAATACCATATGTAAAAAGAGAAGGCTTCGAATAATCAAGATATGTATTTTCCTTTGGATGCCGACTATAAAGTCAAGGCTAGAGCATAGGAGACTCCAAATAAAAGATAAAATTATATGCCATGTGAGCCAATAAATACCATCAAACAAGTGAGATACCAGAACCAAAATGAATACAATGCCTCCAAACAAAATGTGAGTTCAGGATGGCTTTAGAGGCATGAGAGCAATGATGTCACTAATCCAAGTTTCATGGAGCCATTAAAACAATAACCAAACTTCCTGAGACAGAGTAAATGCTTGATAAAGAAATATAAATAAGTAATGAACCAAAGATATGTGTCATATTTATCAACAATAAGTCATACCAACTGAAACCATATTGCCATAAACATTACCATCAGCTGCATATGCCTTGAATCAATATACTTGAACATGTGAGGGTAACAATTTCATAAATTTGAAGCTGAAGAAAGCCCTGTCACAATGAACACTGTCTGAATAACCTGAACCAAGCCTTATCATCACTGTCAGTAACCATAACCATCTGAAAATATATCGCATTCATAAATCTGAGCCAAAAGCCACATGAGTAATATCAACATGAAAAACTTGAATCATCATAAACATCTGCAAATGAATATCTGAAAGTGAAGTAGCCTCAAGCTTCTGTAACCTCTGAATCATGACCAACATACCATGAATTCCATCAATAAAGTGCATCAATTATTCAATGAAAGTATATGAGGACCATCAATTATTCATTTGTGACTTTGTCATCAAAGACAAACAACAGAGGGGTTAGAACAACAGGTTTTGTCACTTATGGGAGGAAATGCTAATATGGCTTATTATATTGCATCATGCTGCTCCTTCACATCATGGTTTTGAGTGAGGGATCCACCTTTACTCCTATGATGCATGATGGCTTTGTCTCTTCAAGGAGAAAATACCAATGTGATTATTAGTTTGGTGGTATTTTGTGTGGTGGAAAATAAATGGAAGTCACAGAGGCTCTTTGCATCATAGTTTTGAATGTGGGTCCCACTTTCATATGCACAAAGTATGATGGGAATAAAAGCTGAAATGTTATCATGTATAGTGGCTTAGTTGTCAATGTGCATAGCAAGATGTTGTAATAGTATTAGGCCACACATAAATCGCCCCAATAAATGCAATGCTCCTATTGGTTAAATTGTACAATATATCTCTCTAATGGCACCAAGTGTTAAAGAAAGAGCATAAATTTGACACCTAGCAAGCCTTTTCCATTACCAAGGCTCTCTACATCATGGTTTTAAAGAAATATACTATACACAAGACCACAATGTGTAAGGAAAATAGAGGTGCGGAAACACTTTCCTAATGCTAATTCTAAGAAGAGAATGTGGACATATGGTTCAATTTCAAATTATAGTTCACTAGAGATGCACAATTGAAACATAATAGACAATTAAAAACATACACAAAATCGAACACCAATATTTAACGTGGGAAAACCCTTACAGGAGAAAAACCCACCACACCAAGCAAAGTCACTTTGTATTGTAGTAAACAATGTTCACATACAGAGTTACAGACTCATGCTTCTCAGATGTCAAATTACAATGTCAATTCAGGTAGTATAACATTTCCCTAATCAACCTCTTACTCTCATAAAACTCTCCAATTCGATCACTGTTACAATGCATTACACATTACAACATTTTCCTTTATGAGAGAATCTCACTATCGATTTGCATCACCAGACCCATACAGGAAACATACCAATTTCGTTCCCATTCGTAACAGTAGACCAACCGTCACACAACAGTTACCATATTGGGCCATGTCGAAGAGACAATTACAAATCTCTTGCTGATACATTTGAGTCACACCGACAAGTGAAATGCCTGCCAAACCACACAGTCATCGGAGTATCGGTGAGACAAGAGACCATGTCTCACCGATCACTCATTGTCACACCGATACAAGCTCCACAGTATACTGTCGACAAACTTTATTGCCATGTCGAAGAGAGATTTAAGCTTCTCCTACCGATACACAAATGTCTCATCGATGTCCACTTTACCGTTCCAAGTGGTCCCCACTGCCAAGTCAGCATGGCTTGCACCATCAATCACTTTCCTCCTAACAATGTGGGTCCCACCACAGTCATCGGCATAACAAACTTTGTTGAAGAGACATCTTCCAAAGTCACGGCGAACATCCACAATCTCATCAACAAGAACTGTCAAGACTTCTACCAGAATGTCTAAGAGACATTTTCCAATGTCTCACTGAACCATCCAGGGCTCTCCAATAGGCGCATCCAAGACTTTCATTGACATGTAAAAGAGACATTGCTCAAATTCCTAGCGATGGTGCAACCTCTCATTGACCAGGTAGACAAGCCACCACAACAAAGGATTCTAGTCTGTCGAGGGGTCAAAGGACAAAGTCTTGTCGACAAAGAGAGAGAAGAGCTTAATGCTGCCAATGTCAAGCTAGTAAGTTGAGACATGGTTTCCAACACAATGTGTGATAACCATTGATCTTCTTCACTTAAATATATCAGTGATCAACATTCAAGTAAAATTTGGAGTTAATAGTTAGGCCACTACTTTTAGAAGTGCATAAAGAGGTGTCATATGAACATTTAATGTATCACACTAGTCCTACACAACTAGAGAACCATTAATGATCCATTGAGGCTCTGCAACTACCTGGTTGAATTTTTTCTACCCAAAAGCAACAATTCATCATACAGATGTGGGTTCACATGCAACAATGGAGAAGGGAAATAGCCCATGCAACCATTAATGTAGCATGGTATTCGTGACCTCCATTCTAGCAAATCTTGTGGGATTTTGCTTAGCGATTGACACAAGAGGTTGGTCATTTTCTAGCATTTCATCTTGTGACAAGAATCACCTATCTATGGGGACTATCTCTGTAATCTTTTCTATATTAGGAATGGATCTTTCATCTGTAAAAAGAGATTGCAAAGCGAGGGAAAAAATTCTATCTATTGCATACCACACTTCTAGTGTTTCATTTTTGTCTATCCATTATGTTGTGATACTTATTTCTAGTTGCTTTATATGAGTGATGATTTGATTGCATAGTTGTCTCCTTTTCAGTATTGTTTGTTCTTGAAGAGTACACCTTCAAGGAAGGTGAAAAATCTTTGTCTATGCATTTGTTGTTTTGGTTAGTACATTTTTAGGGAGAGAGAAATCTTTCCAAAAGGCAAGTAGGGTTTGTAGTATTGGTAAGGGATTATTTAGTAGAATTTTGTAATCAAATTACATTTGCAAGTTCAAGTTATTACAAGGCAATAATAGTTGTTATAAAGTAGTGGTACATGTTTCAAACCACTAGAAATGATGTTGTCAATGTAGAGTGGTAGCAATACTTGGTGACTTTGTATTTCCTTGAATAGGCACCAATTAGTCAATAGAAACCCTCTAAGCCCAATCATACTCAAAATAACGAAAATCATTAGATGAATAATTTATTTTTATAATTTATAGTGTTCATGCATGAACATTAAGGGTACAAGAAGTGTATATGAACGTGCAATATTTTAAGAATCATTGCCATGTATGAATGAATATTTTATTTGTTTTACATTATGATAAACCTATTGTATTTCTCATAGAATCTAGTGTGCATTAATAGGGCTACCCCCTAGGTCCTACAAAGCCTAAAGAGTTGGAGAGATTTTATTATTTTTTATTTATTGGTACAACTTCTCAATAGTTTTGATCATAAAAACTCACAACTCCTTAGAAGTTATTGAATGCAAGTTGGAGAACCAACACATTGTAGCAAAAGTGTTTGTAGAATAGGGAGTTGCACATGAAACAAAAAAAAGATAATCATTGTACAACAAGAATGTGTATAGCATAGAGGGCTGTAGAGGAAAGAAACAATGCAATTACTATAGCATGTAGAACTCATAATGGGGGCTAAAAGATGGGCACGAATAGGAATTGTAAGTATACAATTGGTACTACTGAGTTGTGTGTAGGGAGTTTTCATTCTAAACCTATAATAGCTAGAAAGCCATGAGCATCACAAAAGAATGTAGCTATTGAAGTTGTAGCACAATAAGTGTTAAGTTACACACATGGGAGGATATTATCCTATATTACCCTATATCCCAAGTATGAGTTTATTTTTATATATTATGTTTAATAGCATCATTGTAATTGTTTTTTTCTTTTTTTTTCATATCATGCCATTAAAATTCATATTCTAAAAAATGTGCCATACTACCATGCCATCACTGAAATTGGATAAAATACTATGCTAGATAAACCCAACGGGCAAGGTTAGGTGAAAGTCCTAGATACATTTGATGGGCTAGATACTCCCTGATTGAGGGAACCATTTGCCTACATGGTTAAAGTGGATTAGGAAACTATCTACCTAAATGGATAGATCAGCCAATGGATGACATACAATCAAAATTTGTGTCTTTACTTGTCTTAAACTAAGAATAAGGGTAAAACATATCATGAATCTTCCAAAGAATGCTTTCACCATGGTAACAGAGAGAAGACTTGCATTTTCTGCACAGTATTCTAGAAAATTCGCATGTTCCGGTAAAATTTCCTAGGCTTTCATATGTATGCTCAGAGTTGCCTTGCCAACCCTGTCATAGATGTGTCTAAGTGTTGCACCTCTAATGGTGTCAGGTTCTCCTATCCATGCTAACATGGGATTCATGTGAAAATGGTGACATTGAGTGTGTAGTTGTACAATTGCAAGGAATTTCGCCAAAATCCAAAATGTAACCACTTTTGGAAGAAGCTTTCCATGAGTTATAAGGGTCTAACACAAGGTTGTTTGTCGATGGGATGTGACCTTTCTAGTGGACCAACAAGCTTTCTCTTATCAAAGAGAGTTCCAAAACCCAATATTAGTTACACATCTATAAGTTTCCAAAGAAATGATAAAATACAAAACAAAGTGGTTTCACAAACAGTCAAACCCTCTATCTAATATAGATTCCTTGTATCCGAGTTACCAAAAATGTGAAACAGCATGGGATAGGGGGTTCGAAAAGTTTTACAAAAGAAACTGTTATATCAGTATATATGCGCACAAAGAAGGCAAGCTTTTCAACATTTTCATAAACTTAAAAAATACTTTAAGTTAAAATTCTAAATAATGCTACAACTTTGAATTTCTACTTTCATCACGACTTCCCATTCAGAAACATAAATCTTAGAACAGTATTAAAGCAAAGAACGAAACCAGAATTTTTCATTGATCAAGAGTCAAACTCAGCATCTGTCATTGGCAATAAAGATGCAAGAATATACAAAGATATAAATATCATGAAAGCTTATGAACTATGCTAGTAACTATGTAGTTGATATGGCAAAAAGGTATGAGCTAGCATATCTACTCATAGATATCCACCTCAAGATAATCTGATAGTTGCCCCTCTAAAACAGTAAATCCTTGAGCAGGAGATTCAGCAGTTCTGCTGCTATTCCTGGTCTCTTGTACTTCTGAAGTGCTATGGCCTCTCAAGATGGCTTCGAAGGTCTATATATGAACTGATTGTTGCTGGTTTCAGTAGCGCCACCATAAATGCACATCCTGCTTGTACTTTATGTCTAAAGCTATAAATATGAAACGATAAAAACACAAAATGGCAGGGATCAAGGGGGTAATGTACCATATCTTGCGACATAGCTGGACATCACTCTTTGACAAACTTAAAGCTTCCTTTTCCATCAACTACCATGTCATCTTGCTTTTTTTAACTACATTTCATAGATGTAAACCTTCAGAATCAATATCACTAAACACATGCATTAATAAGTTAGGGTTCCAGAATGAGGTTTATATGCCTCAAGGTAAAGTTGGTTATTACATAGAGATTATTCCATGCACATAGATTGCAAATTTATTGTACATATGCAAAACTTTACATAATTTTTGTATGGGAAAGATTTTTGTGTGCAAACAATGCAAGCATCAAATCTCCTCTTTTTGAGGACCATGGAAGCATCGAATCTCTCAACATCTTGGTTTGTGAAGCTTCCTTGATCAAATAGAAATAATAGTTAAAATGCCTGTCTGACCATCTCTCTTGCAACTGCCTCTGACTTTCTACCATATTCATACCTTATCCTTTTCATTTCTTGCCATCTCTTTATCACAACAACAGATGCAGCTTTTTATGATACAATATGAGCTTGTTCCGGTATTTGCACATGAAACAGAAGGATTTGTCTTCTACAGGAACCAATCACTATAATCATAACAGCGGGAGCAACTCCTCAGTCTATATATATTACTTTCAGTTAATTGAATCCTGCTATGCCCCCTCTTGTACCAACTTCCAGCTAGCTATCTGTCCATTTCTGTTCTCAATTCAATTAATATGCAGTTTTGATCTATCTATGTGACTTGTCTAACACGTACAGTATTGTCCACTATGAGATGGTTTGTTTTGCAGTTATCTTCATCTCAACTCGTAGAAGTATCCATGGATCTTAATGCAACTTGATTCATCTTTCTATACTGCAAAAATATTTGAAACAGCCATTGCTCTGGCAAATGTATTCCTTGCACTTCCTCCTAGTTCTTCGGCAGAGAAGCATTGCTGTAACATTAATACCCTCGGTTAAATTTGAAATCATAGAAAAGTTACTTTCGTGAAACCAAAAACAAACAACTTTAACATTTGCATTAAAGACCCTGGAACACAGATGTGTTCAAGACTCATCTCATGACCTACATGATTTATTGGCTTGAATAGATATAGTCCTTGACTCCAGGAAGGAAGCATCAGAGGCACACGTGACGCTGCAAGGTGCAGAGTATGATGAGCTCTACTCTTCCTACCGGAGTAAGATTACTTAGAAATAATTGATGGATATGCTGATCTAACTAAAACCCCAGTGCAGTTTCTGCCTCATTTAAATAATGGATGTGCATAGAATTTTTTGGACTCACATTTGCATCATTTTTTATGATGTCATTCTATCATTGGTTGACCCCTTACAATATTTCCAAATGATCTGATAGAGCCATCCTATAGAAATAGACTGCCTTCCGTATTGGTGATGAGGATTTAATTAAAAGGCTAATTGTCCACATCGTAGTTAATAGTCACTTAATACATTCAAAGAATGTCATGGCATATCTTTCAATGTATATTTCATGACATCTGTGTGCATTACCCTCATCAATGATCGATTCAGTGCCTCTACTGCAGCCGATTCTCAAAACCCTGAATCTGCAAAGGCTAGATTGTCTAATAAGTGAAAATAATTCACGGTATGGTTGCCAACATGTGGCAAACAAAATGGGTAAGGTTGGAGGTACGTATGGCTGCATTTGGTGATTCTTTCAATCAGAATTACCAGTAATCCCCACAAGAACAATTTCCATCCCTGAAAACGTGGAATCGTTTTGCATCCCTTACTATAATTTCTCGTTTGACAATCTTGGAGATGAACTTAGTTGCAATATGGCAATCACCACATACACGAAGATTTTTGGTGATCCGGATTGGCGTTCCTGGGCTTGTTTTGATTAGACCAAATGCAATGGCCAACTTTTCACTGTGCCTACCAAGTAAATCTTCCTTCACCTCTTCCTCCACATCATGCAACACAAAGTTTGTATTAGGAACATACCCTGCCTCCTTCATGACCACAGCCAAATTTTCCAGCATTGCATCAATTTTGTCAAAATCAGGATGTGATCTGTCACCCACAAGGAATGAATGGACTCTGTTATTTATCTCAATCAAGCTGCATCCTGGATTCTTTTTCACCATTCTTTTTTTCATCAATGCTCTTACCTTTACTACCTGATCCCATCTGCCAGCAGCAGCATAGATATTGGACAGCAGTACATAACGTCCTGCATTTTGGGGGTCTAATTCCAGAACACGGTTTGCCACTTTTTCTCCTAGCTCAATGTTACCATGAATGCCACAAGCAGCAAGCAAGGAACCCCAAACAGTAATGCCTGGTTCGAATGGTATATTTTCAATGAAGTTTTGTGCCTCATCCAGATGCCCGGCACGTCCAAGAAGATCAACCATGCACGCATAATGCTCCTCCCTCGGCAGAATGCAATAATGTTCAATCATGTAGTTAAAATAATGCCAGCCCTTATCCACCAGTCCCCCATGACTGCATGCGGACAAAACACAAACAAAAGTAACATAATCTGGCTTTAAACCCGTCTGCTCCATTTTACCAAAAAGTTCAAGAGCTTTGTCACCATGTCCATGCATTCCATAACCATCAATCATTGCACTCCATGAGATTACATTTCTTTTAGACATCTTATCAAATACTTGGTATGCAATCTCTACACTTCCGCATTTGGCATACAAATCTATGAGCCCAGTCCCAACAATAACATCGGAATCAAATCCTCTTTGAATTACATAACCATGGATTGACTTCGCTTGCTGCATGGCTGCCAAATCTGCTAAAGCCTTAAGCACGCTTGGCATTGTGACTCTGGTAGGCTTAAAGCCCTTCGATTGCATTCTATTAAAGAGCAATATGGCCTCGCTATACTCTTCATTGTTCACGTATCCACCAATGATTGTATTCCATGAAACCACATCCCTATCAGGCATATCATCAAATATCTCCCTCGCAACGTCAATACGCCCACACTTAGCATACATAGCCACAAGAGAATTCCCAACATAAATATCCAGTCCTAGCCCGCTCCTAACCACACGATCATGAATTCCCTTCCCCTCTTCAAGATCAGACAGCTCGGCGCATGCCTTAAACACAAAATTAAAACTAAAAGTATCAGGCTTAATACCAGATTCCTCCTGCATTCTATAGAAGAATGCAACCGCCTCCTCGAAAGGCCCGTGTGTGGCATACCCAGCAATCATGGTATTCCACAGCACCACATCTCTCTTCTGCATTTTGTCAAACACTTGCCGGGCAATTCCCATTTCTCCACACCGACAATATAATCCCACAAGCCCATTCCCCACATAAAGATCAGACTCACATCCCACTCTGACTATCTCATCGTGGATCTTTCTACCTTCTTCCAGAGCCTCAAGAGCACTGCAAGCTTTTAAAACAAAATTAAATGTGTAAGTGTCTGCCTGTTGACCTGTTATTTTCATTTGGTAATACAACCTAATGGCTTCTACATATGGCCCATTAGTAGCATAGCCTCTGATCATTTCATTCCATAAAAATGCAGTTTTTGATCCTGTGATTTTATCAAAAACTAGTCGGGCATTCTCCATACTGTCAAGCACGACATACATGCTAACGAGTTTTGATAAAAGCTTCTTTTCTTTGTTGCTAAAAGATCCAGTTTTGAGCATGTGGGCATGGGTTTGGTTCAGTTGTTTGAAACTTTTACATGACTGTATAAGAGAATAGGAATAATTTAGAGTTGTACCTTGATGTGGATGTTGTAAGAAATCCCTTTGTATAATGTGCTTGAATCCACTTGTGGCTTGCTTTAGTGTTTTCATGATGAATGAAAGATCATTCTGAATTTTGGCAACATGGCCAATCTGTATGTACAACCAAAGTGAGTTCGGATTTTAATTAGACAATGTTCTCGTGCACTTCATTTTTTCTTCTCAGGGAACTCTTGCTTTCTCGAGTGTATGAATTGAGCTCGAAAAATTGCATGTTCTTGAGTCCCACGCTTTGATTTTTTTGGGGGAGGGTTTTAAGTCAAATTTAAAATTGTTTTTCAATTTGATTTATGTGTATGAGTTCAAGTTTATATTTCTCTAGGTAGAACCCAAAAATTGAAATATAACTCTTCTACTAAGTTGTTTATGGTATATGATCTCATTTCTCATGGTATTGGGGTTATTTTCTCAACCAGACTTATATATGATAGGTATTAAAGACACTAATTTTAATTATGATTGAGCTTCAAAACTATTGTGATTTTTTATATATAAAAAATTCTAGAATGGAATCTATTTATATTAGAGTCTATTTTTTTCAATTTAAATACTTAAGTCTAGTCAAGTTGTAGATTAATGAGATTTCGTTGTGTAGACATCCAAATTTGGACACTTAATTTATCCAAATTTATCATTTAGATATCACACGTTGTTTCTTATCACCAAATCTAGCTAGAGTTTCTTGTTGAAAAGAAATAAGATGCTTCATGCAAATAATCTAGGCTAATTAAATAATTGTGATCAATTAAAATAAACTAATCTAGATTAATTAGGTAGTACAAAATATTAAAATAAATATATGAAAATTTAGTAAGAGGATTAGGGGTACTTAGTTTTAGAATTGAAGATGGAAGAATTATGTTGATGATGTGTTTTATAGATTTGCGATCTCTAGAAATTCAATGACCTTAATATGATGACTATCTCAAAATCATAAGTGGAGCATAAAACCCTATGGTTCAATCGTGAGCACCACGAGTTTGATCCTATCTACTACGGATTTGAACTAGCAAATTTTGAAATATATTCACCTTGATCTCTAATGTCTAGAAATTTTGTAGTGACTATAGTATCTATAAATTCCATTAAGGAATCTACTAGATCACTAGGGTGAAGCTCTCCTAGGTTAGACCTCATGGATGTGTTGGATTTACAACTTGAAACAAAGATTTGAAGATAATGAAAGGAAGAAAGGTATGCAAAACACACTTCCTCTACCAATCTAATGAAGAGTTGTACAAAATTTTCTTCTTAAACAGTTACAATAATGAGAAACACAATACAAGGAAGATAACCTAACACAAATACAAATATCAAAAATTACACAAGATATACGTGGGGAAAACCCTTTTGGGATAAAAACCCCACACTCCAAAAGCCTACTCAATGTATTATAAACAATATATACCATCTTACAAAGCAAGTCATCTTCCAAGAGTATACAATGTTGATTCTGGAGCTATTTTGACAACATAATGATACGTGCAAAAACAACATACATAATCCACTCCAAGACATCAATATATAGAGAAAACAAGTATGAAGGTAAATTCTAGAGGAAGCTACAAGAGATGGGCATCCAAATCCATAACACATTTTTCTGCCACCTCCAAGCATGCAAATGACACTTGTACAAGATTCTTTGACTCCTCATTCAAACCTCCAAACTTGGTTGCCCCATTTTTCCTCAAAATAGGTAATGCCAAATGCTCTTACACACTTTATAGCCATCATAGAATCTGTCATAAATAGCAACAATTACAACTGGAAGAGAATCCATCATAACTGACTAATAATATATGATTCTCTTACAACTTTTCATAACTCAACTTGGGTACCTAGATTCCCTATTTAAAGATGCCATCTAACACTTGTTCAACCTGTCATAGAATCTAGTTCTTATATGTCATAACTTATCATAGGAATTTGTCATACAATAATTACAAGATGTTGACACTTGACAAATATTCTCTACTTCAAAATGGGATACCTGCATTCCCATGTGGGGACAAAAACATCCTTGTCACCTGCCAGCATGGTGACAACTCACTATGTCAAGTCATACTAAACGACGAAATAAGATGAGCAAGAAGATACAACATAGGCATAAATAAATAGAATATTAATTGAATCAATGCTAGGTGTAGACACCTAAAATATGACCTTACCCAACCACACCTGATTTTAGCCTATCTTAAGTCATTAATTAATTAAATATCTATTATTTATTTAATTATTCTCATCAATTCTCATCTTTATCATAATCCTTTAATTAAATAAAAATTTATTGTTTATTTAATTATTATCCCTTCACATGATCCCATTAATTAAATAAATACTATATTTATTTAATTAATTACCCTTTATCATTTATCCTTGTCCATCTAATCATAGCCTTTCATCTTGTTCACATGGATCATAATCTAAATTTGTCCTCATGTGACAAATGTCCCTTTCACATGTCTAACTAACTCCTCTAAATTCATGGAACCTAGACACCTCCCTAAAATTCAAACTATATTTTCATCTTATCCACACATCTCATTTAGCCTCTTAATCCTAGTTGTAGACACTAAAAACTATCCTAATTAAATAATTTTATTATTTAATTAAATTAACCTCTTTCCTCTAATTTAATATTTATTTTCCTCTAATTTAATATTTCTTTTTTTCATATAATTAAATAATATTGATTATTTAATTAGGTTAGTTTTTAGTGTCTACACTAGCCATTGCCATAAGAACTTTTGTCCTTATCTCTATCCTAAAATCAAATCCTATCTATCATGTGACACTTGTCACATGATTGCATCCTTGATCCAAACCCTGATTCTCCTTCAATCTTAGCCATCCATCATCAATCATTTCTAGCCATTGATTTTTCCTCTTCAAGACTTTATATCTAAAGGCTCTCTTCCTTCATTTTTCACCTAATGCAAATATCATCTAGAATCTATTATCATACCTACATGTTATCAAAATATCTATTGAATCAAGTGTATCATCATCATTATCAAATCAGACCAAGGCTATGCTAGAGCTTTAAGCAATCCACATATCAACATCAAAGAGAAAATCAAATGGAATAAGGGTGCACTCCATTTCTTCTCATCAAGGAAAGAAGCAAAGATTATAGGTGAAGGTATTGTGCTTTTGTATTTCTTTTATCTTCTTTTGTTTTCCTTCAATATTTTCTAACCCTCTTCACTAGGAAATACTAAAGTTGAGACACCTTAATTCCTAACAAATAACATTCACCAACATGCAATTGACCTATATGTTGATGAGATTTTTTATCTCTTTATTTTTTTATTTATCCTTGTTATCAATCATTAACACATTGAATTTCCTTGAAAACCAAAATATAGTGACATGTTGCATAAACATGTACAATCCAAATCACAATATCTAATATAAATAGATAGGCAAAATGAAATTTAATTTTAAATGTTTGGAGTTTGGGTTCATTATTGTGAGCCTTAGGATTGAACTAGGCCAATCCCACACCATACAAAATGAAAATTAGGGATAAATGTCATGATTTCAAAGTAGGGAGAAAATATGTGAAAATGGGTACTAATAAGGATGAATAGAAGTTGAATTAGTGTAAATGAGGATGAGATAAGGTTAAACCAATATCAAATGTAATTGCATTTGAGACATTCCACCAAGGTGGATACAAACTAAATAGAAAGAGCATGGGATTTAAGTTATACCATTACATTTTGTCTTCACTTTGGTGTGCACATGAATTTAATATGATTATGCATTTTAATGTATATGGATATTCACAGTAAATAGGAAAAACAAGTATTTCAAACATTCTAAAAAAGATATAGGATCTATGTAAAGTAATAGATCATTATTGAATTCTTCTTGTATGCATCCTAGCATGAATAGTTTATTAAACCTATAAAATAGTAAAAAGATATGCAATGAGTAGCTTTTATCACACAACAAAAATAGCCATAAACTACAAGTTAATTTAGTTATCTACAAAAATGAAAAGAATAGACGAGAGAAGGATAAAAAATTATGCTTGTATGAAAAGTGATATGATAATAATTCAAGCAATGTGACTGCACAATATGACCATGTAATTGGTCTCTAGGAAATATGGCAATATGATTCTACAATATATAGTGATAAGTTCCCAAGCAATGTGGCAATAAATCTTCACATGAAATAAAGGTTGTGTGATGTAATCATAAGTATCCATGAAATGTGGTAATAGATCTTTGCTCAATGTAGATGTACATGTTGCAATTGCCACCCTCCTTCTTCATCCCTCTCACCTTCCCATTAAACCTTCTCCCCTAATGGTATTCCTCACAATAGCTATTAAGGCTTGTTGCATATGGAGGCTACCATTTTCTTTAGACGCATCAATGGTGTCTTAGTGGACCCTAATTGGATCTTCAATGCAGCTACACAAGAAAATATGCTCAGTGCTAGCTTGGATACCTTGAGAATTTCATTAAGTTGTGTGAATGATGCTCAAGTTAGAACTCAACATTTGTCTTATGATGCATGCCATAAATCATTTTTGAATAGAGGAACATGATGAATTGGGCCTCTTACTATGATAGGCTATGACAAGTTATGATAGCCATAAGGAATATTCTAAAAAGAGCTTGGAATTCAAACTTGATATGGGGTGTTGAATTTTGGGCCATGAGGTTTGGGCACCATACCTCTTGCATTTTGGGTCATTTTTTCCCAAAACTATTGGATGGCTTTGTATTTGTGTTCTATTTATTGTGGTGTTTGGATAAAATTTTCATAGGGTGTTATAAGAATGTTGTTATGTTATTGAAATTACTCCAAGATTTCATGTTGGTGATACTATTGTAAGGGCATGTGCTTGAAGTTATATATGAGTATATTATTATTCTTATACAATTACTTTTATGCTTTGGAGTGTGATGTTTTTATCCCAAAAGGGTTTTTCCCATGTATAATTCTATGTAATGGTTTTGTGTATTGCATGTCTTTGCATATCACTTTCTAGTTAATGTATGTTATTACATTTGTGATTTTGATAAAAAAATTATTAGATCTAAGATTTTGTG
>VDFB02058242.1:638836184-638851281 GCA_007258455.2 Sequoia sempervirens | reverse complement strand
AGGTTCCTTAACTCTTGGTGATGAGCCACTTTCTTTTGGTCAGGGAGACATCGTGCCTTCGCCAAGACATCATGGCGAAACTATTTTTCTCTTGGCGAGCTTCCTTTTCTTGACGGGGAGACAACCCTACTTTGGAAAGACCCCTTGCCGAAGTCTTTTTCTCAGTGAGGCCTTTTATTGTTGGTGAGACAAAGAATTTCCGCTAATAGATGCCTGGAGATGGATCCCAATCGCTGTGACATCAAATAAGTCTTGCTGATATGATCTTTCTTGTGTCGGTCGGCAAGACACAAAGTGCTCGATGAAACAACATGTCGATAGGGATAACCTACGCCAATGAAGCACCTCATGAGTTAGTCGGTGAGACCCGACTCATTTGGTAAGACCTCTCAGTGGTGAACACAACTCATGCCGATAGATCCTTCCACTGTTGCCAAGACCACATGAATGTCATGCCGAAAGCTTCCTGTATGTAAAAACAAATCGTTATGACATCAGAAATGTCTTGCCGATAGGCAACACAGACATTTCAAAAATGGATCGAGGGGACCCTGCCATTCTCATGTCGATATGTTCCCTGGTTTGAAACATTTGGACCTAATGGAACCCCTGCCACATGATATTCTGCCTGATTGAACCTGAGGGTGAAAATTAGGTAACAAAAACTCTAGAAGAATTCTTAGGTGTCTATTCTAACCTACCTTATTATCATCATAAATGATGATTCCCATATTTCTTTAATATACATGCATATTTTGGTGAGTCTGTTATGAATTCAGATGAGAAGTCTTTTTTATCTAATATGGATGATAGTGTTTCTATGCCTCATCCTGGACACCACAATACTCTTCTTAAGGGAGATACTTCTAATGCCTTCATGGATCCTAAATCTTCTGAAAAGGTAACTAAGATTGGAAAATGTCTTTCTTCAGAGGAATCTAAACAACACACTGACTTATTGCATTCTCATTCCAATATCTTTGCTTGGTCATATGAGGACATGCCTAGTATTGATGAATATGTGGTAATTCATAATATCATCATGTGTCCCAATGCCAAGCCCATTAAACGGAAGATCCATAAAATGAATCCCAAGGTTTCTTTATTAGTCAAGATTGAGATAGAAAATATCTTAAAAGCTGATTCTATCCATCCTAGTGACAATTCACCTTGGATATCAAATATCATCGCCATTAGTAAACATGATGGCCATATTTTTGTTTGTATTGACTTTCACGATCTTAATAAGGCTTCTCTTAAAGATGATTTTCCATTGCCTAATATCAATTTGATTGTAGACTCAAATCCAGGCCATGCCTTGTTGTCCTTCATGGATGGCTTCTCAGGTTATAATCAGATTTGTATCAATCTGGAAGATCAGTATAAGACAAAATTCACTACCCCTTGGGGTACTTTCTATTACGTAGTCATGTCATTTGGATTAAAGAATGTTGGAGCAATGGAAAATGACCCTTACCTTTCATGATTTCATTCACAAGATCTTAGAGGATTACATCGATGACATCTTGGTTAAGTCTATAACTCATCAAGATCACGTTGGGAATCTTCATCTCATATTTGAAAGACTTCGACTCTATAAAATGATACTAAATCCTCTTAAGTGCATATTTGGCTATAAGATGATACTAAATCCTCTTAAGCGTGTATTTGGCATGGATGCCATGTTCAAAATTTTAGGATTTATTATCTCTTATCATGGAATTGAAGATGATACCAATAAGATTGATGCAATAATTAACATGCCTCTTTAGGAAATTTGTAGATTCATATCTCAATTGGCTAATCATACTCTTCCATTCATGTGTAGGTTGAAGAAATATGTTTTTTTTCTATGGGATGATGAATTCCACAAGGATTTTAAATCTATCAAGATTTATTTGGCTAATCCTCCCATCTTGATGACGACTATGCAAGATAGACCTTTTTTATTTATATTTCTGCATCACCTCATGCTTTAGTAGCTTTGTTGGCTCAACATGATGATGATGGTGAAGAAAGAGTAGTCTACTACATCAGTCTCATTCTGGTTGATTATGAAACTCAACACTCTACTATGGAAAAGCAATTCATTTCTCTCATTGTTGCAACACAAAAGTTACAAAATTATCTTCTCCATGTGGAGGCTCATGTGATCATAAAATGTGAGCTTCTTAAGCACTTATTCACTAGAACTGATCTTTCTGAAAGATTAATGAAATGGGGGATGTTTCTCTCTAAGTTCAATATTAAGTTTGTGCCTCAAAAAGTGATTATGGCAGAAACCCCCTCACTCCATTCTTTTCCTAGCTTGGACTTGTTCTTGGATGTAAGTCTATTTTCCTTAGATCATGAACCTATGTGGGAAATGTATTTCGATGGATCGAGATGTCAAAATGGCTTTAGGGTAGGTGTAGTTTTAATCTTGCCCAAAGGAAATCCAACTCCTCTATCTTTTTTATTAGAGTTTCATTGTACAAATAATATTGTTGAGTATGAAGCCTTCATTAATGGCTTGTGTGCCATGATAGCATTGAATATTAAACATGTCCATATTCATGGTGATTCTAATCTTATTGTAAATCAAATCATGGGAACATATCTTAGTATCAAGATTTAGCTTTATCCTTGCTTGATTGGTTCTCTTCTTTTACTATAGATAGTTTTCCTATGAGAGAAAATCATCATGCAAATGTGATGGAAAGTGTACCTTCCTTTGTACCCTCATAAAATGGTGTAAATGATACCACTTTGTGGTTTGGATTCTTCACTCTCTTGCTATCTTGAATGAATTTGAATTTGATGGTCTCGTGTGTTCTCACATAGAATCAGGGGAATAGTATTTCCATATCTATAATTATCTAAAAACTGGAAAATTTCTTGATGAGGCAAGTAAGAATGTACTTGTGTCTGGATATGAAATATTTCAGCTCGGTACATCATTTTGTCTAATTTTATATTGGAAATCCTACAATGGTATTCTTCTTTGATGTCTCACTAAGGATGAAATGCCCCATTCCCTTCAAGAAGCTCATTTGAGATTTGGGGCCAACATTTCAGCAATAAATCCTTAGTGCATAAACTAGTTCATATGGGATATTATTGGCAAACAATGGAGCAAGATTCCTTCGCCTTTGTTAGGAAATGTCCTCAATGTTAGCAACATAGTAATCTCATTCAAGCTCCTGTGCAAGAACTTCATAATAAAACTGCTCCTTGGTCATTTGCAAAATGGGGGTTAGGTATTATTGGGAAAATATCTCCTTCTAAAGGGCACACTTTCATCATTACAACTATCGATTACTTTATAGTGGGTTGAAGCTATTCCGCTTTGGTCCACTAACACTGAAGTAATATGTAACTTTCTTCTAAATAACATTATTGCTCGCTTTGGATAGCCTTCTACCCTTGTTTTAGACAATGGTACTTCATTTAAGAAAAAATAGGTAAAACAATTCTTAAAGAAGTTTCATATTCAACATCGGTTTTCTACGTGCCTTACTATCCTTAATCTAATGGTCAAGCGAAAGCATCTAATAAAACTCTCAAACTAATTCTTTGAAAAACAATGAATAAACACAATAAATATTGGCATACTCAATTGATTTATTCCTTATGGTCCTATCACATGAGTGTCTGTATGGCTAGTGTCACAACCCTGTACAACCTTGTGTATGGTGTTGAGGCTATTATGCCTTTAGAGTTGGAAATTTTATCTTTGCGAGTTCCCCTTGAAGGGTTAATTGATGATGAAACTTACTGTGTTGAACATTTAAATCAGCTTGAGTTGCTCAATGAGCATTGATTATAGGCCCTCAACCATATTTAGGCTTATCAAAAGTCTATTTATAAGCACTACAATCAAGGCATTCTTTCTTATACTTTTAAATTGGGTGATCTCATTCTCTATGAGAACTAGATAAATGTAAATGTGCCACTTGATCAAAAGGAGAAATTTAGCCCTAATTGGTTAGGTCCTTATATAATCACTTTCATGTATGGTTCTAGTGCCTATGGATTATCTTATATGGATGACACTCCTCTAAAAAAACCAGCCAATACAATGCACCTTCGCAGATACTATGCATAAAGTCTATGTGGCATGTGCATGACACTCATCCCCTTTTTAGGGATTGTAGTTCATTATGCTATGGCATTCCTTCATTAACACATTACCTTTTTATTTGTGTTATGATGTAAATATATGTATGTATTTGATTTATTTAATTAGGAATTATATATGCATGTGTTTTATTTCTATGCTATGTATAGGTGTGTAGAGAAGGGGGATTCACTGCTCATGAGTCTCTTGATTACCAAGAGATCCATAGGGAACAAACTACCCTAAACTACATCAAGAATACCTCAACAAGATTTCTAGAATCATAATGAATTGGTCATAGAAGTTTTGTGGACAAACTAACAAGCTCTCAGCCAAAGGACGACAACCGCGTGGAACACAGATGACAACACAACACGATGACATCCTAGGGGCACACTAAGATCTTGTATAGACCAAAAATTGAGAATATCTCAAAAAAAAACTTGGTGGCTACTTCTACTCTGATTGCTAAAAATTCTTAAAGTGTGGGAAAATAATAGAGTAACAAAACTGAAATAAAGTAAACTAAGTGAAATATAAATGATAAAGAGAGGGAATAAGAGATAGAGAATTCTCACAATATACCTAGCAATGAAGCATCCAACAAATGAATATATTCAATACCTACACTTATCTTCATTTTCAAATAATGAATGTGTAGCAGATATGTTTGTGAAAGGGATTGATATACCTTGCCATAATCCTTGCAAATGAGCATTTTTAATTAATCTACTCAAAGCTTCTACAAGTATTATAAATAAAAAAGGAGAGAGGATATTCCCTTGTCTAACTCCCTATGATGGATTGAAAAACCAATAGGAGATCCATTAATGAGCACTGAGAATTTTACCCTAAATAAGCATGAGATAATCCATTTACACCATTTATTACTAAAGCCAAATTTTTGCAACACTTGTATCAAGAAAGACCAATCTACCTTGTCATATGCCTTCATCATGTCTAATTTAATAATAAAATAAGACAATCTATTAGCTTTGATGGAGTGTAATATATCATGTGCTACTAAATCTCCCTTAGCTATTTCTATTCCTGGCACAAAAACTCCTTGCTCATCTAAAATTATTTTAGGAATGAAAGGGTGGAGCCTTGGATAAATAGCCTTGGTGAAAATCTTATATATTGTATTGCACAAAGCTCTAGGCTTGAATTCAACAAAAGTCTTAGGATCTTTGACCTTTGGAAGTAAGGCTATATTTGTTACATTGAATTTTTTTAGCATTGTTCATGTCCTTTATTCCTCCAAGGCCATTAGAATGCCATTTCCTATAAAGTCCCAACATTTTTGGAAAAAAATCATTGTGAATCCATCATGACCTGGTGCCTTATTTGGTGGTAAGGAAAAAACCACTTCCTTTACTTCATCTAATCTGAAAGGCTTCATTAGCTTATATTATCCTCCTATAGAACTAATTTGGGTACTGCCTCCAATAAATTCAATCTATCTTGACTCTATTGAGCTTGCTGATTTATTAGGGTGGACAAAAGGTTTGAAAAGAATTTAACTCCTTCCTCTTGAATATCAGACTCCTTAGTGAGAGTTACACCTGTATCACTATCTTGAATTGAGAAAATTGAATTCATGGACCTTTTAATTTGAGTCGAAATATGAAAGAATTTTGTATTTCGATCACCTACCAAAGTTCTTGTGATTTCTGTCTCCAATATATTTCCAACCTTAGAATCAGTTATGACTATTCTGACTGCAATTTCTATTGTTGTTCCAAAGTGGCTACATCCAAGTTGTTTGAAATAATGTTCTTATTTATTTATTCTAGTTGTTTAAATATTTTTTCTTTTTGAACAAAAAAAATCTTAAAGACATGTATATTCTAGTGCCTAATTTGTAGTTTAACATGTTTGAGTTTTTTGCATAACTGATGCATTCTAGAGCCTCTAGTATAAGGAGCACTTCCCCACCATTTATGAAGGAGAGGTAAGAAATTAGGATGTCTGAACCACATTTTTTCGAACTTGAAAGATGCCTTTCATTTTGGGCATATATTTGTAGCTGATATACTTAATGATATTGCATAAGGATCTGATCTTGACAAGGGCGAGATAACAAATGATAGAGCATATTCACCTACCACCCAATTTGGTGATGTTAAAAATCTATCCAACCTCTCTGCAATCTGTAGAAAATCCTTCCTTCAATTTGTCCAAGTGAACTTTCCATTTAAATAAGATAATTATTTAATTTAAACTATAATATCTCAAATTGTTATAGATAATTAATTAAATTAATTCTAAATATCCTCATAAATAAATAATACTAGAATTATCTACTTATTATGCTTATTCAAATTATCTTTAATTAATTAATTGATAATTTGAAGTCTCACAAAATTGAATTGTATTGAACAACTTCAATAATAATTTCTTTCTTCCTAAAAATAATATATAAAATCATTTAAAAATTAGATAATTAGAAATCATTTTAAAACACTTAACTAAATAATTTTTCATTATAATTTTTTATATATATATTTTTAATTAACTTAATTAATTAATTATTTTGTGTCCACACCACTAGATCATAAGGAATAGCTCTCATGTGAGGACCTAGTTCAAATTAATTATTTGGGCACAACACTAACTCACTACAAATCCTTAGTAATATTGTTAGTCAAAAGTTAAATCTTTATATAGAAATCATAATATGTTTATATCATTAATCATATTACCTAATCAAATGTGACTAGTAATGCATCAAATGAGGAAGATTAAAGTCTCTACATAACAATCATAATAAATTTACTTATATTTCAATGATTATATAATTAATTCTCTTACAAATAATCTCATGCCACTAGTATTGTATCAAATGAACAATTCTAATACACAAAAGATGACCAAAAAGAACTGCTACATTTAGAAAGAAAAATATTTCACATGAATAACTAAATCCAAATAATTGTTAAACAATTATTCAATATTAAAGAGAGAAGGCAACATAACACTTGAATTATCTGATCATAGTTGATACTTGCTCAAAATATTGATGAAATTTGTGATTAACCCATTAAAAAATGAACTAAAAGTTGCACCCTTATAGACTTCTAAAAATTGCATTTATCATCCCTAAAATGGTATTGAATGGTGTAGTTTATCATTATAGATGGTACAAGTCTAAAACTAAACTACAAGGTAATGACAATCTTTATGAAGGACTACTCACTTCAAACATAAGTACAACATGCCCCAAACTATACAACACCATGTGCAAAAATGGTACATCCAAATTTCCAATCAAAATACCTCTCATTCAATGTCCAACAAACTCTTATCATTAGTAGAAGTTGTGCTATTTTCGCACACACGCCCCACCAGAGGTAGGGACCCTCTTTTTTCTTTTGCATCTCCGCATCTTGACTTCGTCAATTTTTAGTTTTTCTTTTCTTGGGAGGTTATTTTGAGACTTGGTCCATATTTGATTTGATGAAGGCAATATTTAGAGACATCTTGAGGGTCTAGGAGAAATCCATCTGTCATGGATTTTGGAAATAGGGATTTTGAAGTGAATTTTCAATGTCATATGTAAATATTTTTTGTACCCATGGATAGAGGCTGAAAAATTAGGCTAGGTTGCTTATTGAACTTTTCAAAAATTCATTCTAAAATAAAAGTTATGGTGTTTAGGGGATTTGACCTGTCATGGATTTCAGAAAAATCCTTGTACTGGCGAATTTTCCCGAAGAGCTAAACTTAGGAAAATCCTTGTCCTGGTGAATTTTCCTAAAGAACTAAACTTAGGAAAATCCTTGTCTTGGAAGATTTTCCCCAAGAACTAAACTTAGGAAAATCCTTGTCCTGGTAGATTTTCTCGAAGAACTAAACTTAGGAAAATCCTTGTCGTAGCGGATTTTCCTTAAATCCACAATAGATCAAAATTCCTGAAATTGCTATTTTCAAAAAAATCCAAGACCCATAAAAAATGGAATATTTTTCCCAAAACTAAATTTTTTCCAAAAATGGAAAATTTTCTTGAAATTTAAAATGTTCCTGAAAATTCTGAAATGGAAAAAAATTTCAATTTTTTTTTCCAAAAATGGAAAATTTTCTTAAAAGGCTAATTTTTAAAAAAATTTATTCAAGTTTATTTGGAGATTTTATGGATTGGATTTTTTAACATGTGAGCTGCTAATGATCATATTTGTCTTTCAGGATTAAATAAATCAAAAGGAAACTTGCATATGGATTCGTGCCAAGAGGAAAATATGGAAGAGTTCAACTCAAATATTAAATGTGGGGCCTGCCTATAAATCCGTGCCATAACTTGTCTACAGCTGGAGGATATGTTTCAAATATGGAGTGACATGTGATGCTGATTTTACTCTCCAATCAAAATTTTTATCAAGATTGAGGTGGCAAATTTCTTTTTTCCCATTGCTCCTAATTGTAGCAGAATTATGCTAATTGGATGATGATGTACTAAAAATTGTAAAACTTTATGTAACTTCTTAATGCTTCTAGAGGATTGATCTATGTCATTGGATTAATTTAATCCTAGTCATTGAAACTAAAATGTAATATCTATAAAAGGCCTTTTCCTTCTCATTTGTAAAGAGAGAATTGAGTTAGAAAGCCAGAATTGGCCGAGTTAGGAGAAGTTAGGTTTTGCAAGTTAGTAGCTGTAGGAGAGGAGAGAGTTGGAAATTGTTATGTAATTGCTAGAGAAGTTAATGCAATTGGATTGTGGATTTGGAAAACTTTGTATTCAAATTCAATAGTCTTATGGTTTCTTGTTCTTGATTCTCAATGTTAGATGTTAGTTTTCAGTTCTTTTACAATGATGGTGAAATGTGAATGATGTTTGATCGATCTCTTGCTCATAATTTTGGTGGCTTGCTGATTGTAAGTTGTTATGTAAAGTTAGTTTGAGCCATATATTGTGTTAAGTTCAACTATGGATACTTGTTCATGTTGCACTAGTAATTGGGTATATGCATGGGTGTTCATAGTATGAAAATATTTCAGTTTCCTTAAAAGATTGCATCGTTTATGTGTAGTTGTGGGCTTGTCCTTGATCAAACAAGAATTGGTTTTATGGGGATCTATCCATCTGAAGCATTTTACATTGTTGTGATTGATCTTAGGATTCAGATTAGAAATCTCTCTTAAACCCTTTAATATTTTGCCATTTCTTTGAATCTGGGTTAGTTTAGGATTGAATCAACATCACCACATTGCTATATTTGATGATAAGAATACTTCCAGCATTGTTAATTTGTAAGGCCCCTTGTGATTACCAACATTTTCACATTTATCACTGAGTTGGTTTATGTATTGTCAAGACCTAACATTAGAAACCTTAGGGTTATTCTTGAGGCTTGCTAATAGAAATTTATCTTTCAAGAGAGATAGGATACTTGTATTATGTTTGGGTTGTTGGAGTGCTAAAAACACCATCAACATATTGGCGCTAGGAGGGTAGAACAAAGATATTGCTTCATTCATTCACACCCTTCTCCTCCTAAAACCCATCAACAAATTGGTACTAGAAGGAGGGCATGAATGAAAGCAACATAGTTGGAAGTTGAATGAGCCTTCATACTGAAAAATATGAGATATGATAGATCTCTAAATATGAAAGTACAAATTCTGAGTCAAGATGGAAAAGCAATCTTATGTTTTTCATGATGGAAACAGTCTTCAAATTGATATTCCTCAACTTCACGAGTCTCTAAATAAGAGATTGTATATTTGGAACAATAAGGGTTTGCATTACTATGCATGATCTAACAAGTGCAGAATTCATAATACCTGTGGGTACAATGAGTTGGAATTTTTGGCCTTTTTGGGTAGAATCAAGATGGTTTTGCAAAAGGGAGATTTTAATGTGGAACATGCCTGAACCACTAGTCTTTGAAAATTTAGAGTTTGTTGATGTTGCAGTTGAGGGATTCATAGATTTAGTTAAAGATCAGCTCAGTGGTAGTAGGTGTTTGCAAGATTTCCTCTTATCTAAACAGTGCAAAGTTCATAATACATCTCATTTGGAATTCACTTGTTTCATGTGTGGACATTATTATTAAAGCTAGGAGACATCTAGAGTGGAAACAACAGTCAGTCAAGGAATGTACTACAAAGAAGCCAACAAATTTTGGATCTAAATAATTTGCAGTAGGTGTTGGGTCATCCAAAAATGAAATAGCATGTTAGAAGGAAGAATTTGAAATATCCAAGGCAACAAAGGTAATTGAAGAACATTTAAGTGAAGAGCTGCTTATAAAGATCAAGGATGTTGTTCCTACAGAGGCTAACCAAGGTTCTGAAATGGAAAACAACATGGAGGATGAGCCACAAAAGAAAGAAGTTACCATACAAGCTCTTCCCATTCAAGATGGAGATCCAACAAAAACTAGATATGAAGAGTTTGTTTCCAGATTTATGAAAGATTGGTCAAGCCTGGGATACAGAGTCTGCCTAAAGGATTTGTTGTTACCAACTTGGTGCAAGATACATGAGGAGGAACATTCTTAATTCACATGTTTTCAATGTCAAACAACGATTAAGGAGGTGGAAGAAAAAATTATAAGAGATGCATAGAAACCTACATCAAATGAATCTTCAATCAAGGAATTTCAACAAGTTACTAAAGGATGCCTTGTAGTGGAGCTAGTAGGCCCTGAATCTGAGGATTGCATAACAACAAATGTTGAGACAACTTTGGAGGAGATTGAGTCTTCAATAAAGGAACGTCAACAAATTACTAATGAATGTCTCATGGAGCAAGCTGAAGGAGTTGATTTTGCTGATAAAGAAGATGATACTGATGATGGTTGTGGTCAAGAATCTAAGTTTGCACTAAAAATTAATGATAGGTATTTTTCTTGCTTATCAAATTATGTTTTCCCTTTATATTCTGATGCATATATTAATAATGATTTACATATTGCATGCTTTGATGTTGATAAGACTTGTCTAAATTATACTAGTATGCAGGGAATTACAAAAGATGTTGAGCACCATGATATTACAATCACCATTGTTGAGCATGACAATACAACTATGGGTGAACATGTGTTTGAAAATCAACCTTTAGAGGCTCCTGATGAAAACTTTCATAAACAAGTTGATGCAAACAAGAGTGTTCCTGCAATTTCATCATTGATACCTCATGAAGATACTCAAATAGGTGAAAAGTTCCATGATGTTAATTATAAATTTAATCAATCCAATTTTCACCCTGAATTGCTCAGTGATGACTCTAATTCTATTTTGCATGTTTTGAACACAAGAGGAATACTGCATCATTAGTTGAGACATCCTGATGACACGGATATCAACTCTTCATAGTTGGAGGATGATAAACACGACATTCAGTATGAGGAAATAGCACACTAGGTTGTTTCTTTCCATACTACAAATATTGAAGTTTATCAATTTGATTATGGAGGTCTAGGAAAGACAACTTGCATTTGGATTGATCATGGTTTTAATGAGTTACTGCAGTTTTTTATTATTCCTGATTATGAGGTTGAGTCTAAATGTTGCAATGTGGAGATTTATTCTATTGAATATAAAGATGAATTTGCATTCTTGAGGACTGTTACTATCATCTTATTGCTTTTCCACACATTGATGAACCATATGGGGGCGTGTCTCAATTTTCCTTGTCTGATCATGATTTGTTGTGAGTCTCTTTGTATATATAGTTTCATTTAAATAAATGTAGTTTCTTTGCTTTTCTTTTACTGTAGGTAGTTTTCTTTTGCTCTTGTTTTCTACTTTGGTTAGTTTAGAGTTGCTTTAATTTTCTTTTGCTTGCTGGTTTTGGATAGTGTTGGTCTTCTTTGGATAGTGTAGGTTTGCTTTTGGTTTCACTTTGCTTCTCCAGTTCTGGTTCTCCTTGTTCTCTTTCTGGGGTTTCTTTATCTGCACAACAATTATTTTATTTATCTAGGACTGTTTTAAGTATTTCTTTTACAAACTCTAAATCTTTTTTCTGGATGGCTTGGTTAAAATCCTCCATTCAGTGTAACATGTGTTAAATGTATAAAGTGGACAAGTCATTGAATTGAGTTAATTCTTGAATTTGCTCAAATCTTATATTTCATACAAATCTTAAGAATCTTGAGGTTGTTGTAGGTTCCTTGTGAGGTCTTGTTAAGTGAAAAATCTTATATTTATGCTTCAACACCATTGTGATTCTTAGCCCTGAGTGTGAGCTTTATTGCTCACAGGTTAAAAATGAAAAGAGTAAAAAGAAAAAATCAGAAAGAAAAGAAAAGAAAATATTGAAAATCAAAAGAAAGTGAATTCAACTTTTTAGGAGGATCTGAATATCTCTACCGGGGCTATGGACATTTGGATGGCAGTAGATCTATGTTCAGGAGAATCACAATGATAACCTCATTGGGGCTATGGATGCCTGATTGGTAGCGAGGCTCTATCCAGGTTGCTTTTGAAGTTAGAATCCTTCATGTAGCTTAACTTGATTGAACTTGGTTCTTGTAGTAGCTTAGGGAGGGAAATTTATACACTTGCACAAACTTGGATTTCCAGCACAGGAAGGGCTATCTTGCTCATTGGTTTTGAGCCTTTAGTTTATTGGTTGACCTAATGTGAGGATCAAAACTAGAGATTCTGGGTTCTTGATTTCAATTTGTCATCGAAATGCTCTGGAGCATTTCCTAGCAGTCACCATTTGTTGTGCTATTTTCGTACACACGCCCCACCAGAGGCAGGGACCCCCTTTTTTCTTTTGCATCTCTGCATCTTGGCTTTGTCAATTTTCAATTGAGCTTTTCTTGGGAGGTTATTTTGAGATTTGGTCCAAATTTGATTTGATGAAGGCAATATTTTGAGGCATCTTGAGGGTCTAGGAGAAATCCACCTATCATGGATTTTGGAAATAGGGATTTTGAAGTGAATTTTCAATGTCATATGCAAAAAAAATTTGCACCCATGGATAGAGGATGAAAAATTAGGCTAGGTTGCTTTTTTAACTTTTCAAAAATTCCTTCTAAAAAAAAGTTATGGGGTTTAGGGGATTTTGACTTGTCATAGATTTCGGAAAATCCTTGTCTTGGTAGATTTTCTTGAAGAACTAAACTTAGGAAATTATTTGTCTTGGCAAATTTTCCTGAAGAACTAAACTTAGAAAAATCCTTGTCCTGGCAGATTATCCTAAAGAACTAAACTTAGGAAAATCCTTGTCCTAGTGGATTTTCTTGAAATCAACGACAGATCAAAATTCCCGAAATTTCCATTTTCGAAAAAATCTAAGACCCATCAAAAGTATCAAAATTTTCCAAACATGGAATTTTCTTCCAAAATAGAGTTTTCCCAAAATGGAGGCTTTCTCCCAAATTACTTTTTCTAAACAACTTTTTTTTCCAAAGGAAATTTTTCGAAATTTTAAAATGTTTAAATGAAAATTTTGAAATGAAAAAATTCAATTTTTTTTCCAAAAATGGAAAATTTTCTTAAAAGGCCAATTTTTTAAAATTTTTATTCAAGTTTAATTTGGAGATTTTATGGATTGGATTTTTTAACATGTAAGCTACTAATGATGATATTTGTCTTTTAGGATTAAATAAATCAAAAGGGGACTTGCATATGGATTCATGCCAGGAGGAAAATTTGGAAGAGTTCAACTCAAATATTAAATGTGGGGCCTGCCTATAAATCCGTGCCACAACCTATCTACAGCTGGAGGATATGTTTCAAATATGGAGTGACATGTGATGTTTTTACTCTCCAATCAAAATTTTTATCAAGATCGAGGTGGAAAATTTCTTTTTTCCCATTGCTCCTGGCTGTAGCAGAATTATGCTAATTGGATGATGATGTACTAAGAACTGTAAAACTTTATGTAACTTCTTGATGCTTCTAGAGGATTGATCTATGCCATTGGATTAATTTAATCCTGGCCAATGAAACTGAGATGTAATATCTATAAAAGGCCTTTTCCTTCTCATTTGTAAAGAGAGAATTGAGTTAGAAAGCCAGAATTGGCTGAGTTAGGAGAAGTTAGGTTTTGCAAGTTAGTAGTTGTAGGAGAGGAGAGAGCTGGAAATTGTTATGTAACTACTGGAGAAGTTAATGCAATTGGATTGTTGATTTGGCAAACTTTGTATTTAGCTTCAACAGTCTTATGGTTTCTTGTTCTTGATTCTCAATGTTAGATGTTAGTTTTCAGTTCTTTTACAATGATGGTGAAATGTGAATGATGTTTGATCAATTTCTTGCTCATACTTTTGGTAGCTTATTGATTGTAAGTTGCTATGTAAAGTTAGTCTGAGCCATATATTGTATCAAGTTCAACTGTGGATGCTTGTTCATGTTGCACTAGTAATTGGGTATATACATGGGTGTTCATAGTTTGAATTTTTTTTAGTTTCCTTAGAAGATTGCACTATTTCTGTGTAGTTGTGGGCTTGTCCTTGATCAAACAAGAATTGGTTTTATGGGGATTTGTCCATCTAAAGCATTTTCCATTGTTGTGATTGATCTTAGGATTTAGATTAGATATCTCTCTTAAACCCTTTAATCTTTTGATATTTCTTTGAATCTGGGTTAGTTTAGGATTGAATCAACATCACCACATTGCTATATTTGATGATAAGAATACTTCCAGCATTGTTAATTTGTAAGGCCCCTTGTGATTACCAACATTTTCACATTTATCACTGAATTTTTTTTTGCATTGTCAAGACCTGACATTAGAGACCTTGGGGTTATTTCTTGAGGCTTGCTAATAGAACTTTACCTTTCAAGAGAGATAGGATACTTGTATTTTGTTTGAGTTGTTGCAGTGCTTAAAACACCATCAACATAAGTTATTACAAATTTTTTAGGGTATAGCTAGAATTAATGACGATTTTGAGACTTAATACCTACTTTTATCTTGTATGGCCTATATAACATTATTTTTTTCCCTAAATAGTATGGCCAACAATTGAGTCATAGGTAATATGCATTTTCTTTGAAATTGTTGGAAAAATGAAGAACATCTCATTTTGTTACTTT
>VDFB02058242.1:638791723-638836084 GCA_007258455.2 Sequoia sempervirens | reverse complement strand
CCTAATTAGCCCTATTTAACAAAGCAACCCATCTTTAGATCTGTCTCCTGGCCTTGAAACTCTCAACAATCTCCTAAAATACTCCCAAATCAAAGATTTTCACACTTCTAGTCTACAAGAATACTCACAACATGCCCAACTACAAAACCCTCCCTAATTTGGCTTAAAACTAGGGCTTTTTGTTTTTAGGGTTTCCTATCACTTCTAGGTCTTGGTTTTTGACTTCTCACCATCCTTTCATCATTTCACAACTACTAGAACTCAGAAATATGCCTCTTATTAAGGCAGTTTGCTCACTGCTATACCCTAGGGTCAACTTTCTTCCCTCTTCCTTTGCCAATTCATTGTGCACAATCAATTTTCCACCTTTTCCTGCATATTTTTTGGTTAGTTTCAGTTTGTACAAGTCAGGTTAGATCCATTTCACAGGGTTCCAGTCATACATTCCTTGAAATGGATCATTCTTTCATTGAAAGACCCTCAAAATAGTCTATTTCAGCCTTTTCCTGTAGACAGTCAGCAAGAACATGTGCTAGAATTGATTTTTATGAACTTTCAGAGCATTCAACAATTTGAAAACATGAAATTTCTAATGCTTAGTCCTTCAAATTTAATGAAACTTCAAAAAGAATTCAATAGACTGCAAAACACAAGAGAAAAATGCAAAAAAATAGTGATTTTCTGCCCTTTCTTGGAAACAGTCCGTACAATGCCCTTCAATCCTTCATCCAATCCCATACAATTGAACTCCCTGGGGTTATAGACCAACTAAAAAACTGTTCCAACCAACAAAAATCAGTTCCCACTTCATTAAATCCAATTAAGCCCCTAAACTCACTTTCCCGCCCAAACAAAATTTGAAATTTTGAAATAACAATCTTGAAATATATTAATAGGAATCACCTAAAGACCATTGGATATTTAATATCCAAGCTTATTTAACCTATCTAAAGCCTAAGAACATTTAATCAAATCCCTTAAAACATACTTTTCCCCTTACATTGCATTTTTGATTGGATTCCTTATCAGGAATCTTGAAACCTTTAACACCTTTAGCACACTCATTCAATTCAAATGCCATTATAGGCTTCAACACATTATAATTAATGCTTTGACATGCTTGGAAGGTCCTCCTGACCCCTGCTCTCTCCTGATTCTTGGAGTGTTCCCTGAAGGTCCTGGGTGCTCCTGCACCATTCTCCCTAGGAAAGAAAGAACTCTTGTCCCAAGAAGTGTCCCATGTGTTGCCACTAAGAAATTTCTTGCTCATATGTGCTTTCATCTTCCAATGAGAAGGAGGTAGTCCCCTAAAGTTACTATTTTTCTCTTCTGCCAATCTGCATTCTTGACAGAATCAAAACAAGGATTAGTGTGTCCTCTTTGCTGCTTGAAAAGAGTGAGTTCTTGTGCCCTATTGCTGCCCTCATTCCAATGCCTCCTTTGTGGAAGAACTTCACCACTATTACCCTCATTGATAGGGCATTCAATGCTACCAATCTTGATACTATTCAGATCCCACAAGGACTGATTTGATGGACTATCCACCTCATAACCCTGTTGCAACTCACCACTTTTCAGTTTGCCAATGCCTTCCCCTATTTCACCCTGCTTATTCACCTGCAAACTCTTCTCAAAATAGATTACAAACCTATCATTAGACTGTTCCAAAGGTAAAGGAACCAACTGATATTTAACATCTCCCTTGTGCACCAAATAGGTGTTAAGAAACCCATCATGCAAAGTTCTTCTAACATACTGCCATGGCCTTCCCAAGATAATATGACCACAAGTCATAGGAATAACATCACAAATCACCCTATCATGATATGAACCAATTGAGAAATCAACAAAAGCTCTCTTACCAATCTCTACATGATGTCCTTGAGTTACCCAAGTGGCCTTGTAGGGAGTAGGATGATCAAAAGTTTCAATCCCTAGCTTGGTTACCATATCAACTGAAACTAAATTGCTATGTGACCCTGAATCTATAAGCAACCTGCATATCTTACCATGACTGAGACAATTTTTTTTGAAAATGGTTACCTTTGGTTCTTGATGAAGTCTTTCTCCTTGCTTGATCATGAGAAACTCACCATCAGTCACAGGGTCTGCCATGAGTGTTTTTGGTTCCTCCTTCTTATCTTCTTCTTCTTGCACCAAGGTGGCTCTCCTTTCTCTGCCTTTATCAGCTTGTTCCCACTTAGGACATTTGAAGGAAGGATGCTCTGGTTCATTGCAATTAAAACATCTTCCTGTGAATGGTCCTCTACCTTGTCCAAATCTGCCTCCTCCTCTTGGAGTGTATCCACCTCTTTGATCAGAAAATATCTCCTTACCCTTGTCATTGCTGCTTTTATCATTACTGCCTTGTCCTTGCTCTCTATTACCTCTGCCCCTGTTTGAACTACCTCCTCTTCCACCATTGTTTGATCTTTCTTGCTTCCTTTTCACCTTTTCTTCTGCTCTAATGGCCAACTGGAAACATTCTCCCAATGTTCTTGGCAATTGCAAACCAATCTCATCTTGCAGATTGTACCTTAAGCCATTGATGTATCTGGCTATCTTCTCATCTTCTTCCTCATATCCTCCTCTAATACTAAGCTTGTGAAATTGCTCAGTATAGGACATCACATCCAAGTCCTTTTGCTTTAAATTTTGCCTCATTCTTTTCACATGAATGGTATAATCAGATGGTAAAAATTGCTCCTTGACCAAACTCTTCATCCTTGACCATGTAGAGACCTTTGCCAATCCTCTAGCCATCCTATCATTCTGGAAACTTGTCCACCATGTCAATGCTGTGCCTCTCAACTTGGTTTTAGCAAACTTGACTTTCCTCTCTTCATCCATCTCCTCAAATTCAAAGTAGTTTTCCATGGCATCAAGCCATCCCAATACCTCTTCACTATCCATCTTCCCTTGATAGATAGGTAAGTCTATGTGACTCTTCCCTCCATGACCCTGTACTGCCTTCAATAACCTCACTAACCTCCTTTCTTCAAGGTCCTCTGTATCATCAGCTTGCTGTTCCTGATTTTCCCTCACATGCTCTTCATCCTCTTCATTGTTTTCTTGGTCTTCTTGGTCTTCTCTCCTCCTACTCCTCTCAAGGTTATTGATCCTTGCCTGCATAGTGTCTCTTTCTCTTCTCCATAGCCTTTCCTCTCTTGCTCTTGCTGCTTCTTGTTCCCTTCTTTCTCTTCTCTCCCTCTCCAAGATCTCCTTCAACTCTTCCAACTCTCTTGCCAATTGGTTTTTTGGTGCCATTGCTACTTCTCCAATCCCTAAAGGACCTACTCACTTGCTCTGATACCACTCTGATGCAGAGGGTCAAGGGATCTCAAAAATTTCACAAGAATTAAAGATTAACAAAGCTTTGCTCTTCAATTTCTCAACTAGTCTCCAACTTGGAAATAGGGTCTTCACCTTGCAATTAAGGATGTTCTGCCTCCCCTTGTGACTTTCAATCACTGAAATGAATTCACTAGACCTTAAATAAACTTGATTCAAATGGGTTTCAAACCCTAACCAATATTTTGAACAAAACTCCTTTCTGCTGCTCAACCATTCCTACTAGCCCTATTAGGCCTTTGGCGATGGAATACTGTCTTTTCTCTCAAACTTTGCACTTTAACCTCCAACTTAAAGATTGTATCAAGTGTGTTTTGTGATGCCTAACAACATATCAACTTACTTGCACCACTTGTTTCAGACCTTCTTGCTTCTAACCCTGTTGTTTCCTTGAAATTAGGCCTAATTAGCCCTATTTAACAAAGCAACCCATCTTTAGATCTGTCTCTTGGCCTTGAAACTCTCAACAGTCTCCTAAAATACTCCCAAATCAAATATTTTCACACTTTTAGTCTACAAGAATACTCACAACATGCCCAACTACAAAACCCTCCCTAATTTGGCTTAAAACTAGGGCTTTTTGTTTTTAGGGTTTCCTATCACTTCTAGGTCTTGGTTTTTGACTTCTCACCATCCTTTCATCATTTCACAACTACTAGAACTCAGAAATATGCCTCTTATTAAGGCAGTTTGCTCACTGCTATACCCTAGGGTCAACTTTCTTCCCTCTTCCTTTGCCAATTCACTGTGCACAGTCAATTTTCCACCTTTTCCTGCATATTTTTTGGTTAGTTTCAGTTTGTACAAGTTAGGTTAGATCCATTTCACAGGGTTCCAGTCATACATTCCTTGAAATGGATCATTCTTTCATTGAAAGACCCTCAAAACAGTCTATTTCAGCCTTTTCCTGTAGACAGTCAGCAAGAACACGTGCTAGAATTGATTTTTATGAACTTTCAGAGCATTCAACAATTTGAAAACATGAATTTCTAATGCTTAGTCCTTCACATTTAATGAAACTTCAAAAAGAATTCAATAGACTGCAAAAACACAAGAGAAAAATGCAAAAAATAGTGATTTTCTGCCCTTTCTTGGAAACAGTCCGTACAATGTCCTTCAATCCTTCATCCAATCCCATACAATTGAATTCCCTGGGGTTATAGACCAACTACAAAACTGTTCCAACCAACAAAAATCGGTTCCCACTTCATTAAAGCCAATTAAGCCCCTAAACTCACTTTCCCGCCCAAACAAAATTTGAAATTTTGAAATAACAATCTTGAAATATATTAATAGGCATCACCTAAAGACCATTGGATATTTAATATCCAAGCTTATTTAACCTATCTAAAGCCTAAGAACATTTAATCAAATCCCTTAAAACATACTTTGCCCCTTACATTGCATTTTTGACTGGATTCCTTATCAGGAATCTTGAAACCTTTAACACCTTTAGCACACTCATTCAATTCAAATGCCATTATAGGCTTCAACACATTATAATTAATGCTTTGACATGCTTGGAAGGTCCTCCTAACCCCTACTCTCTCCTGATTCTTGGAGTGTTCCCTGCAGGTCCTGGGTGCTCCTGCACCAAAAAGCAAAGAGCCCTCACAGGTGCTATAATAGAAGACTAAGGAAAATGGTTGAGAGTGAAAATGTCAGATTTGATGAGGATTCTACTAAATCATCCAGATATTGTGGATATGATTCAGATGAAGACAATACAAACAAAGGGAAGAATGTTCAGACAAAAAATCAACTTCAAATTGTGCCATATGTTCTGGTAAGACAACTTCAATTTGTTCTGGTAAATCAAAATAGTCAAGAAGTAGAGACAAGTGCAAGTGCAGAAGAAAGAACAGAAGAATCAGAAATTTGAGAAAATCCTAAAACTCTGAGGTATGTAAAGCTTTAAATCATTCTAAAAATAAAATGTTAGGAGATAAGAAGAATAAAGGAGTGCAGAGCTAGAAGAAAGATTGCAGAAGAGTATTGCCTAATTTCAAGGTGACAGTTTGTCAAAGAAGCCTACAATGATGAACGGATGAAGCTATGAAGGAAGGGCAGTCTTGATTAAAAATAATGATACATGGATACTAATGCAAACCAAAGATAAAAATGTGGTGGTACTAAATGGGTCTTTCAAAATAGCTAGTAGACAAAGGTGGAAATTAGTGCGAGGATAAAGCAAGATTGGTATGTAAAGGGTATTCACAAATGGAAGGTATTGATTTTGAAGAAACCTTTGCCCCTATTGCTAGAATTGAAGTTGTAAGGTTATTTCTTGCTTATGCTACATACAAGAACTATAAAGTCTATCAAATGGACGTGAAGTCAACTTTTTTGAATGGTGAGCTAGAAGAAAAGGTATATATTGAACAGCCTGATGGATTTCAACTTACTGATAAGGAAGACATGATTTACCAATTGAAGAAGGCTTTGTATGGACTCAAACAAGCCCCCAAAGCCTGGTATGCTAGATTAGACAAATACTTACTAAAGCTTGGATTCAATAAAGGTAGTGCTGACAACAACTTATACTTCAAATTGGATCATGATAAAGAGTTAATTATTGAAGTCTTTGTTGATGACATTATTTTTGGAGGAGATGATAATCTATGTATGAGGTTTGTTGATGAAATGAAGAGTGAATTTGAAATGAGTATGATTGGAGAAAGGAAGTTCTTTCTGGGATTGCAAGTTACTTAGTTAGAAAATGGGATCTTCATATCTCAGTCTAAATATGTGAGTCTAAATATGTGAAAGAACTATTGAAGAAATATTGCATGGACGATTCAAAACCTATTAGTACTGCCATGGTATCTGGATGTAAGTTGACACTGAATGATGATTCTCCTAAGGAAAATAAAACAAGATACAAATCAATGATTGGTGGATTGATCTACTTAACTTAGACTAGACCATATATTATGAATGTTGTATGTATGGTTGCTAGATTTCAAGTTGATCCAAAAGAGTCTCATGTGATTGTTGTTAAGAGAATCTTCAAATATCTGAAAGGGATAGTTGATTTTGGGCTTTGGTACCCTAAGGATGATGATCTTACTTTAAATGTATATACTGATGCGGATTGGGCAGAAGATGTAGATGACAAAAAGAGTACTAGTGGTGGTGATTTCTTCCTAGGGAAGAAGCTGGTGTCTTGGTTGAGCAAAAAGCAGAATTTCATTTCTCTATCTACTACTGAAGCAGAGTATATTGCTACTGCAAATAACTGTACTGAAGTGATGTGGATGAAACAGATGCTGAAAGATATCAAAGTATTATATGATGAAACTATTTCCATATACTGTGATAACTCAAGTGCAATTAACATATCAAAGAATCTAGTGCTACACTCTAAGACCAAACACATATCAATCAAGTTTCACTTTTTGAGGGAGAAAGTGAGTGAAAATAGAAGTCAGACTAGAGTATGTGCCTACCAAAGAAAAAATTGTAGATATTTTCACTAAGCCATTGCCGAAGGATACTTTTGAGTATCTCAGAGGGATGCTAGGGGTGATTACCCCTCCTAATATGAACTAGGATGCATTAATTTGCATCATTTCATGCATTTCATGATCATATTATGATCCAAATTGATGTTTTTGTGGCTGCTACTCAGGGGGAGTAGTTAGACGTGTAGATATGTGGTTCAGAGCTTATATGTGGAAGATAATTTTTTTCCATTGATGTCAAAGGGGGAGAAGAGTCATGTGAATTTTTTTTTCCTATCTAGAGTAAAAATTCTTGTGGGGAGAAGATCTTGCAAAAGAAGTCAAGGAAGAAGAGTCAGAATATAAGGAGTAAGTGTTGATTGAGAGTTGGGTTGATGGTATTTTTCACATCATGTGTTCCATCAATTCCAAAGGGGGAGATTGTTGGATTTTGTGGTTATGTGGTTGATATGTGGTTGTCATTGATGTCAAAACTATTAGCATTTGATGTATTGAAGGTTGTATATGTCAAGGAGATTGATAAAATTGTAAAAGAAAGTATTGCAGGTTCCTAGTGGAACTGTGAAGGTCATGAAAGTGTCTTGTTGTGTACATTGAAGATCAATTGTTGTGGAATAAAGGGTTTATTTTTTAGTGTATCTAGTCCATCCTCTAGAAGTTTAAGAGTTCCACATGAAGATTTGTTCAAAATTATGAAGATTTGTGTTCTAATAGTGTTTATGTGGTCTTTGTCAGTGTTCTTGATTAAAGTTGGTATAATTCTAGTAATTATAGTTGTTGTAGATGTTTATTTGTTGTTTCTTGGTGTTCTTGGATGTTTCTAGATCATTCTCTATCTTTGTGGTATGTCCACATTGATTTGTGTGCTCGTGGTCGAAGATTTTTTCTCTGTATGTTCAATTTTTCATATTCTTGGCTGACATGATGGGTGTAACATGTGGTGGATCTTCGAGGAGAAATTAATTGAAGTCTTTTTGTGTTGGAGTTGTTAATTTGGGTCTCCACTATGTTGTGGCCAACCTTGGTGGATTCACATTGAAAATTTATTTGTAAATTTGGGTCAACATTGAAAATATGTTCTATATTTCTAGCCAACTAAGTTGATGTAATCTCATGTTGTAGATATATAAGAGCGATTGTTTCATTGGTGTAAAGTGTTCTTGGTGTGCTCCCATCCATATATGTGAAAATATCATTCGATTGTAGAGTAGAGTGTGAAGAAGATTGAGCGAAGTGTGAAGAATTTTGAGCGAAGAGTGAAGAAGATTTTCCTGTGCTTAACTAGAACTGTAATTAGGCTTGTGTAGAAGCTATTTTCTCAGTTCACAATTTGGATGGTTTTAATCCAAAATTTTCTTTGGACAGTGAGTCCTCTTTTGTATTTGAGTAGTGAGCTCTAGGCAATGTTCCTGAATGCATGTGCATTCCCATGATTTCTCATTATACTTTTAACAAGGTATAATATTGTGGACTAACCTCCACCATGGTTTTTCCCCCAACAGGGTTTCCACATAAAAAAATATTGGTGTTCTCTGTGTTTCTGATGTGTTGAATGTTTATAGTTTATTGTTTATTCATTATATCTAATATTGAGTTAAATAAAGTTGGAAAAGATTTAAGTATTCTGTGACAACTAATTCACCCCCCCTCTCAGTTGTCTGTCCTTGTTTTGCCAATAGCATGACATGGAAAGATTGTTCAATATCCTTTGTGTTTAAAGACTTTGATTTGGGTTTCTAAATTTAACTTTTTCAAGAATTCAAAGAAATTGAACTTGGATGATGTAGTTGTTGGTGGAGAAGGTGTCATGTCTATATTTCTATCAAATGGATAAGAATAAATGTCTGACAACAAATATCTTTATGTGGTTGTTTCCCTCTGTATATCCCAAATTTGTTGTTGAAGGTTTTTCATTTGCTGAGTTAAGTCATTCAATTGATCCTCATCTATTTCAAGTTGATGAAATCTATGAAAATAATTTCCTTCAGTTTCTTCCATGATAGTTCTATTTTGAAAATGATCCTGAATTATGATTTTTTTATTTGTTTGATAGAAGGTGAATGTTGCTCTCTAGTTTAGGATTTTCTGGATGCACTAAAATAGAGTCTGGATGCGCTAAAATATTGCACAAATGTGTTGGAAGACAACTTGGGTGCACTATAGAATGGCTTGAATGCACCAGAGAAAGGCTTGAATGCGCTACAGGATTGGTTGGATGCGCTACAAAATAGCTTGAATACACTAAAGTATTGGGTGGATGCGGTACAGTAATGGGTGAATGCGCTATAGATTGCAATGGATGCGCTAGTAGATATAGTGGATGCGTTATAATAGCATATGGATGCGCTAGAGAATGGTGTAAATGCACCAGAACAAGTAGTGGATGTGTTGAATTGGGAAAATGTCACAGTTTCTTGCAAGTTTGTTTGATTTTTTTGATTTTCCAATCAGAGAATTGGTTGTTTCAAAGGATGTTTTCTGAATCAAGGTTTTCACTTCTAGTGTGCGATGTTTTGTTTGAAATAAATTGTTCAAAAAAACATTGGTAAAAAACATCAAACATGTACAATCCTAAGGTTGTGTAGGACAATATTTACTGGATTCCCACTTGGATTTTAGTCCAGTTGTGCCTACTTTTAGTGGATGAATAGAAGCTTGACCCCACTGGCTCCCCTCCACAACACTCACTTCTATGGGGTAGCCAAGCTTCAATACTCGTGAATCTCCCATGGCATACTTCTCATCTCTACTAAAAGCCACAAAAATGTGGGACGAATTCAAAGGTTAAACCTTTTGTGCCAGTAAATAGAATAAGGATTTTGGCTTGCTATAACAAAGGGTTCTAGTACAGGCATTTCATTCATGGGGGATCATCCATTCGGAAAGAGACCATCACTTCCCTTCTTGTTAGAACAATCCTCGCGATACTTAAACTTTCCTCAAGTACCCACATTTATATCCCAGTTGGACGTCGCTTGGTTTAAGCGTGTTACAGGTTGGGTCATTCCCTTGGGTGATTACTTTTTCCCACAAGGCAGGCCCTCTAAGGATAAAACAACCAAAAACAAATCGGTCTAGATTTTTGGTCACCCAGTTAAGGGGAGAGCATATGCCTACCATTCATCAAGCACAAAAAACATGGTGTTCTTTAACCTTCTAATTAAGCTAGATGCCTATCTTAATCAAAAGAAAGCATTAAACAACTCCAGCCCCTGCATAAATCATTAGTAGTTGCATAAGTTTGTCTTTGACAAGCGTATTTAGTACAATGGATATCAAATACTTTTTCTTTCACTTCAATGCTCCATGTTCCTCTTAAAACTTGCAATAAATGCTCAAAATGTTAGATGAGATCAAGAAATAAGAAGACATGAGGGTTAGATGAATGATTAAGCATAAAAACCCTAAAACTTAGACCAAGTTACAATGCGATTTCAATTTAGGTGTAAAATTGAAAATTTGAACTCCACAAAAATTAAGAAACACCTACACCATTTCATAGCTTATGAAATTCTACCCCATTTAAAAAAAAAGCTCTAAAAAAGACCTCTATATGACCATGATGCAACCATTTTATGATTGACTATAAAAGTGCTAAAACAGTAGCCCAATACACTAAAACATGGATGCGCCAAAATACTCCATGGATGCGCTAAAATAGTGACCCAATGCACTAAAACATGGATGCACTAGAAGACTTCATGGATGCACTAAAACAGTCATCAGATATGCCAAAAAAAGGCTCTGGATGCACCAGAATAATGCTTGGATGCACCGAAATATCTTTTGGATGCACCGTAACAGTGATTAGATGCGCTAAAAGACTTTTCAGATGCATCAAAAGAACTCACGGTTGCGCTAAAACGTCACATCTAGCCTATTTACAAATTTTTTTCTAGAAAATTGTTAAAAATGGGGTTGGGCCCTATAGTGGGTGCCAATTTATGTGTGTGAAATGTGGGAGAGTTAATAAATCAACACAAACACCAATGAGATGAATTATATCAAAGATTTAAATCAAATAAACTACTCTATTTTGCAGTCAAACAAATCTTTAAGAACATTTCATTGTCCTCTATCCTCAAGGATTTATTAAACCATTTGGCCCTCAGATTTCTATGTGCACTATGGTTGTTAAAATGAAAACTTGAGAAACAAGATAATATTCAACATGCAAGCCAATTAAGTTCCTACATGAAACTATATGATGAAAATGTTAATGGATATTATGATGAATGGATAATGATGTTAGATTATACAATGTAAATGCTATGATATGAAGCTAGGGTGATTCTGCATATGCTCAAATTCTAACTATGAATATACTAATCTAAAATGCAACTATAAAGCAAAGTATGGTATAAAATACAACTATAAAGAAAAGTGTGATTCTAAGATGTAACTATGAAACAAAACAGGATATGAAATGTAACTATAAGACTCCAAAATGCTCCAATGCTCAAACGATATTCCTGCATGATAACTCTACTCAAATGTGGATGCAAAATACAATGGCAAAGGGTTGTATTTATAGGCTTTTCTATGCATCTTGTGACGTGGCAACGATCGATGGTCCCAATTCAAACAAGAGGGATGAATGGTGGAGATGAAGAGAATCAAGAAGGTGTTCCCTTGACCAAAGACAACATGCCAAATGGATGGAAGAATCAAGTGTGTGAGAGAAACACCATGTGTTTGAAAGTTTGTTGAAGTGTGTGAGGAATAAGCCATGTGTTTGAAGATAATTCTAATTAAAAATTAGAATTATTTAATTTCATGTGACCTTGGTGAGGTGGCATGAAAATTTGTAGATATGTGCTTGAATTCCTAATTTGGGATTAATGAAACTTAATTAAATAAAAAAAGCTTATGGAAATTCGTTTATTTAATTAAATTAGAAGAATATGATTTAAGATTTGGAGAATTAAAGGATATGGACTATCTAAATAAATTGAGAATTTATTTATACGTAGTCGAATATTAATTAAATAACTAGTATTTAATTAATTAAATGTCTTGACTGATTTTAGGTGTATACAAATTCTTTTCCAAATCTAAAAACTTTGAGATGTATGTTGTAGTTTTCTTTATGTTTTTTTGACTATCTTCTATTGAAACTTTCAGTTCTAACTTGCACATGTGGAAAGAGGGGGAAAGGTTTTGCTGTATAAAGGATTTCCTAAGTCAAACCCTATTTTGGTATTTCTACCTCCACGTACAACAAATGATGATGATCAAGAGGGAATACCCTAGGTCGGGTAGAGGCCAAAACAATAATTGATTGAAATGATAAATGCCAATGCTACCTTGATGTGAAATCCTTGATGAAGTGATACCACACCACAAGTTGTCATAAATGTTGATTGATGGATGCCTTGATTTCTTGATAGACTTGCAAAAGGTTAGTTACCAAAACACCAATAGATTGTTGTAGATAGCATGTAGAGGATAACTCAATACATCTTCACAATAATTGCATCATAATAGTTTATCATTCATATAATTTATTCCTTCTTCCTAATGACTTGGAAGCATGATATTGATTGATGAATGAACTGTAATAATGTTGCTAATTCTTCCCTTGAATTTTCCTTGACTGACTTTAGGATCCTCAATTTTCTCAATCGATTTTATAGGATTAAAATGGAAAAAATGACTTGTTTTTATATGTAATTCTTCTAATTTCCCGCTAATCAATTACCAATAGCCAACAAATAAAATTGGATTTTAAATATTAAAATGTTGATGCCAACATATTCAAAATTGGGCCAAAATAGGTTTGACAAGGATGTTTGGTATCCAAGTCCAGACCCATCCTTTTCAAGGCCTTAATCATCAATATTAAAAATTAAATGTTTTTTTTCAATCTCATCTTTTAATTTTCCAAATATATTTATAAAATGGGTAAATTAAATGTATAATTAGGCCCAAGCACATGGGGGAGCTAAAGCTAGTGTGAAATTGTCAAGGGTGACAATTTTCAACACTACATGTATCACCCACTTTAGTGAGAGTATGAACTTACACTCAAACTCACACTAAATTAAGAATAATCTAATAACTGATAAATTATCCAAACATTGAAGAGATAGGACGATATTGAATCTATGGATGCGCTAGCCCCCAGGTTCAAGGTCCTATGGAAAAAAATGTAAGGAAAAAGGAATAGACACACATGAGGTGCAATGCATCATGGAAAATACGAAGCATACACAAAAAGGACATAAAATCAAACACAATGAAAATAGAAAGAAAACATAAGACAATACATGAAATAAACATGCATAAGACATAGGGAGAACATGATACCATACATAAAGAAAACACACCGAAGACAAAGAAAACACGATATCATACACAAAGTAGAAACATAGAAAACAAAAGACAAACAAACAATAAATAATAAGATATAAACATAAGGTTAGTACTAAAAATGATCTGAGTTAGTAAGGTAAAGATACCCCAGTCTTAAATTTGTCTCAAATACCAAATGTCGTCCATCAAATGTGTTAAAAAAAATGGTGCTCTCATAAGGAATAGCAAGCTTCATTATGCTAGATCACTCATGAAACACATGGATCCACTGGAAAGAAAGTTGTGTTATACTAGGTGGCCATGTAAAAATGCCCAAGTTCATGAATCAACAAGCTCAGTTATTGTAAATCCATGGACTGTTTTCCTAATCATGCTTCAAGGAGCACACAAAGGTTTAACATCATAGGAGATGAATCAATGATTAATGTCACAGTGGATGAATTGATAACCACACCTTAGGGGGAATTATAAATAACACCACTACCAAAGGGAGTATGCCAATAATTCAAAACTCAAAAGATGTCATTAAAATGGATAGGGTGATATGACCCTTCTTAAAATGTCAATATACTTACTATACTGATATTTTAGGGAAAAGGAGAAGAGGGGATCCTTGAAAAGAATACACACCTCCCATAAACTATTTATCCTTGCCCCCCAAGTGTAAAGTCAAATACAACCATGCTAAAGACTATCATGTTGCTACCATAGAAGGAATATGGTTGCACACAAGATTGTACCACCATGAATAGAAATTAGCAAACATATGAAGCTAAAAATGCCACATAAAGAGGATCAACACAATAGAAAAAAAATTATTTAGAATGATTAAGTGCATCAACAAATGGAAGAGCACCACAATTGATAAGGTTGTATCTTATTACTCAAGGCCTAACATTCATTGGTGGAATGACCATGCACTCGATGATATGCATAAAAATAGTTATTATTATAAAATTTATTATGAGTTGGAGTAGGTAGAGTAATCAAGTGGTATTTTAGAAGCATTGACAAAATATTCTCTTGCTCCAATAAAGGATAAGGTGTAGGAGACAAATTTTCCTTATGTGAAGAAAAGCTTGCTTGCTTACCACATGATGTTATAAATATAGTAGATGATGGTCAATGAGATGTAGATGAAGGAGAAGGTTGGAACCCTAAGCCTCTTTTAGAAAGGTATGATGTAAAATTTACATGATCCTTAACTCCTTATTTCATGTTTTCATTGTATCCACTTTTAGAAAGAATTTTAAATCCAATCCCATTAAACTTTTCCAACTTAGATGGAGAAGTCTTGTCTAAATTTTTATGAGAATAATTGATTCTTTCACAAGAAAGCAAATAATGTTAGAAATCATCAACACATGAGGGAAAAAAGCTAAAGAATCCACATCACCATCATGGGATGATGTTTTTTGACTTGTTAATGAAGAATATTGAGAAAATTAAACACAAGAACCCTTAGGTTGAGATTACATGATTTTTTACTCTCCTACAAAGGAGAGTGTAAAATATAATGAACCCCAATAATCACCAAGGCATGCATTTGAAGATAAAGCATTACTTTGATAATCATTTGTATTTGATGCTACAACATTCAACTCTTTGGACTTTGATAGTGAGATTTTAAACTCCCCAATAAAACGAGGTGTAAAATCTAATGACCCCCAATCATCACCCAAGAGTTCATTCACAATATCATTATCATTGGAAGGTAATGGTTCCACTTTTAAAGATGGAATCAAAGTATTGTGAGAGTTGGAAGTGTTATTCTCATCTTTGATTTTTAAAATATAAATTTTTGCATCCACTTTAACTGTATATATCTTGTTATTATATTCATACTTCATCTCACGATGAAGAGTAGATGGGACTCCCTTCATGACATGAATCCATATTCTACCTAGGAGAAGATTGTGTGATAGAGTATCTGGCATGACTTGGATAAGGGTAGGAAAAACCAAGGGTCCTAACTTAATGGGTAGTGTGATTTTCCCCATTATTTTCACACCAACATTATCAAATCCACAAATAGAAAGATTATCAGGTTGTAATGAGATTCTTATCCACACAAAGCTTATCTAGAAGATCAATGCTACAAATGTTAAGACATGATCCATTGTCACTAAGAGTATGTCTAACCCCAGTTTTATTAATGACAACCATTATCATTAAGGCCTCATGTTGGCTTTGGGTTTCAAGTAGAGGTAACTCATGTCAAAGGAATTTAATATCCAACTTTGTTCCCTAAATACAATCAAACAAGGATGCTACATTATTCGGTTTGATGGAAGGTGAAATATCAATATTTTGTAAAGCCTCTTGGAGCATCTTGTGGTATGTAGGTGAAGTTTGAATCAAGTCCCAAAGGAAGATCTTGGCTGGAGTATTACAAATTTTCTCAATAAGATCATATTCTTTACCACTACATTAAGGAAGGCTAGGTGGGGGTGGAAGGTATGATTGAGGAAATGGAATGGACATTGATGTTTGTTTTGGTTGATTATTATTTATAGTTTTATATATGTGAGAAATTGTGTGGTAACTTGGTTGTTGTGACACATCTTGTTGCACATGATTAATTTGAGTGATTTGTTTTACAAATTTTAGAATATGGCCATGAGGTTTTGGAGGTCCTATAATGAGAGGAGGTTTAGAGGGAGGTATAATAATGAGTGGAGACTTAATAATCAATTATGGGTTTACTGTATCAAGTAAGTTAACTACTTTTTGATGATCTTCTATCAATGGGGAATCTAATGTTAATTTTGAATCTTTATCTATGCAAACCATTACATCATATTGTGCCAAGATATCTTCCCAAGAAGGAGATGTATTGGGAGAGGGACAAACATGATTCTCATGATTATCGATGATTGGATCCTATTGTGCCAATATATCCTCACAAGTAGGAGATATATTGTGATAAAAATAAACATGATTCTCATGCTTACCAATGATTGCATCCTCTTATATCAAAATACCCTCACAAGTAGGAAAGATGTTGGGAGAGGGACACACATGAGTTTCATGATTACTTGAAGAATGAAGATTAGGTAAAGTGATGCTAATAAATGTATCAATGATTTTATTTTGTTCCACCATGATGTTCTCATAGGTAGAAAACTATTGGTCAGCCAAAGGCCAACATATATCCCTTTTGACGGCATGGAATGAGGTTCTAGTCAACACCATAGAAATTTATAGACAATCCATATTTTTCTATATCAAAACCAGAATTTTGAAAAGAAAACACATTTTTATTGTCCTTTTTTAGGGGTTATGCATTGAATTAAGTGAATTAGGGCCAATTGGAAATGCACAAAAAAATCTAAAAGTTTCAGGACCCACTAACAAAAATAGGAACCAAATCTAAATAGAGACCACAAACAAGGTTTCACACATAAAATTTGATGCCAAACTGACTAGACAAGGGCACTAGGTAACCTAGAATAGGGGAAAGATTTTAATAATTTTCAAAAGTAGGAAACTAACTATAGTGTCTAAGGGTTTGTTGTTACACAAGTTAAGGTCTGAAAATGAATAGATTTCTAAAATGCATGAAACCTAATTTCTCTATGTGAAATAGAAAAGCATGCATAAAATTTTATATTTGTAAATGAAAATTGTTCAAATGATCTAATTTTTCAGAATTTAAAGTGTTGTAACTGACTGAATTTTTCTAAAAAGTGCATAAAAATAATACTTTTTGATCTTTTGAAAATGGAAACACTATACAAATCTTCACTTTTTCAATGAATTTTCACTCAAATATGCATGCAATTTTGACAAATGAAAGCAACATAGGATTGTATTCATATTTCCTAATGATATAACTCAGATCTAAGCCCCATATAAAGAAAATTAGATCCAAATTTATGCAATTTAATTCAAAATATTTGTAATTTTTCCTTTAATGTATAATGATCAAAGAATGTTACTATATATTTTTTAAAATGAAATAATTTCAAATCAAAAACAAGATTTTCAAATAACCTATGTTTTGAATCAATTTTCAAATTTTTTGATAAAAATAAGAAAATTACAAGGGTAGGATATGTCAGGTTCACCGAAATGTGAAGTAGGAAAAGTGATCCTAGATCCAACTAGGATTAGCCTCTTTTCACTTGACTCCACATTTGAACATAAAGCAACTAGAGTTGATGATTGGCTTTCCACCACAAGGGATAGCCAATCTCCTATGGTTTCTATTCTTTTTGAGTTGTGTGAGAATGATAAATTTGATGTGTGTTTTAATAATCCTATTTGACATATAACCCTAGATTTGAAAATATAATTTATCACACAAATGGAAATGAAAAAGCATAGAACAAATTCAGATCTAAGAAAGAGATACAAAGAGGAACCTGTGATTGAAATATGCAGTTCAATTGTAGGGATAGGGGAACTGGGTGCCCTAGATTGGGTTGCTTCTTTTTTGAATGTAAAAACTCTGAGATGTATGTTACATTCTACTCTATGTTTTTTGTGACTATCTTCTATTGAAACTTATAGATTTTATCTACACACATAGAAAGAGGGCGAAAGGTTGTGTTGTGTAGGGCCTTACCTAAGTCAAACTCTATTTTGGTATTTCTACCTCCACATACAACAAATGATGATGATCAAGATGGCATACCCTAGGTCAGGCAGAGGCCAAAATAATAATTAATTGAAATGATAAATGATAAATGACAATGTTACCTTGATTTGAAATCCTTGATGAAGTGATACCACACCACAAGTTGCCACAAATGTTGATTGATGGATGCCTTGATTGCTTGATATACCTACAAAATGATAGTTCCCAAAACATAATAGGTTGTTGTAGATAACATTTAGAGGATAACTCAATACATCTTCACAATAATTGCATCATAATAGTTTCTCATTCATATAATTTCCGCCTTCTTCCTAATGACTTGAAAGCATGATCGTGATTGATGGTGTTGTAATAATGCTACTAATTCTAACCCTAAATATGTCTTGAATGATTTTAGGATCCTCAATTTTCTCAATAGATTGTCTAGGTTTAAAATAGTGAAAATGACTTGTATTTATATGCAATTCTTCTAATTTTCTGCTAATCAATTACTGATAAGCAACAAATAAAATTGTACTTTTAAATTTTAAAACGGCAACACCGAAATATTCAAAATTGGTCCAAAATAGGCTAGACAAGGGAATTGGGTGCCCTAGTCCAGACCCATCCTTTTGGGGCCTTAAACATCGATATTAAATATTACATGTTTATTTTTAATCCCATCTTTTAATTTTCTAAAGATATTTATAAAACAGGTAGATTAAATGCATAATTAGGGGGGGTTAAAACCTAGTGTGAAATTGTCAAGGGTGATAATTTTTGAAGCTACAAAAGTGTTAGCTAATTAAATAATTTTTAAAAACTATTTAATTATACTGGACAAAAAGAAGTAATTGAAATTATTTTAATCAATATTGGAGGGAAAATGATAAATTAAATAAATAATTAAAAATTATTTAATGAATATAAATATAAGGAAAATTTGAGATGATTAAATAATTAAAAAATATTTAATTAATATAGATAGAAGAATTGATGAGAAAATGATAAAATATAAATATGGAAATGTGTCATTTTTAGGCGTCTACATCATTTTTGGCCTTTGAGATCCTAAATGTTTGTCTAGATCTCTAATTTTGTGATTCTTGTGATGTTGGAAAGGTATTGAGGAGTTCTTTACATTCATACACACACTTTTTCTAGATTCAAATATATGTATGTTTTATTTAGTTTGTCATATACTTGCATTTAGTTGATTACTTGGGCATCCCAACACTTGGAAAAGTTCTATTTTGATCAAATGAATTCATTTTAGTTGCTTAATATGTATTGAGATTTATAATTTGAGGAGTGTATAATTGTAATATCATGGGTTATGCAACATATACTTTCATAATAATTTTGACTAAGGACAATTATGAGTGTTGGATAAAAGGACTCTTGACATATTGTAGGTGGCTTAATATTTTTCCTCATCTTTATGGACTCATCCTTAAACTAGATTCACCTTGGAATAAATTAGTTTTGGGTAATAAAAATAATCATATAATAGGATTGATCGATATAACTATTAGTGTTGACATTTTTGGGAGATATCAAAGACTAAGTGCCCACACACACTTCAAACCAAAATTTGGGAGATATTTGAAGACCCACATATCTCTCCACTCCTAGATGATCCTACAATTGATGATTTAGGTCCAATATAGTCTTTGATGATGATACATTATAGGATCTTGAATATGATGTAGAGCTTGAGTGTCTTGATGATACAAAGACCTCTTTTGTTGCTTCTTCTCCTCTTATTGAGATGACATCTCCATATTTTGTTGCTTCATTAGATTTCAAATTTTCTTCTTTGAGAGCTTTCAGTGATTCTTTGCAATAGGTACATTATAGTCTTTCAAATTTAAGATTTATCTTTGTGGGATGATTTCTTGACAAATATTTTAGACTTGTTTATGGAGTCTCACATTTGAGATTCAAAGGATACAATTGGGGTGCTATCTCTCCTATTTGATGAAAACCCCATCATATTTTTTGTCCCATTATATTCATCTTTGGATCTTGTTCATCATCAATTATCACTTAATCCCAGTTTGTCACCTTATTCATTGATTTGGTATGTACCTGATTTTATTGTGGCATCATCTTTTATGGAAATGATGTAATATGAGTAGATTTAAGAGATACCATCATCACACATCTTGATCTTTCACCTACTAATTCCTATCTAGAATGGGAAGATTGCATGCATCTATACTTGGTTTTGTTTCTTCCCAAGGGGAGGAATGTTATTTGTAGGCATTGGATTGTCTTTTGTCTTCAAGCATCTACCATTACTATAGGATATTACACATTGTGGTGGGGCAACATAGTCTATCATTTTCCCTCTTATGTGGGGATCATTGATTGTATTTTGATGACATAATTAGTCCTTGGGGGATGATATTGAGTCATCCTTCCTTATTCCTTATTTAACTTTCTCATTTTCTCTCTTTTGGAGAGGAGTTTTATCCCACTAAATTTTCTCCCTTTTCTCTATTTTTTAGAGATTGCATTTGTAAATGGGTACCTAACATGGCCTAGTATCCTAGACCCATCATTGCATTTTTTTACTTCTCCCTAAGTTAAAGTAAGAGGATTTTTTGGTGTGAACAACATATATTACCTAACTGGTTCACCATATAGGTCCTATTCACACATATTCACATGCTAAGTTTACTTAGGGATTTAGGAATATTTCTAGAAGTCTCTAGTATACATGTTATTTTTAGTTGTCTCATAACATAGGATTAAGATACTTATCACAATATTTTCTTGTCCTATCTCTCAACCTTGCCTATATAAGCAAGGAATCATATGCACATATGTAGAATATTTGATCTATTTGATCATAATTAATTTTGCATAATAATTAAACAAATATTTTGATTGTTGCTTTATTGTGGAAGGTAATGTTTGGGATTGCAAGTGATCTTGGGAGCTTGTGTCCTTTGGTAACTCTTACAAAAATTAGGTCACTTAAGTTGGATCAATGGGATAATCACTTCAATCAAGATGGTAAATACATCTAGGAGACTCTTTTTCATAAAATTGCTGATTATAGGTGCATGATAGTTTGTCAAGTGGATTTGAGGGTAGTGGGGATGGTATTCAAAATCTTAACTAGATTTTCTCAAGCAGTAGATGTTAGCAATATAGAAAATGATGAATGGTGAAATTGTTGCTTTGCACATGTGATGGACTTACCACTTGTCACATCTAACACATGCAATACCATAAAAATGGACAATGTAACATTTTGTTCTTATGATTACGCAAGTAAAAAATGTGGTCATTAGTTTGGAAAAAGTGGCAAATGTCATTTTATGTAAGAAAAATATTTGAAGATGAAGGTTTTGACACTTGAATCAATTAATTTCACATCTACTCTTCCATTTTGGCACCATGAAAGGATAGAGGGATAGTATAAATTATGTAAAAATAATCTTTTGAAGGGTTGACTTGAATGTTAGAATCTTTATATTTCATGTTCTTTGTGGAGTTGCAAGTATAAGTAGCAAGGTTTCTAAGTTGCAATATTGCATAGTAGGTGTGAAGAAGTTCCAAAGTACTTATAAGGACTCCAATGAGCCATATTGGTGGTGTAACACCTTTTTAATTAGTGGGCTACTAATATGAGGAGAAGAAAACTCACCCTTGTTGGAGTTTTCACTTGTTAAGAATTACTCTAGGGTAATGTCTTGTGTTTAGTTTGATCTCTTTTTCCTTGCATTTTTCTTCCTATATTTCATGATTACTTTGTATTTCTATCATTAAGCATATTCGTATAGGTTGATTGCATCATTGTGAGATGTTTAAACATTGGTTTGAAGGTTATTTGGCTAAGTTAGCAAATAAATATCCATTATTGGTGATCACAAGAGGCACAACCTACATGCTTACATATCAGTTTGACACAATCCTAAAGTGTTGTAAGAGTGGATGACTTCACCAAAATTTAAGGAAATAAAGTACTTAGATTTAAACTAATCATAGAATATATCAATTAAATAAGCATTGATCAACTAATATCCTATGAATACGAGTAAGTACAAATAAAATATTGTGTTAAATACTCATAAGTTAATTAACTAAAATAAGGTAATTCACTCTTAGTTTGACGTGGAATTGAGCTCCACTAGGTTTCTCAAATCGAGACATTCCTATAACAAAAAATTAGGGTATATCAATCAAGTATAAAAAAATTAGTAAGATTTGATTTTATGTCTGGGTCATTTTTGTAGATGTGGATCTACCAAGTGCAACTATGTATAGTTGATCTCAGAATCATGAATCTAACCCTTCTTTTGCAAATATGATATTTGTTAAATTTTAGGCCTAAAACCTATTCACCTCCTTAAACTAAATGAAAACTTGGTTATGTGGTTGAGAGTTTACATGTGATAGGGATAGTTCCTCCTTATATCAAGCCCTATAAGGATACTAAGTCAAAGAATTTGAACAATTATTAAAGACAACTAGTCATATAGTATGCCCTACACTATTGAAGTAATGCTAATGTCAATAGATAATTCTTTTTAACGCTCCTTGATGTGTGCAAGAGGTGTTCATTCTATATTTTTACTAGATATTCAAAATTAATTGGGGTTAGTCCTTAAATACCATGCCAAAGGTGCAAGTTAAATTTTTTATGCTTTGAATTGATATATAATAAATAAGAGGAGGGAAAATAAGTGGGCCCAAGATTTGAACTTGAATTTTAAAAATGTTTGGATCATTTTCCCAATTGGATATATGGCATAGATAACTTTGACAAATTATAGATTTGGCTCGGGGAATGAGTAAAACTAAATGACATAACTAGTTATACATGTAAATAAGGATAGATATGGATCATGGTATGTGCCATTTCTTAGAAGAAATTACACCACTTGTACACTTGTCGTTACATAAAAGATAACCTAACCAAAGCGAGTCTAAAATTCATGAGTAAAATTACAAGGTATGCAATGTTCACCATTACAATTGTAAAAGAGTGAACATGTGCAATAATTATTTTTAATATAACTTAATCATCCCCTTTTTAGACTAAAATTATATTCATAATAAGAATCATCCAAAATAAAGAACATAATCATCTACTTTTTCTTCATCCAAAATAAAAAATAAACCATCTTTGTGAAGAGTATTCCTTCTTAAGATGGAGAGGATTCGATGCCCTTAGTAAGTTCGACCACCTTATTTGGATTCTAAGAACACGAATACAATCCGAATGCTTGTTTTCCAAGTCAATCTTTTTAAATAAAGATAAAGCTGTTTTTTTTTCAAATATTAATATTATAGAATCTTCTTAGAAAAAGATATTAATTATTAATACTTTTGATTTTAAGGTAGTGCGTAGTTTAGGGCTTATCCATTTGAATACTTATTTTATCTTTTAGTTTATCCTTTTAAATATTGGTGGTTGTGACTAGATGACATAAACTATTATTTTATGAGTTTTTTTTTTTTTTGTCTTTTGTTCTTTCTTAGCGTGACTAGATATGCCTCTAAATAATAGAGCACATACAAAGTTAGGGTTATTTTATTTTATTCTTCGACATGACACATGCAACTACTTCACATCACAATCAATTCAATGTTATAGGGAAAATATTACGAAACTGTTTCCTTATCCTATGTGTCTTTTATTAAGATGAAAGAGACCAGAAACGACCATTGGATTCTCAATACTCTAATTTTATATAAAACAATCTTAGATATTTAAATAAATTTGAACATGTAGGCAGAATAAAAATATAATTTATGATAAAGATGATGCAAGTTTTTCATTAAAGAGTATATATATATATATATATAATTTATTTTCTTTATATCAATGCAAATTATTTAAAATATTATTATTTAATGTTATTAATTTGTATTTATTGAGGAATTTTTGTATGAGATATCTTTGGATCATTTTGGATTCCAAAAATTTTCAGGAATTACTCTTTTACGGTTCTCTAATATTTTCATCCTACATTCATTACAACACATTACAATTGAACGCGACATGAAAAACAAGATACAAAAACATGACATATAAAATTTTAAACACGACCTTAAAACAAACCTTATGAAAATCCATTATGAAGATTTAAAATCTCCTAAAATATAATAATATAATAATAAATATTTGTTTTAGATTGTTATAACAAAAATATTAAAAAATATAAGAATGATAGAAATAAGATTAGCAATCTAAAAAAAATTATTCTTAAGAGTCTAAACTTATATAATAAAAAAATTAAGAGCTGTAAGAATGATGAAAATGAGATTTAAAATTTACTTTTTAACCTAGCAAACATTGAAAGTTGAATTTAGTGGAGTAGGAACAATCATCAGTTCTTCACCTGAATCATAATTTTAGAATAAGACACTTTATTACTCTAAAGATCTAAGACTCAATAAGTACTTAATATTTTAGTATATATAATTTTTATTATATCACCATGCTTTGCGAACCTTTTGATAAAACAATCACTTGATATATATTAGATTCACCAAGAGCTTACACTTGACCCAATCACATGCCTCTTTATAATTAAAACTTTGTAATGTAAGTGGTTTTGTACTATCCACCACCTAGATGCTAGTCTCATTTGAACCCATAAAGATTTAATAAATATAATCACTTTAGCTTAGATCTTACATGGAGTGATAAGGAGTTGAAGGATAAAGAGACATATTCCCAAAATGAAATAAAATATTTTAAAAGTGTATAAAATGTGTGTTGTGAATGAGAATAACTTTTTATTATGACATACACATAGTTATACTATGATCAACTAGTTTCTAGTTAGCCTCTACACTATACTTTGTCAAACTTTAACTTATGAAATATAGACACAAAAACCTCTAACTTAATCTTGCATGAGTTTATATGCACACAAATGGTTGACAAAGGAATATCAATTTATTGTATCATATATAATTCTGCATGACTAGTTGAAAAACTATGGTCTATGTAATTCATTTACAAGCAACTTCACTATTTATTTGAAATTAAGGGGTAATTATATTGAGAGTGCAATTTATAGGTAGTTAGATAATTATACATATTTAGGCGTTGATAAAAGATGGTTAATTATTACACTTGTATTATATGTAAGGTGGTTTTTTTATTTTTTGGGGGCAATTTTTCAATTTTATTTATTAATTATTTGGTATTTTTTAATTAAATATTTTTTATATTTTATTAGTTTTTAATTATGCTTCACAAATATATAGAGTGAGATTTTGTTGTGGCATTATTTGTCATATCTTGATAATTTTGTCAAGTGTTATAAGAGGATTTATTTTGGTTATTTTGGATCTACTATCTTTCAATGATCCTATGATAACTTATGACAAAATTTTATGATGTGTAAGAAGCCAAAAATAAGGGGAGTTAATTTAGAACCTTAACTAGCTTAATTAAGCTTTATTATTTGTCATATATAGCCTATTTTGAGATATAGAATAATGAAAAGTTGGGATTGTTGCAAGTATGGGAAGTTAATGTTGTCGTTGATGTCAACAAGCCTATGTTGTCATTGATGTCTATTGTTGGGTGAGATTGTTGCAAGAGTGTGAACAGTTGATGTTATCCATGCTTTGATTAGTTGCATTATGTTATCATTAGTAAAGTTACTAGTGTCAACCTCTAGTGTTGCTTTGATAAGCTTCTTTGTATGGATATATGGTTGAGTTACTATGTTGTAGTTGGCTTGGTGGTGATGATGAAGTGATGAAGATAATGAGGATATGTCTTTGGTGCTTGGTTTCCAAGTGCTTTCGAGAAAATTTGATAAAAAGAACAGTGTGGTGTAGTGATGTTCTGTGTTATAGAGGTGTGTTCTAGTTTTTCTTTGCATTTCTTCTAGGTTGAAGATTTTCCTATGTGTTTTAGATATGTTGGTGAGAGATGTTCAGAGGTGTTATATCTAGGACTTGGTGTGTTGGATTGTTGTGCAGAAGAAGTTGTGTTCACCAGTGTGTGAACAATGCATTATAGAGGTGTTTGGGAGAAATGTCTTTGCTTCGCGTTTCTTTGCGGAGTGGTTTCAAGTATTGCAGATATGAGGATGTGTTTATTGTGTTGGTATCTTTGTTTATTCAATATGGTTATAGGTTTGGTGATTTGGAATTCAATTATTTGAGTTACAGTATATGGCAGAGTTGTCTGAGTGTATTGGGTGTGTACATTTTTCAAGTGGAAGTTGTTGCAAAGGAGTTTGTTGGATTTTAGTGTGTTTGAGGAATATTCTAGATCATGTTCATGTGTGGTGTGTGGTTCATAAGTCATCCTTGGATTTAAGGAAGTGTGTACTTAAAATGTTAATGGTGTTTATACAAGTAACGACCAACCTGGTGTTTACACTAATCGTGGTGAATATCTATTATTTGTAGAAGTGTGTTGTAGCATGGTGATGTTGATTTAGGTTGGGAAAATAAGGTGTAATGTGGTCTACTTTCACTTCTATCCACCACGAAAGTGTTTTGGTGCTGACCTAATTTGAATTTGTATGGTTGATGTGCGTAGCCGACCTTGGAGAAGGGTTTCAAGGTTGAGGATGGTATAAATAAGAGTTGAGTTGTTGAGGTATGATGAGATAGATGTGAATGATGTAAATTGCATAGTTATAGAGTGCGAGATTGAGAAGTGTGGTACAAGATTTCATGTGTTAGATTATTGGATGTAGTGAGCAAAAGGTGTCTACAATTCTATAGTCAAACTGCAAAAGTGTTGATGACATTGTGGTGGATTCTCTGTTGCATTGAGATTCTTTTCTCTATGTAACATTTATTCTTTATCTTCTTTTCTATTCTAGCAGTGAATCTTTGGCAATGAGCCTTTCTTTCTTTGGGTTGTGAGCCCTACTATATTCAATGTTGATGTTACTTATACTGTGAGCTAATCATTATCGTGGTTTTTTCCTTCTTGGTTTTTCCACGAAAATTTGGTGTTCTCTTGTGTATTGTGTTAAGTTATTTCAATTTATGTTATTTTCTTTTCATGCTAAGTCATCATAACAAATTTAATGGTTTAATGAATGAATGTGGATATAAATATGTATGAGGGTTTTGAAGTTTTAAGGTACAACTAATTCACCCCCCTCTCAACTATCTTGTGCATTCAATTTTTTTATCAGAGCCAAGTTCCTTGGAGAAAAGCATAACTGCTTAAGGTAGATCTCATATGGCAGACAAGGAGATCCCTATGTTTGATGGAATAGACTATGTGTTGATGGTGTTTTTTGCACAGCAACAACTCAGACAAAAAATGATATTCTATCTCTCTTGAAAGATAACCTTCAACAATAAATTGCTGAAAATCACCCCAAGGTCTCTCGGGTGTCAGGTCATGACAATGCATAAACAACTTAGATAATATGTGAAAATGTTGGTAATCACAATCGGACCTTACTACAAGCAAACTGTATCTTCCCACTTATTAGATTTTGCAATATGATGATCTCAAGTCCTAAGTCTAACCAGATGATAAAGAAATAGCAAAAGATAAGGATGCAAGAATATGATAAGATCTAAACTATTCCTAGAATGAACAATGCAAATAATAGATATCTGGAATGGACCAATCTCAAGTAACCAATTCTTGATCAGCCCTCAATGCAATATCACAAGAACAGTGCAATCTTCTAAGGTATATAGATTTTCAAATCATAGATATTCATCCACAATCAAACTTAAGCACATATAAATATATGGTCCAGGTTGACTTCACCAGCCTACCACAATCAGATGGTTACTAGGAGTATAGACCAGAGATTGCTACAAACACTCCAAATATGAAATCATGAACATCATTCACCAAACTAATCTAATTCCAAGACACTAAATTCTAAATCTTTAAGCAATTTGAAAGATGAAACAACAGGAACCATGCAAGATAAACTAACACAAGAGATTTCACCTGGAAAACCACAATGCCTTCTATTGTATTAGATCACCAAAATGCTGCAACAATTCCACTATTTTGTTACAATATTTTCTTCAAGAAATTGACTACTACTTCTACTACAAAATGCTCTAGCTCTTACTGATCTAACTTGTCTTTGTTATCTTTTTTTCTAGCTCTTTACAATGAGGCATGAATGCCTTTTATAACAAATTCTCAAGACATGTCGGCCCAGCCAAATATTTACAAAATAAAATAGCCAAAACAAGTCAGCCTTAGGAATTTCAAAATAAGGCACACATTAAATGCCGATACATCATCAAGGTCGGCCTAGACACACTCCCCAATGTAGCTTGGATCAATACATGCCCTATAATAATAGGGAAGCACAAATCTCAAAATGGGCATTAATTGCCGCCTCCCTTATCCTTACTCTAGGCCAATGATCCCTAAACCTTCAAAAATAATTTGTCCAGCTCGGTGACAGGTGGCAAGGGAAAGATCTTAAGTCTGCATTCAATGGAATCAATCTCCTCCTTTGACTGCTTAACAGTCTTATTCCAATCATCCCTGTGAGATTGATACTTATCCATTACCGCCAAATAAGTTGCTGCATCATCCAGCTAGTGTCTTGTTATGACCTCAGAATCTGGGGCATAGACATCATGCCACCATTCCCTTAACTGTTCCAGACTCAGGTATTTAGGAGCAATTTTCCTCCTGCTAGTCACAACCTCAAAAAATGCAATACATCCCTCATACACTCCAGTCAAGTCGCCATCTATCAACTTCTTTCGCTTCTAAATCTTCCTCATGGCCCTCTGCCGAATCTGCAAAGCCTCAAACCATTCCCAAGGCTCATTGAGTCTGGAGGAAGAAAGGATCCCATCTGCAACCAACTAATCTTTTCCATATTCCATAATTACTTTGGATTTCTGCAGCAGAAGATCAATATCCTCCTTATCCTGGGATAGCACATATTCCAACAATTCCTTGGCTCTGACTGCATCTTTCCCAACTGAAAGGATATCCTTGATTGCATTGTCTCCTCTTACTTGCACATCCTTTAACCAATCCGTTGTAGTTTGAGCAGAGGCTTTCATCTTTTCAATCTCGGAAATAGTTTCCTTGGGTAGGAAACCAAGAGTAGCAGAGGAAGATGGGTGAAGAGATTGCAAAGGTTTCATTACATCCTCCAAGCACTTCTTAAGTCTCTCATTTTCCTTTCTCAACTCATGCTTGGTCTGAGTCTCTTTCCTTAATCTGTTGATTATCACAGCACTGGACCCTTCATACTCCTCAATATCTTGCTCCATAGATGTTGGTCCAAGGTTAAAAGTCTGCACATTATAATCCTCACCAGTGACATCTTCTCTAGTCTTGTCTGCAACAGGGGTGGCAATGTGGATTACTCTATTATTCACTTCATCCCTTTCTATTCTTGAAACTACCTTGGCCGCCTTCTTCTTCTTCCCTTTGCCGATCTTCGATAACATCTCATCCCAATCAAGAGGAGTGTCTTCAACAATGACTTGTTTCTTCCTTGTAATCTCTTTTTCTAACCAATCCAGAACAGCAGGCTCCACCTGGATTTCATCTGTCTTCACTTCTTCATGTTTTTCTGGTGTTTCATCCTTTTCCTTTTCAAGGAACTGCTCACCTTGATCACCTACTTCAATCTCCTCTTCTTGCACCGGTGATGGGGTTCTAACGGGGATATTCTCCTTTTTAGGAGATCCATTACCTTTGCTGCTTTCCGAGGAATCCTCATATTGCACTAATGGAGAAGGATGCTTTTCCTCCTCTTCAACTTCAACCTCAGTTGCCACACCAAAGAGCTCACCCTCTTTGAATGGCTCTGCTTCTCCACTAGTCTCTTACTTTTGATGGGATGTTTCCTGCTCAAGTACACTCGACGAAGGGGAAGTAGCCCTAAGTTGCTCCACAACTGGTGACTTTGGAGGAGGATTCATCTTTTGCACAATTTCCTTAGGGGATGGAGTCCTTGATCTCCTTGAATAAACCTTTGTCCTTTCCCCGGAACTCTCCACATCAACAATCAGAGTCTCATCCTTAGAGGTATCCTGACCTTTCTTCTTTGAAACCCTAGCTGTCCTTGTCTTCTTTGGCAGTGGAGGAACATCTTCTTCTACTGGCTTTTCAAATCCTTCCTCATTAGAGGACCTGCCTATTTTCAAGGCTCGGCTCCTTTTCTTTCCCTTTGGTTTTCTTTTCAGTTCTGGCTCACTTCCTTGAGGACCTCTGATTTTGATTTTGAAGGGTGAGCTCTCTTTAGTTTTCCCTTTGGGGTCATCTTCCCCAGATTCTTCTGAAGTAGACATAGGATTGAGATTTCCCATTAAATTAAAGGTACAGGGTACCTTCTCACTTTCCAACTCCCAAACCTTATGCTTCAACCAGGAAGTAGTAAATCTCATGACAGGAGCCATTAGGTTTTCCAACTCAGTGATCTCATCATCATTCTAGCTTATCTCCCCAATTGATCTGTCCTTAACAGACTCATAGACATGGTCTTGCACCAGGTTTCCATCATCTTCTAACTGGTCAAGGATCAACCTAACGTTGTATTGCCTAATCACATCAATAGGAAGCCTTGAATACCTTTTCTTCCTTGCCTCAAAATCATCTTTGATATTCGCCCAATAATCTTCTAGGTCATCCTTGTGGCGGTATTCTTTAGTGGCCTTCTTCTGTGCTTCCCCAGTAATATCAAAGTTTATCCTTTTGGAGTGGAAGGAAAAACCATAAGCTGCCAATTCATTGCCTGCTACGTGTGTTGATTGAATGGAAGGGCACACCTCTACTACGCCAATTCCAAGAGGGAAATCCCCGCCAAAACCTATTTTATGCTTTTCCTTTTTGACAATTGCATCAAATTCACATATCTGTCTAACAATTTCCAATAACACAATATGATCAGTAGGGTACCTAGGTAACCTATATGGAGCAGCTGGGCATCCATCAATTCTGATGCAAGAGAAGGTGGGAAACTGAATGAACCAAGCTCCATATCTCTTTATCAATTCCTTTGCTCCATTTGACAGTCTCACATGCTCCGCATTTTGAAGCATCCTAGTGATATGCATTGTGAATGCATCATTGGCTCTTCTGTAGTTCTGATGTCCTAGGTGTAATTCCGGGTATATCTCATAGACTATATCCTATCCAAATGTCCCCTGTGGATTCAAACCCCTATATGGGTAGAATCTAGCTAACACATACACCACATAGGAAGACATGGTGAACTTCTTTGTTTCTAGGACATCTCTTAATTGCTTGTCAATCACATCCCTAATAAGTCCTTCCCAATGGTAATTGGTTCCTTGTTCAATCTTGTTTATCACATGAACCATCCAGCTTTCCAACACTCCAGCGCTTTTCAAACCCACCACTCTGCTCAAGAATGTGATTGCATCATAAATATCTGATCTGAATTTAACCCTGTGCAATTGCTTGGGCAATTTGGAGTAGTGTGACTTTGGCTTTTCCAACCAAGAATTAATCATCTATTGAGCTTTGGTTGGCTCATTCTCATAATATGTTTTGGCCAAGTTCATGTTTAGGGCACACCAATAAGGCAAATCTGGCATGTCAAAGGCCTGGGCAATAGAAACAGGATTAAAATTCGCTAAGACTCTCCCCTCAGTGCTGACAACCCTCTGTGTGTCAAAATCATATTGTTGAGCACACTCAAGTACTAACTCATAGCATTAGATTGCAGGAGGGAACCTTGCCACATGCACTAGTCCAGACTTCATCATTCCCTGTCTCAGGATTGACAAATCCTTCTGAGTTGTTCTCTCTTTAAACTCCTCGTATCTCCATGCTCCAACATTGGTGTCAGAGACCTCAGACCACACAGAGGATATTTTACTGTCAGGCAGTTGGCTCTTGGTATCTAATCTCAATCTTTCTGCCTCTGAAATAGAAGACCCCTCCGTACCTCCTTTAGATTTCCCTGCAGCAGCTTTGCTTGATTCGGCCTACATTTACAAAATAACATCATGAGTATCCAATTATCATACATATTCCAGTCCAAAGGTTAGCATAAAATCATATAAAGCCATTGAGATCCATCACAAATCACCAATCCTTGAAAATCCGAAAAAATAAAGCAATCCGGGAAAACAAGGTAAACCAGGAAAATTCAGTCAAGGCGAAATTTCAGAGAAATCCAACCCAGAAAGATTCTTGTTGCCAAGACACCATGCACCAAATAGATCATTAGTACAGACAAAAGATTATAATATTATCATGAAATTCATCCATTAGCAACAAGAAATCAGCATTTAGCATTTACTCCATTAATCCTATCTTCAGGAAATCAAAAGAAATGAAACCAGACAGGAAAACCAAAAAAGTCCGGACAGGAAGGATTTTCACGGATAGTTCAAATATTCTAGAATTCGCTATACCCTGTGGAATTGGCCGAAACCGGGAAAATCCGGGTGCGCAAAAATTCCGCGGACACCTCGGGAACCTGACGAATGACAACACACGAACCAGCAACTGAATGATCATGTAAAACCTTACTAATTGGGATTCAAATGATTTCAAAATTGACGCCAACCAACAAGATTTAGAATGCGCTTGAACTTAAATTTCAAAAGACCTCGAATGACCAAACTTTATGGCGAAATAATGATGCCCTAATTTTGACGAATAAACCTCCCGCCATGAAAACTAGGGTAGGCTCGGGGTTTGAAATACTATCCCTAAGGATGAATCTAAAGCACTCCGAGTCCTCACAAGGCAAGGAATTGGCTTAATATAGGCGCAAGATAGACAAATCATAACAAATTCATCAATCTGGGTAGAACACCGAAAACCCTAACTTCGCACAATATAGCTAGAGGGCAAAACTCTGACCCAGAAAACCGTCCATAATGACACACCCACCATTTAATGGATAAATAGAAGCACGCACGGTATGGGTGATAAAGTTTCACGCAAAGATGGGTCAAACCCAAATTCGATAAATAAAAAATCGTGACCAAGCATAGGCCAACCTGAAATGACCATCAATTAACTTCGAAAGATTCAATCATCGTGCAAACAGATGGAAGGGCCATTAACAACTTACCATGGATTAATCTAGATGAAACTTGAACTCAAAGAAATGACTACAAAGCGAATATGCCTTAGCAATGAAAACCTTAATCCCCACTCCACCAATCCCCATGCAAGCAGCTCAAAATCAATGATCAAAGCTTGAACAAAGAATGCACTCAGATGCTAAGGCAAAAGACAAGTGAATAATGAAATCAAAGTGATGCCTAAAAGACCTTGAATCCATCCCTATTTGCGTATGAGCAAAGGTACTTTGAGCATTAATGAGCGACAAGACATGTCTGAAAAAATTTGGGAACCCGAGCCCAGGATGGAATTTCAGAGAAAACCAAGACACGTGGAAAATCCGGATGAACACGAATTCCGCAGATATGGCAGAATCCGGGATTTTAACGAAGTTCAAGATTTTGGTGCAGTCCGAGAAAATCTGCTAGAACCGGAAAATCCTGGATTCAAGCAAAAACCCAGATTCAGAAAATTCCGCAGTAAACAGACAAAGAACCAAAGCCCAAGAAAATCTGCCGAAGCTGGAAAATCGCGGATTTAGGTCAAAACCCAGATTTTCACCAAAACCAAACTTTAACCAATTCAAGCCTCAAGGCAAGACCAAAACCAGTAAGACCAATATCTCAAGACCTTAAAAAGACAAATCTCATAAAACCAAAGGTCAAAAGACATCATCAAAAGAGGGTCCCTACTCCAAGTGGGGCGTGTGTGCAAAACTGCACAACACTATGTATTATAGAAAACAAGGATGGAATGCTTTCTAAGTTATTTGGGATATGATCTCTGGAAATTAGTTTAGAATGGATATTACTATACCTACAATGGTCCCAACACTAAAGCTAAAATTAAGGCCTATGAAAGAGATATTAAAGCAAGGTATGCTCTTTTAAGTAGTCTTACAAACTGTGAATTAATGAAAGATATGAATTTAAAATCTATTGAAGAAATCAGGACAAAGTTGGAAATAATTTATGGAGATGTTAAGGATAAACAAGCTAAGATGCAGAATCTAAAGATCACACTTGAGAACTTGTGAATGTTTGAAGATGAAAACATTACAAGCTACATGCAGAGGGTAGATGAAGTGGTCAGCTCCATCAGAGGTCTTGGTGGAAAAGTCAAAGGATCAAAAGTGGTAAAGAAAATTCTCAAAACCCTTCCTAAAGATTACAATCGTAAAGTTTCTACTATTGAGGAATTTGCAAATCTAAATCAATATTCTAGAGATGAATTCTATGGTTCTTTAACTGCATTTGAAATGAGAAAATTTGGTACAAATAATGGTGCAAAAGTTGAGACTACTTTTAAGGCTAGAAAATTAGAGAATATTGAAGAATCAGATCAGGAGGATCTCGATAATGTGGAAGCTAACTTTGTGAGAAGAATGAAAAAGGGTATTGGTAAGTACAAAGGTAAGTACAAAGGAAAGATAGGTCACTATGCTTCAAGATGTCTAAACAAAGTTGTGAATGACAAAAACAAGGAGAACAAAGGTAAGATGATCAAGAAAAGATATTAGGATCCAGAAGATGCAAGTATTTTTGATGATGAATCTAATTATGGAGATTATGACGATGAATTATTGTTTATGGCTTTAAAAGATGAATTTGTTTCTACTAACTCTAAAAGATGTGTGAAGGAATGGCCTCCAGAGAGAAAAGATAAGATTGAAGGTACTTTGGTATCTACCTCATGCTAGACATGATAAGAACTATTGGATCATTGACAGTGGATGCTCTAACCATATGACTAGTGACAAGAGTAATTTTATTAAACTCGAAAAGTATGATGGAGGACTTATTAGATTTGGTGATGATTCAGGTGCTAAGATATGTGGAATAGGTTCAATCAGTTTTGATGACAAGCATAATACCGATGATGTTTACTATATTAACGGTTTAAGGCATAATATCTTGATTAAAGGAAAAATGTGTAGCAAAGGATACAATCTTATGTTTTAGGATGATGGATGTGAGATTAGAAAAGGGTCTGGAACTGTGATTGTTGTTGGAAGAAAGACAAATGGAAATGTTTATTAGCTTAAGGGTGTTGATGGTCATTGTTTTATGACTCAAATTAATGAAAGTTGGCTATGGCACAGGAGGATGTGTCACATTAATTTTGATAATCTAGTAAGAATCAGTTCAGATCAAGTAGTGAGAGATCTGCCAAAGATTACAAAGCCCATCAATGTTGTCTACAAGGATTGTCAAATTAGAAACCAATCAAGAAGAAGTTTCAAAGGAAAATAATAATCTACTACCAGATTGTTAGAGTTGGTACATACAAATCTTTATGTTCCTACAAGAGTAAGAGGTCTTCAACATGATAGGTATTTCATGCTTTTAATTGATGATTATTCTAGAATGACATGGGTTGCTTTTCTTAAAGAAAATTTTGAAGCCCTAGATAGGTTCAAAGAATTCAATGTTATGGTTGAGAACGAAATGGACATGAAAATCACGTGTTTGAGGTCTGAAAAGGGTGGAGAGTTCACCTCCAATGAATTTAATATGTTTTGTGAGAATTATGGCATAAAGAGGCACTTGTCTACCCCTAGAGCTCCTTAGCAAAATGGAGTGGTTGAAAGAAAAAATAGGACTGTTCAAGAAGTTGCAAGGACTATGATGAAATAAGCTAACCTATTGGAAGTCTACTAGAGAGAAGTGATTCATGTTGTTGTTTATATACTTAATAGAGTTTAAGTAGAAGGAAACATTACAAAGAATCCTTATGAGTTGTGGTATGTAAGTATCCCTACTGTCAAGTGCTTCAGAGTGTTTGGAAGCAAATTTTATGTTAGAAGAGATGAGGAAAACTTGGGAAAATTTAATGCAAGGCATGATGAAGGAATCTTCCTTAGATATTCTACTAAAAGAAAATCTTATCGATGCTACAACAAAAGACTAAGAAATATTGTTGAGAGTGCAAGTGTCAAGGTTGATGAAGAATTTCAGAACTCAAAGGTGATAGATGGATATGAATCATATGAGCCTATTTGCAGAGAAAAAGAAAAATCTAAGGAAATGGAAGTATATATTGAAGAGGAAGAAGCTCTAGAAAAGACCCCTAGAACCCCTAAGTATGTACAAATAATCATTCTGAAGAACGGATCATTGGAGACAAAAGAAAAGGTGTGTTAACAAGAAGGAAAGTTGTTGAAGAAGATGTAAATTTGTGTTTACTTTTTGAGTTGAACCTAAAATAGTGATTGAGGCATGCAAATATGAACATTGGATAAATGCTATAGAAGAAGAACTACTACAGATTGAAAAGAATCAGACTTGGGAAATTCTCTTAAGAGTTGCAAAAAATAATATAATTGGAACAAAATGGGTGTTCAGAAAAAAGTTGAATGAGAATGGAGAAGTGGTAAGAAAAAAGGAAAGGCTTGTATGTAAGGGCTACTCACAAGTTGAAGGAATAGATTTTGAGGAGACATTTTCTCCAGTAGCAAGAATGGAGGCTATCAAGTTTTTTTTTGCTTTTGCAACACATAAGGACTTTAAAGTTTATCAAATGGATGTGAAGTCTGCTTTCTTGAATGGAGAATTGGAACAAGTATACATGGAATAACCAGAAGGATTTCAGTTATCAAACAAACCCAATATGGTATGTAGATTGAAGAAGGAATTATATGGATTGAAGCAAGCTCCCAGAGCTTGGTATGCAAGGTTGGACAAGTATTTGATACAACAAGGATTCAATAAAGGTACCACAATATATCAATCTTTACTTTAAAGTTGAAAGAGATGAAATCTTGATTGTGGTTGTGTATGTTGATGACATAATTTTTGGGGGTAAGGAAGCTACGTGTAAGAATTTTGCAGAAGAAATGCAAAAAGAGTTTGAGATGTCTATGTTTGGGGAAATAAATTTCTTACTTGGGCTACAAACCAATCAAACAAACAAAGGTATTTTCATTTAACAATCAAAGTATGTCAAAGAAATGTTGAAGAAGTTTGGAATGGAAGACTCTAAACTAGTATGTACTCCTATGGTATTGGTTGTAAACTAAGCAAGAATGATGAATCTCCTAAGGATGATTAGAACGAGTACAAATCAATGATTGGTGGACTGCTATATCTAACTACTAGTAGACCAGATATCATGCATGTAGTGTGTCTTGTGGCTAGATTTCAAGAAGACCCGAGAGAGACACATGTTGTAGCAATGAAGAGGATATTTAGATACTTGAAGGGCACTCCAAATCATGGCTTGTGGTATCCAAAGGATACTAATTTCACTTTAAATGCTTACATAGATGTAGATTGGGTTGGTTGTGTTGATGACAAGAAAAGTATGAGTGGTGGTGCATTCTTTCTTGGATGTAGATTGGTATCATGGATAAGAAAGAAACAAGATTCAATATCTTTATCTACTGCAGAGGTTGTGTACATTGTAGTAGCATCTTGCTACACATAGGTGTTATGAATGAGACAAACATTGAACGATATCAAAGTGGTGTATGATGAACCAATTTCTATCAATTGTGACAATACAAGTGCAATCAATATTTCAAAGAACCCAATAAAAAGAAAAAAATAATGCATTTAAGGACAAAACATGTTTCAATCAGATATCACTACATGTGAGAGAAGGTTGTGGACAATGAAGTAAAGATTGAATATGTTCCTACAAAGGATAAAATTGATGATATATTCAGTAAGGATCTTCCTAAGGATACTTTTGAGTATCTCTGAGAGAAGTTAGCAGTTATTACCCCTCCTTTATTGAACTAGATGCACAAGGAGATTCATCAGTCCAACGTATCTCAAGATTTATTCTTTATTCTAGATTGATGTTGGTGGCTACCACTCAGGGGGAGTAGGTAGTGGCATTTGTTGGTTGTTGCAGTCAGAAGAGTGTGTGTTGCCATTGAGCAGTGGTTGCTGATTTGGTATAGTTTGGTGTGTGCTCCTAAGGGGGAGCATATAGAGTAGTAAAGGAAAGAAGTTGTAGAGAAGTAGTAACCAGGTTGATCGATGTCAAAGGGAGAGAATAAACAATGCAAAATATGTTGGCCCTTTTCCATTGATGTCAAAGGGGGGGAGAGATTCATGTGAGAAATACAAGATATAAAGGGAGAGAGAGAGAGTAATAAGGTAGTTGAGTAAGGGGGGGAAGTAATGAGAAGAGTTGCAGTATGTTGGTATTTAGAGCTGTTGTGTCTTTGATGGTTTTTCACATCATGTGTTGCCATCAATGACAAAGGGGGAGATTGTTGCAAGTATGCATAGTTACTATTGTCATTGATGTCAAGAAGCATATGTTGTCATTGATTTCTATTGTTGGACTAATATTTTTGTAAGAGTGTGAACAGTTGATGTTATCCATGCTTTGATTAGTTGCATTATGTTGTCATTAGTAAAGCTACTAGTGTCAAACTCTAGTGTTTCTTTGATAAGCTTTTGTGTATGGATATATGTGGTTGAGTTACTATGTTGCATTTTTATTGGTGGTGATGAGGAAGTGATGAAGATAATGAGGATGTGTCTCTAGTGCTTGGTTTCCAAGTGCTTTTGAGAAAATTTGATAAAAAGAGGAAACAATGTGTTGTGATATTATGTTTTGTAGAGGTGTGTTCTAGTTTTTCTCTACATTTCTACAAGGTTGAAGATCTTCCTGTGTGTTTTGGATATGTTGGTGAGAAATGTTCAAAGGTATTATATCCATGATTTGTGTGCTGGATCACTATGCAGAAGTTGTGTTCACCAGTGTGTGAACACTACATTATAGAGGTGTCTGGGAGAAATTTATTTTCTCCACGTTTCTCCACATAGTGGTTTAAATTCTTGTGGATCTGAGGATGTGCTTATGGTGCTAGTATATTTTTTCAGTCAAGATGGTTTGAGGTTGGGTACTTCAAAATTTAATTCTTTGAGTTACAGTATATGGCTGAGTTGTTTGAGTGTACTGGGTGTGTACATTCTTCTAGTGGAAGTTGTTGTAAAGGAGTCTACTGGATTTTAGTGTGTTTGAGAAATATTCTAGATCATTTTCATGTGTGGTGTGTGGTTCACAAGTCATCCTTGGATTTAAGGAAGCTTTTACTTAAAATTTTAATGGCATTTACACAGGTAACAACTGATCTGGTGTTTACACTACTTGTGGGGGATATATATTATTTGTAGAAGCATGTTGTAGTGTGGTGTTGTTTATTTGGTCCCAAATAAGGTGTGATGTGGTCTACTTTCACTTCTATCTTCCATGAAAGTGTTTTAGCACTGACCTAATTTGAATCTGCATGGTTGATGTGCATAGCTGACCTTGGAGAAGGGTTTCAAGGTTGAGGATGGTATAAATAAGAGTTGAGTTGTTGAGGTATGATGAGATATGTGCAATATATGAAAATAATGTGAATTTTAGAGTTATAGAATGTAAAATTGAGAAGTGTGGTTCAAGCTTTCATGTGTTAGATTATTGGATGCAGTGAGTAGAAGGTGTCTACAATTATTTAGTCAAGTTGTGAAGGTTATGACCAACTAAAAGGAAGGTTGAGTGAAGAAACACTTCCCTAATGAAAAGAAATCAAGAGAGGGTTGCAAAACTTTGTTTCAAATCCTTCAACTTTTATAGTTTTATTTAAGAATTCACATACAATTAGTTATTTTTAGATTTAAACACTTAAACCACAAGACACAAAATTTACATGGGAAAACCCTTTCAAGAGAAAACCCACACACCATTGAAGCAAAGATTAATTATATTACTATAATAAATTGTAACAATACAAGTCTCAGTCTATGCTCTTACATGTGTTGTTTCATTGTGATACAAGATTCTAGAGTGAATACAACATCATAACAACATACATATATTATAATCTATCAAAAATATACAACGAATGCACTAAGGAATCAATATATACTTCTCATGTAAGGGCGTCCAACATTTCCATGTGTCAATTCCTCAGTCTTTGCATGCATGCAAACTAAAATCAATAACATGCACAAGTCCCAAGTGACCCAATTAGCAACATGTCAAACATGCACATACATGAAACAACATGAAACAACATACAACAAAATGCAACAACATGCAAGGCATGTAGCTCCAAAAATCAATCCTCAAATCATGTCAAAAAAGAAAAAAAATGTTGAATATTGACAAAAAAATCACCCCTACTACCAAATCATACTAAAAATTTTAGACATAGGTCGAGGAGGGATTTTTTTGGTAGGTCGTATGATGTCATATAGTGTACAAATCCATACAACTATATGGATTTTAGTACCTCAAAATTTGTGTCATAGCAAAAAATGCCTCAAAAAAATTTGGTCTCTAATTTTCATGGATCAATAGTCAATCACAAGGTTTTGGGGCCTTTTGGATGCAATGGTGAGGTCCGTTTGGGTCTAAGATTCTCCCAAATTATTCCCAAGCTCGTATATCTCAAAAAGTGGATAGGGAATTGTAGATTCAGAGCTATAATACCATATTAGAGTTGATCCATAAGCCCTACAACTCCCAAGGATCACTTTTAATTAAAAACTATCACAAAAAGAGAGAAATAGAAATGCTATAAGAGTTGATTGTTCCAGAAACATGAATCATCATTAATGTGCAAATATCACAATATTAATTGAATAATACAATGAATAATCCTTATAAAATAAAAAATAAAAAAAGAAACCCTAGAGAAACCCTAGGTGAGGATAAAAGAAGATCATGACATACATGTGTCCTCATCATATGAATTGAGACACAAAAAATCACATGACCAAAGTACTTGCTTAAGTACTAGAGCGAAAAGGGGCCTATTAGGTAAATACAACATCTCTTACATTGTGTCTATGATATAGGATCACCTAGATTCATGAGTGATTCTTTCATCACCAAAATAATCATAAGGTAGGTTAAAATAAAAAATATATATTTATTATGTATGATCTGGTGAAATGGAATAATTAGAAAATTGAAGAGTCTAGCTTTTCCAACTTTGGTAGCAATGAATAGCACAATTTTTGTAGCAACTAGCTATCTTCTATGAAAATAAAGTTCACTTCATCAACAACATACCAATTTCATGCCATCAACCACTTGTAAATCACTTCTATAGCATATAAGAATCTTCAACTATAAATTTTGTGTAACTTTAGTAGTATCATAGATTTCATTTTGACTAGCACTAGTGAGTCTCTTCAACAACAACATGCATGAGTAAGTTTTGTAGCTTCATAGTTTCAAATATTTAGCACTATGAACTATAAAAAAATTAGATAGCTTTAGGAACAAAAAATATTCTTGACAATGTAGATCTATTTAAACACTTGGCTTTGTCATTGTCCAAAATAACTTCTTACATATCTCCAACTAGCTTGTGGGTTGTATGGTATAACTGTTTGGTTGACACCATTTCTTCTCTAAAAATTTCATCAAGCACTTGTCCATCATTAAAACTCTACCAAGATTTTAGTTGTGACCAAACATTTTTTAGTTGTGATCAAACATGTCGAATTATTTCAAACATCTTTTCTTCCAAAAGAATGGTCCAATAAGAACTCAAAACTATTATTTTAGAAACAAAATAATGTGTAAGTTGTCATGTGGCAATTATAACCATTTAATCAATTTATAACTAACTGCAAGGAGAAACATGAGCAAAGAAAAATATGGTAGGCCAATCTTGACAAAGAATGTGCCCTGATCCATAAAAATTGAGGGATATTAAAGAAAGGAATATAAAATGTCATAATAGATTGTGGAAAGAGAGAGACAACCATTGTGAGCAAAGAACATTGAACAATGTGAAGAAAAATAAGTGAAAGAAAGTGAATAAACAATAGAAGGAAAAAATAGATATTCATCCATGTGCTTAGGGTAAATTTATGTCACTTATTTATTTTGTAATAGTTATTCCTTTCATTCTCAACCTATTTGTGAGCTATTGAAGGATGATTTCCATTTAATACAAATAAATATTTTTTGTTGTTTTGTCTAATTTTTATGAGATTGTGCAGATTTCATCAAGCTACTAGGTTAGGTTTCTATTAATTTGACACGCTAATCTAAATTACATTAGCTTACCAAGGTAAGTAATACGAATCCAAGAGAGTTAAAGGTTGCAAATGATACATCTCAAGATAAATAAAAGGAAATTTCTCTAAAGATTCCATCACTTCATGAATTTTTTATTCATAAAGAAACATTAGTAAATTATACTTCTTTTGTATATCATGATGTTAAAGAAATAGGTCCTATAATCAGGGCTAAAAATTATCAAGGTTAGGTTACAAAGCATATAAATCAAACCCAAATACAATGAAGCACAAATAAGCATAAAGACATAAAAATATGGAACAATATTACCAAAGAGTCTCCATACCACCATTTATTCACCTTCATTGCACTTTTCCATTTTGCTTGAATATAATAATTTCCCTCAGATTTCTCTTGAGTACACAAATAGGCCTATGACAATGACTAAGCAAAATATTGAAGATTCTCAATGACTAATAGGTGCATTTGACTTGATAGTAGACTTGATAGCAAGATAGCATAAGATTGTGTAGACTCTAGATGATGAAAATGACAATGACAAGGACTTTTATAGGAAAGACAATTTCAAATGAAGGGCTAGGATTGAATTTTAATAATCAATGGCCAAGAATGAAAGATGTAGTATGGACTAGGGTTAGGGAAAAATGATAAGGATTGACGGTCAAGATTAAATTATAAATAATTTAATCAAGGGTGGAGGTTAATTGAGACATGGATAGACAAGGACATGATGTGGAAGATAAGACTAGCACAAACAAAGAGGTGATAGAAGAAATTAAATAATAAAAATTATTTAATTAAGTGGCCAATGAATAATTAAATAATTAAAAATAAATATTTAATTATAGAGGAATGTGACAAAGAGGACCTTTTGAATTAAATAATGATTTAATTCAAAATTTAAGAGAATAGACTAATTAAATAAATTAAAATTTATTTAATTTATAATAGAAGAGGATAATGAATAATTAAATAATTAAAATAATTATTTAAGTATATTGGAAGTTGATAAAAATTAAATAAGAATTTATTTAATTAAATAATTAAAATTACTTAATTAATAGAAGACTTATGACTTTGGAAAATAATTAAATAATTAAAAGTTATTTAATTATCGAAGACAAAAGAGGAAATGATGGGGAATTTAGAAGTCGCAGGACTAGGACAATTTTTAGTGTTTACATTTTTCCCATCTTTGATACAATGCAGTTTATCATGTTATGTCAAATAAATTTAGTCAAAACATGCCCCAATGTGGATAGGGTAGATCTATGCCCCCTCGAGAGGGCATGCGGGTTCAAAGAACACGAGTGTGCTCTCGAAATGGATAAGAGGAAAATAGATAAGGGGAATTGAAGAAATGTTAGCTTGGGAGATATGGATGTTAGTATGAAGAAGAACTTCAATATTTTGCTAGATACGTAATAGGCCATGCATTTAATCATCATTAGGTGGTAAAATATGACAAATGGACAACAAATACCATGGTATGACATAGACCAAGGTGTGCAAGGTCATCCACTTGCAAAAAAAATAGTCATACACAAAGAATGTCCTAGCTCATACTAAAGGAAAAGCTACCCCAGTCTTTTTGCCAAAACAATCCACTAACAACAATTAAAGAAAAGAGTCATGAGACATTATCACTCCTCTAAATCCTTCATGGGACATCGTCGAGGAAGCTAGTAACCTGACTCAAAGAAAAATCAAGAAAAAGATAAGACAAAATAGACCACAAGGTCAACAACCATTCAAATTGTTTTCCAAAATATGATTGTTTAACGTTTAGTTGACTAGGAGATTAACAGGTTGTTTGACAAAGCCTGGTTTCAGGAGAAGAAACATGTTGAATAAGACGTCAAGTATGGTTTTGATCATGCGACCACCTGTATAAGTAAAACAACTAATTTTTACTAAATGATAATGTCTGGTTTCAGGAAGGACACATGTGGGTATGTGCAGGATCATGATGGGCCAAACAGGCCCTTAAGTGGCAATGAAAATTTAGAAAAATTAGAGTTAGGCAACTTGACGTAAAAATTTGAATAAGTTATCTATATTATTTCAAAAACATGTAAGAATAGATTATGTGGGAAATTGAATGTAGTTTCTAAACTACTAGGTTTATTTTTTAAAACAAAATCTATTTGGTGAAAATTTGAAATTTCAATGCGATATTACTTAAACTTGAGGAAAAAATAAGTAGGTTATGCAATGAAACCACCTAACCATAATAAAATGATAATATTTTTATGGAGTTTTAGATGTAAGTAGAGGACTCATGTCCAGGATGTGGCCTTATATTTTTTTGTAATTTTTTCCAAGTAAATATTAATTATGATTTATTATTACAACTTTTTGAAATGTAAACTTGTATGTGAAACCACCTTAGCAGGTCAAAACTTCATGAAATTCATTTTTTTTAATCCTATAGTATGAAAAGCATAGAGATGCTTGACACATGTTTTGGATTCAAAAATGTAATCTGGATTTGAAAGTTAGATGTTTTACAAATGTTTATCAATCGAGACTTTAGTCATAATTCTAATATAAATAATAATAATCTAGTAAATTCAAAATAAAGCATAATTTATATTTGCAAAGAAACACGAGAATCTCCTCTACAAACCCTTTTCATT
>VDFB02058242.1:638452757-638791623 GCA_007258455.2 Sequoia sempervirens | reverse complement strand
GCACATTTGACTCTTAAGGGAAACTAGTGGGCAACAGAGTTAACTTCTTCACAAACTTGGTTTGAAGTAATTTCATTATTTTTTGTGCATTTGAGAGACATTTCGACTGGAGGTCGGTCTATGAGCCCTGTTCTATGATATTACAAAAAGGTATTGTGGACCCATATTAAGCTACCACTCTCAATATCATACAAATTGAACCCTGGCATCAATAGACTCTGTATATCAAGCTACCACAATTCTATTGATGTTAGCAACTTCGTCGATCTCTTCCAGCCGTTCCAACACATGACAGAGCTTGGAAAAGAGAGAAGGAAGTCCTCTAGCAAAGAGGAGAGTAGAGTCTGCTTCAAGAGTAAAACATGGCACTTGCTAAGACTAAGCCTGCCCAGCCATACAAAAGTGGCATACAATCTAGCAAAGTCCGCTAGCAATACATAAAGGAAAGTCCACCCTTGTTTCTTGGCACAAACACTCAGCAAAGCCCACCCATGTTAAGAAAGGGATGTGTCAAACATGATTGAAGTCCGGCACATGTCTTGGGCATGAAACTTGACAAGGTCCAAGCTTACCAAAGAGTGACATGGCATAAAAGATGGAATCTTTCCAAATCCGCTTCAAGAGGATAATGAGTGTCCTCACTTAGAAGAATATGAACATGGAAAGTGAATGAGTGAAGTCCGCTCAGCATGTTAAGTCTGAAATGGCAAGAGAAAAGAGGAAGTCTGCCAGCCTTAAAGTGAAATTGAGCTCGCCCCTCATTTGTAAAGGGTGGAGACAGTGTATAGAATTGTTGTGATAGACTATTTTTGATAATAAAAGCTCTTATGCATGATTTTATTTGAACCACTTTTATTGTCAAATAGTGTGCATGGTTGCATAACTTTTCCACCATAGATTGGAGATAGATTAGAATTAGATTACACTTGGAATAAAATTTGCCTAAAGTTAGCCTGAGCTTACTCTATGGATTCTTAACTTCTGTCTGGATAAATATTGTTCAATTGGAAGGTATTTATTCATGATATGAAAACCATAAGCACATTTCCTTGAAGATTGCAATGGATTTGCGTAGTTGGCGTGATTCCTGCATGGTGAAACAAAGTTTGTTTTTGTTTCACCAAGTCAATACCGTCTCTTGAATTCTTAGGAAGTAGATTAGAACTTCTAACCCCTTGTCTCCTTTTTCAGTTTGTTTGATCTGCAACCCAAATAAAAGAGCTTCATTGTCCAGACCTTCATTGTGAATTGAAAAAATTCAATGCTTTAGGTGTGATAAGTTTGGTCACTTTTCCAAACATTGTTCAAATAGACCTGAGCATCAAGCCTCCATTGCAGATGTAGATGATGTTTCTCCATAGAAGAATGAATATTTGTTTTGCTCAGCATTGTCAAGCAATGTACCCACTGACACCAACACTTGGCTGATCAACAGTGGTTTTCTCAGAAAGAGGGAGTTGATTATGAAGAAACATTTGCTCCTGTTGCTCATTACACTTCTGTCAGAACTATCATTTCCCTTGCTACATCAAGAGGATGGAAGATTCATCAAATGGACATGAAGACAACTTTTCTCAATGGCGTGATTGAGGAAGAAGTTTACGTCGAGCAACCTGATGGTTTTGAGGTTCATGGGAAGAAGTCACATGTGTGTAAGCTGAAGAAGGCCTTGTATGGTCTTAAGCAGGCTCCTCATGCATGGTACGAAAGGATTGATTGGTACCTGTCCAGTTTGGGCTTCTTGAAGAATGATGTTGATTCAAATCTGCTTGAGGTAATCAATGGTGATGCATTAATATTGGTACTAATTCATGCTTCTAGGCTGTTTATATATATTATTTTTACATTTTCCATTGTTTTGGCCCCTACAAAGCTGATTTTATGAGTGTATGTGGAATATGAGGGGAGCCTTGAGCTATAGTAGAGGGAAATCTTTTCATCTATCAGCATCTAGTTGTTACTTATGCAATGTGAAGTAATGCTTTGAGTTTGAAAGATGTGCAATGCAATGTAATTAATAATATGAATAAATTTTTAATTATTAGTTATGTATTGTGAAGTAATTGCATAACTGCTTAGGTTGACTTTGTAAAAACTATATTGTAATTGAAATTTTTTCATCTATCGGCATCTAGTTGTTACTTATGCAATGTGAAGTAATGCTTTGAGTTTGAAAGATGTGCAATGCAATGTAATCAATAATATAATAAACTACATAATATAACCATTCTCTTTATGCTATTGTACATCAAGATATTTAACCATTGCTCACTTGATTAAAATTTCAAAGAGTTTAATTATACACATGACGAGGCAATTAAATTTCGATTGTCAACTTCTATATATCAAATTATCCAATAATCAGAGAGTGTATGTCCATATACAAAAGTAATTAAGCCAACTCAAACAAAATTTTTACAATATGGCATATGCCATCTACATTATCTATTCAATATTTCCCATGCGGAGGAATGTCTATCTCATCCTAAACTCTTGGTGGATCATCAAATGGAGCCTCTTTGGAAGCACTTTCGTTGCCTCTGAAGTGTGCGCACAAGAAAAGTCAAACCCTGATTGGCAAGTTAGACATATATATAATTTAAAGGAATTGAATAATTAACATCAAAATCAATATACATTAAATTATAATTGAACTCTAAAATTGTAGTCTTGGTTACAGAGTATCCGTCTCTTCAAGAAATTCGGGGAGTCTAGAATATACCCCTCTCAAAGGAACCGACCAGAGCCATCTTTTGCATTTCTAATCTGCTATGGTGGAACAAAACATAAAAGTGATCCAAGTTAGCATACAATTTTTAGTAATAAGGAACATATAAATACCAAACAAAAATAAAATAAACACATACTTCTTTAGGTGTTTCGACACCTCCTCCTTGAAGTGCTTCAACACCTACTCCTTCAAGTGTTCTAATACGTACTGCTTCGGGCGTTGTGTCACTTGTCAACAAGGATGTATAGCTCATAATTCCCTACACATAAAAATGACAAGTACATATGAAACTACCAATCTATGTCAATGTATGTATAATCCAATAAAAGATATTAAAATTCTTGAATTCAATCAAATTTGAGTTCAATTACCTTCCTTATCCAGCGATTTGCTTTCACGGACAGAGAACTCCTTTCGCTTAAGGTATTTCCTGCAAAGAGAGAAAATGAATGAAACATATACTAAAGTTGTGCATATGAATTTCATTAATGACAATTAAATTCAAATGACAAGAAAGTATATAATAAATAAATGTAAATGAGTGAGTGCAAAAATATATACTTGTGTGCGTGTCGAGGCCAAATGAAATGGCCCTCAGGGTGCTATCCATCACATGTGTCTCCTCCTCAGACATCAACTATTAAATAGACCATGTAAATAAATATTAGTACATTATACTATCTCTTATTAATATTCATTTAAAAACAAATGCAAGTTATGAATTCACAACTTAAATTTTACTTGTGTCACTATTCCAATGTCCCCCTCTCTAGTAGGAGAGGACTCTGTATGGTGTGCTCCACTCCCTGCTCCTGATCTATAATGTCCACATCATGGAAGTCATAATTAGAAGTGTCCAAGGGATGCTCGGCAGAACAAGCATATCTGGCAGACACATGGAGCAAGTATGTGGTACACAAATATGTGGACCTGACGAGGATGATGCAGCAGCACTCAAGCCATCACCAACATCACTAGAATGTGGCTGAGCTACTACAGAAGCATGTGAAACCAAAAGACCACTCAAAGAGTGAATAGCGTGGATAGTCTGTGTGGCCGCATCTTGCATAATATCTGGATGGTATACTGAAGGTGGAGGAGGAAGGGGAGGAAGGGGAACATATGCGTAGGGTATTACTCTAACTGCCCCTAGTCTATCCTGGGGCATACCTCCACCAATGCCCTGGAAGGGTTTAATGTCAAAGTAATTGACATGATGCCCTAACACAAACTCAGCATATAATTTTTTTATAAAGTAAAATGGTACATCACAATTGTTATTTGGTGGTTTCAAAAAAACCATACACCAACAATCCCAAAATTTTTCTACAATGTCTCTATGAGTGCACCATTTAATAGAAAGTTTTGTTTTATTAACATTAACCGAAAAACCAGTGTGGGGGTTAATAAATAAAGAGGCTATTTGGGCTTTGGTTATTCCGAGATCTTTCACATCGTCATAGGACAATCCACATGCATAATATTCTCTCATGTCTTCTCGCCACGAATGAAAGGCATTATGTTGTGAGGAGAGGATTTCTATGATTTTAATTATTTCTTTCATTGTGTTTGACATCTCAAATAATTGAGGGACTCTCGTATAAACTTCAGAAATGCCCCTTAATTGTTGCAATTTTTCAGAAATTAATTCTTGAATTGATGGCTGTGGAGGTGGTGGAGGTGGTGGAGTAGCCATAATGCCTGATTAAAATTAAAAACAAATTAATCTAATTAAAATTAGACAATATAAATGAAAATATTATAAAAATACCCTAGTTTTTAAAAAAAATCCAACAAAAACCCTAGTTTTTAACAAAAATCTATAAAATTCTCTAATTTTTAATCCAAATACATAAAAATACTATTTTTAAATCAAAATCCATTACAAACATTCAATTTTCATCAAAATCCATACTAAACTCAATTTTTTCATAAAAAATCTATCAAAAACCCTATTTTGAAAAAAATCAACTAAAACAACACAAATCTAATTGAAATTTTGATTAGAGCAAAGAAAAATCAATAATCTAACCTTTTGAAGATGGATTTGCACCAAATCAAATATCTGATTTGCGAAATAAACTTTTGACTGTGCGCTCGCCGTGATTAACTAGTTGTGTGAAATGAGAATGAGTTTTAATCGGGCCGATATTGAATATATATGTTGTCACAAATTGGATATCCGATTTGGAAATCTAGGTTTGGGTTTTGCTTCGGTAGTGTGTACTGACACCCAAGCCACATAAATTCAACTCGGCATTTTCACATTTTTGAATCAATGAAACACGTTATTTTTTCTCCATTGCCACTTTTTGGCATACCATGATCCTGCACATGCCCATGTATAAGACATGAGTTGAGAAGTTGACGGTTTGACTGTTTTGACAATTTTTTTGGTTTGAATGAGCTACTTTGTTGGCTTGTTGTCTTGTTGGTGCATGACTTGTTTGATGTTTTGATGACTTTTTGCGTCTAAGTTTACAATGTCTGATTTATTTTGATTGACTCGACAAACCCTAAAGGACCAACCTAGGTGGCCTCAGGGGCTCATCGACAGATGGCCTTGCCTACATAACAGTGCATAGAGACCTTGTAGTTCAACATGACATGAATTTGTTTTATTTGACAAAGGAATGAGTCCAAACCTAAGAAGACTAACCTAATGCCTTGAGGGCACATCGATCAATGGCCTTGCCTATGTTTAGTCATAGAGGCAACATAGTTCGATTGGACTAGACTGACATGACTCTATTTTTGGGATGTTTGTAAGTTATTTGGATGTTTTTGTGTTTTTGACATTTTTTTAAAATTTTTTTGAGGTTTTATGATTTTTTTTTTGTCTTTTTGGGAATATTTGATTTTTTTGTCTTTTTGATTGAAAGCAACCTCTGATAGTGAACATAAGATCCAATGATGTCGGTCAAGTATTTTCCCCCAGTTGGGTAGAAGACCAATTTATTAGAGGTGAAGTGGAATTAGATAGGTGTTATGGAAGATGAAAATGACACATGATGTCAATCATTCCAAGTTATGGAAAGGACAACCAGTCATTATTATGGGTGGTATGGGATAGACAAAATGACATGGAAAATTTAGATTGGAATGATGGTAGATGATGGAGCAAATTCAACTATAAATGGCACTTGTTTGCCAGGCTTTCACGATGGTACTTATCCAAAGTGCCACCAAAGTGGTTTTCACTATTGGATGAATTATTTCTCTTTACTATTTTCTTGATTTTTTTATTTTTTTGGTGTTACCAGGATGCCTGTTTTCTAGGTTTTCATCAAGGTAATGATTTTTTTGTTTTTTTATTTTAACTTTTTTGTATTTTTTTCTGGTTAATATGGGACTCTTTGAAGGTATGTGTAGAACCATTATGCCATGATGATACCTTGATCTTGTTCGGATGACTTTTCTTGGAAAAAGGACCTGATATGGACACAAAATGTAAGTGGAAAATATGACGGATGATAAAAGTGCCAAACAAAAGAGGCTCTGGTATAATCCCTAATGTGCACACTATGTGGGCCACCAAGCTTCAAATGACAAGGAGTTTGGACAACCAATGAGCTAGAGTATGTGAAGGAGTCAGATCGTCAAAGATACATTGAAAGGCATCGCCAATGGAGGTGATATGATAAGAAAATATGGACCGATTGAATGGAATGTACGGAATGAGTGAAAGTGATGAAGATGAAGACCTTGGATCAACAAGCTCTTTGTTTGAGTTTTTGCGTTGATAGATGCCCCCATTGATTTTTGATAGAGGAGAATTCTTGGAGACCAATGCTTTCTATGTTGGCTAGAGGATGTGTCTTGACATTCTTACTCATTCTTGACTTGTATTTTTTATTGGTCAAATAGCTTTTTATTTTGGTTAGAGGACTTTTCTTTATTTTCTCTTTTTTTCATCATGTTTTTTGATACTTGGTCTCCTTTTAAAGAAATTTTGATTTTTGATTCTTGAGATTTTCCTTTGTCCTTTTCTTTAGATATGACTTGTTGATCCATGTCTATGATACGAATGTATGTGAGTGGGATGAGTGAAGTAGATAGAGTGATTGGAATGCTTGGTGGATGACAAGAAGTGGCAATGTCATCAATGGAGACTTTGGGACTATCCTTTTTGGTATTGTTCACATCAATGGAGGCTTGCACATCCTTAACGACTTGGCAACAAGACTTAGTAGAGGTGACAATAGGGGGCATACCCTAACCCAGGACAGGTGGTATGGAAGGATGATGTTTGGATATCCTCAATAGGATCTTGCTCAAAGAGTGGATTATCATAGATATCCTGTCCAAACATGGAGTTGTCATGGATATGTGTTAGCCCCATTTTTGGCCATTGAAAGAATTAAATTTTTTCTCTTGTGATCACGCTAGTTTGACCTATGATGGTTTTGCAGACCCGATTCTTGCTGCCTGTAGATCATATATGATTAAGAGCCAAGTTTTCATAGTTGCACTATTTTTCTTTTGGATCCTAAAAATGCTGCAACTTATGTTCTTCCCATCAAGTTAGAATGGCTTGAAAAATGAAGACATTGAGGTCCTTCCAGATTCAAAAATTTTGGCTTTATATTCTTTCATCACATCAAATTTAAGGAAAATGCATCTGCTTAAAAGAAACTCTTATCATTTCATCCTAGCAATTTATCAGCGACCTCTACAAGAAATAAATTTAGTGAAGAAGAGATCCATATATCAAGGATTATGACTTAAAGTAGGGGATAACATATGTTTTCAGTCAATTATGTCAAATTTCTAATGGCTTGGATAGACGATATCAGTTTAGCACATGGTGATCTCTTTGCAATTGTCAGTGAAGAAAAGGCTATTGAGTTTCCATTCATTGTGCACAGGTTCCTAAATATCACATGGAGCATGACATTATAACCATTGGGAATTATATCTCAGCTTCCACTTCTTACTGAAATATCTCATAACTCAAAGGAGACTCGAAGGGAAGTAATCAAGATAATGCTTGATACCTTTTATGAACCCATCATATATGTTTTTGCAGAGAAAAGGAAAAATCAACATTTTAAAGGATAGCAAGATTTATAGGTTTCAAAATATGGTTCGACACTTGTAAATAATTTTGAAATCATGAGTGGTGAAAGCCAGTGAATACAACAATCGGTCCCTGCTATATTGTAGAAGCCTGAAATGCATTTATCAATGAAACATGTAATTGAATATGTGAAAAGGATTTGATGGCCTCCAAGCCTAAAATTGTTGGTAAAAGCTCTCAGGCAAGAATATTAGAAGTTCTTCAAACTCCGACAGTCCCCATGACAGTTTCAACAACCTATTAAAGGGCCGCTTACACATTGCTTCATGTAGAAAAGTGCAATATAAAGAAGGTAGTATTTTACTCAACAATGCAAACTGGGGCAGAGTTTTCTGTGGTTTGCATAACCACCCAAAGTACCACTTGTGATATAGTTCACCAAATATCTCTCAAAAGTTATATTAAGAAGATTGATCACCTACAGGAAATGGAAGGATGGCGGTGTTCAAAAGGATCTTGTAAAGTTTCTCATGGCTTAGAAAATACATGTTACATATATTCCATATATATACATAGTTCATTCAAGGAAAAGGAGCCTAGTTCATAGAGCTCGTGACTCATTTGACAAAATACTTCAATGAGATGTTTTCTCATGGTACTCAAGGGTTCAGATTGAGCACCAAAGGGATTTGTTGAAATGGTTCTAATAACTTCTGAACAAATATAGTCGAGCTAAAATGAAGACTAGATTGATAAAGAAATGGACAACTACACTTATGGATCAGTCGATCTCGCTGAAGCTATTATTTGGCTTCCAGAGGGTAGTGGACATCATTCAAGGGCCAATATATAAATTATTCCAACTTGAAAAGGCTTAGGGATAGTTACTATTCCTCCATCTACATTAACATGAATGATATGTAAATGATTTGATCATATTGTAAAGGAATCACACCATACATGCAAAGGTCATTATGCAAACAACATAGGAAAATTACTTGGTGCGGCATTATTGCAAGCTAATCTTTCATTGAAATATTCCGAGCCAATTTTTTTTTTACTTTTTCAAATTGCAGATTACAAACCAAGCACCCGTTAAGGTTAGAAGATAAACCAAAACGTGTTGAAACAACTCTAACCAGAATGTACACCAGGATCTCGATGTGGGCAAGGTGTGAGCATTGGTCAGAGGATCTAAAATAAATTGCTTATGCAGGAAGTAACTCTAACCAAGGATGGCGCCGATGATGGCGAGCATATGGTCAGAGGTTCTTCTACTCTAGTTGCTGAAAGGGAACTCGACACCAAGTATGTGCTACCCAATCCAGAATGGGGTGAGGGGCGACCATATGGCAGAGTGTTTACAAATAACAATGCTTGAAAAGAAATGCTGAAAGCTGAAAAGACTCAACACCCAGAATGTGCTTGCTAACCCATAATGGAAAGTAGCTACCATAGGGCGGAGATGTAACTATTACAAATAACTTCAAATGAAATAAAGCATTACAAATCAGATTTGAACAAGCTTGATAATTACTGCCAGTACTACTGTCAGTTTACAAATGAGAATCATTCGCCTGTCAAAAGCATAGCAACTGAAAGGATTAGCATTACAAAATATAGAACTCTCTTATCTGGGCTAGAAGTGCCAAACAAGAACACTCCCAAAGATCAAGATACAAATTCTGATTTGTATTACAAATCTGCACTTTTAATGAATAAACAACAGTCTTTGGAGTTCGCTCATATGCTCATATCTCTCACAAATCTCATCCAATTAACTCGAAATAAAATGCAACATATTCTAACAACAAGGGCGCCTAGGATGGAATACTAAAAACAGATCTAAAAGCCAAGAGTTAATTATGCACAGATCCCAATGCAACTAAAAAGGTATGGCCAGCTGAAAAGGGCAATCTGCTCTTAAAAATCAATGCAAGCTCTAAAAATTCTACAAACTTGAGAATAATGGTGCCTAGGCCTAGCAATGACAATGGAGTAACACCCAGAACAATATTTTGTTGTTTTCTTGACTTATGAATACAAACATGAATCTGCTGTAGCAATTAATGCAAGTTCATGAAAAACTCTAATATGCAAAACTGAAACAAGGAAGCTACAAGCTGATTACAATGCACTAATCTCAAAGCAAACTCACAAACTAGACTAAATCACCACTAGTTGTTGTATTGCAAGCAAGAAGCGATGCCCGAGCTAGGAGGCCTTCATTCCTTGAAGCAATCCCATAGCCAATCCGGCAGCATAACATTCATGTAGATAAAAGATACTGAAATGAGAACCAATGGCTTCCTTTTATAATTTCTCCTTGACCTTCTTGAAACCCTAATCTTCTTTCTTGTGAGTCAAACCCTAATTCTCCAATAGATGGCGTCCCACTTTCCCAAGCAAAATTTGACTTTAATTACAAACTTAATCTTTTCCTTGAAGTTGGCGTCCAACTTATGCTTGGATTAAATCTTTTAATAAAAAATATAATTAATCCCTTTAATGAGGTGCCCACCCATAAAGAACATCTTTTAAAACAACTTAAAGTGGAGTTGCTAGGCCAAGGGGTCAATGTTAAAATATAATATTAAAACATGACTTAATTAAAATAATTCAACTTATCTCTCCAGTTATGCCCCAAAGCCGCAAATGAGTAAGCCAACTGATCAGTCTGAAATGGAAAGTCAACCGAGCCGAAACCAACAGGACCACTACAAGAAATAGAATTTACTAAAAATAGTAAATTCCTGAAAATGCTCAGAATGCCAAGAACAACATATCACTGCGAAGTTCTCTGAAAACCCAAAAAGAATCCGCCATTAAATCAACCAACCTCGAGCAAGAGCATCCTTCAAAACACGAACCCCTAATTTTTCCACTGATTAGCCGACAGCACACTGGGAATAGGCTATCAATCACCGAAAAGTGAAGTGCTAAAAACGGGGACATTACATTCATCAACATTGAGGTCGGGAGTTACTAGAGAGATAAGAGAAATACCAATTTTGAAGCTATGATGGTTTGTTTCTATGTCTTCTTACCAATACTAGTTTCGGTCTCTGCATGATTAAGATGAATGGAGATAAGAGACTCTAGCAAATGATGGATCAAAGGCTTACACAAATTCAAAATGACATTGATTTAGACAAGAATGCTCTAATTTACCTATGGAATATGAGATTGCTACAAATTGAAAGACACTTAATCCCAGCTAACATCATGGGAGTATTTTTAATGCCTTTAAATGTGATGAAGACCATGAGCATTTCATCGACATTAAGGAAGAAGATTGTCAAAGGGTAGAAATTAACAAAAATATTAACTCTGAAGGTTTAGAAAGCTCAGACTTTGTTCGCCTTGATAATTTGATGACAAATGGCGCCATAAGTGATTCATAAGCTAATGATGGAGATAATCTTATCGACACTTCCGATTATGAAGTTTAGGGACATTGATGCTTTGTGAAAGAATCATCAAGATCAAATGGTCATAGAGAGAAGATACACCTATATTAAGCCACTAAGAAATGAGGCATTAAAGGAACTTGAAAGTTATTCTATAATAGAGGACAATTTGACTACCAAGAAACCATTATACAGGAGAGGTAGATGAAGATTTAGAATTTGAAAAGTCCAACTTCAAGAAAAAATTGCGAAAGTGAAAAGGCAGTTATGAGAGAGGAAATGAAAAAAGTTCTTTAGTAAAATGGTAATTTCCATAAATCTTTGCTGACGATGAAGGAGAAAATATAAAAGGGGATTTGCATTGTAAGAAGGGGATCTTTTGGCTGTGAAACGAGAGCCTCTTTGAAGGTTGGGGGTATTGCAGTAACTAATCATTGTTTTGTTCATCTGGGGGAGAGATATTACTTTTGAAAACTAAATATCATTTTATAATTTGTTGCTATTTTGTTGTGAATGAGATTATTGTTTTGTTTGTGTGCATTCAGTTTGTGAAGTTGATCTGGGTTCTTAATCTTTGTGTTTGAGAGCATCTTAATGCAGTATCTTATCTTTGTGTAAGTGTTGTTGTTTTCTTCATGATATTTTTCATTTTCAGATATTATTGAGTTAATTATTTTAATTCCCTATGGTTTACAAGCTAAGCTGGTCTTTGTACCAGTATTTTATTATTTGTATCTCGCATCTGATATCGGGATTCTTCTTGATATTAGGTTTGGCCTTTTCTGCTTTCTAGTTAAAAGCATACCTTAGTTTTATTTATAGTTTTTTTAATTCCTTGAAGATCATAAGAGGGAGTTGTACCTCTAAAATTCAGAGGACGATCACTAATCCAATAGCAATGTCCGGAGCTATTGGTAACTGCTTTTTCTTTATTATTGGGAATTTTTGAGTCATTTATTTGATTATTTGAAGAGGATAATTTGTTTACTAACAATATGAAAACTTTGAGTGGAAGTAGATATGGTAAAGGAAGATGTGTCATTAGGATCCCAATAGGTTTTGATCCAAACATGTTCATCTACTTGTGTGTCTTTTGAAACTATCTTGACACCATTGTTGGAAGCCGAAGCCATAGTAGCAGCATTAGCATTGTCATTTCTCTATAGCTTGTTCATACGATACTAACCACATCCCATGTCATGTACTTGGACCTTGGGTTTGATGGTATGGTAGATGAAGTCGATGCTTTGGTCAATGAGGATGGATCGATGTAATGTGATGAAGTGGAGGATGAAGCCTCATTATTTACAGGCACTTGGAATTGTGTGGTCCCTCTCAAATTGGTACAATATTGGAAGGGATTAGGACCACTAAGGATCATGATTTATATGCCTTCATGTGGAAATTTAAGGAATTGGTGGTATGTGGATGGTACGACTTTCATAGTGTGAATCCATGGTCAGCCTAGAAGAAGGTTGTATGGAAGGTCAAGGTCCAAGACTTGAAAAGTGGTATACATGACTACAGGACCAACTCTGATAGGTAGTGTTATGAATCCTTTAGATGATCATTCTTTGTTGTCATATGCCTTGATGACAATGCTCTTAGTGGTGTCTACACATGATTTCAAGAAGCCTATCATCTTAACCAATTTTAAGGTGCAAATGTTCAACCTTGCTCCACCATCTACCAAGACTCATCTGACTTTAGCTTTGTGGAAAAGGACTTCAAGGTGTAGAGGGTCATTATGGTCTGTCTTTTCAATTGAATAGTCTTGTTCAAAAAAAGTGGCGTGATGGGAATTGTTCAAGTAGCCTACCATCTCCTGGAAATGATTGACATCAAGGTTTGTGGGGAAAGTTGCATTCTACAATGCTATCTCAAGGATGGCTCAGTGATCAGGTGATATACACAACAATTCTAGGATAAAGATTTGCGTAGGGGTCTTTCCCAATTGGTCAAGTAAGTTGTATTGGGACTTGGGTGGTTGTTTTTGTTGTTGTTGTGATGAAGGACCTTGAATGGTTACCTTAGTTCGATAAGTGTTGAAAACACATTTGGGAGGTTTCTTAATGGTAATGGTGTTAACATGTTCATTGGCAGCTTGAATGTGATTAATGATAGTGGTATGGTTATAGTCATATTTGGCATTAGTGTAATTGGTTTTATTGCTTGAACTAGAGGCCTTTCCTTTTCCATGGTTATGTAGAGGATCGATGAAAACTTTATGGTCGCTATTTGACTATTTTTGCTACTATCTGTTGAGTTCAATGGTGCCATTTTCCACAAGGTCTTGTATAATGTTCTTCAGTTGTCGACATTGTGATAAGCTATGTCCCTTGGTTCAATGGTAGTCACAAGAGGCATTGTCATCCCACCAAGATGGTTTAAAATGTCTAGGATCATATTGTGTTGGTTCAGGAAGTTGTATGGCGTTATGTTGTAAAAGTTATTTAAAGATCAATTCAATCATCTCTCCTAGTGGAGTGTATTGACGTTTTGGAAAATTCCTTTGGGTTCTCGGTTGTTGTGTGTTTTGGACAGCATTGGCAATTTGTTCAAGTGTTCTTGGTGCATTTTTGGATGTGTTAGATCCCCTAAGTGTGATAGTAGGGCCTGTATATACAGTCTTAGCATCGACAACCCCATCATTAGTCACATTCTTATTTCATGCCCAATATTTGGTCTTGTCATTTGAGGTTTTTTGAGTGTTGGTATTTTTGTTGGGCATCTTGATTTCTCCTTTATCAATTAGAGCCTTTTTCCACTAAGCTAAAAAATGAAGTGCAACATTGTACGCACAAATCATGCTTCAAATTTGAGTTCAAGTTTCAATGAACATGATTTTTTTTTGTTTCTCGGGTATCTCAATGGGACATTGAGTAGCCAAACCTCTCCATCGTTGGAAGAAGGTTACAAAATTTTCATCCTCTTCTTGTGTGGTATGGCATAGGGTGGAAATGCTAATTTCATTGTCAATGTTGAATGCGAAGTGTTCCACAAACTTGTTTGCTAATTCTCCCCATGTTCTTATACTAGTCAGTAATCATGAGAACCACTCAAGTGTTATGCTAGTAAGACTTCTTGGGAAAAATCTCATTAGGTACGTAGGATTGTATGAAATGTTTGCACAAGCCATGCAAAATCCCCTTATGTGTTCAAGTGGATTTCTCTTCCTTTTGTACTTAGGTAAGTTTGGTACGACATAGCCATGTGGGAAGGGTGGCATGTATAGACTCCTGTGAAAAGGAAAAGGACATAAGTCTTGGGTAGAGTAAGTCTCTTTGTTTGACATTTGCATATTTTCCATTTGTTGTTGCAAGGCCAACATTTGAGTTTGTAGGACATCCACTTGAGTTAACGATGGGTATTGCATATTTTGAAAACTCATGTTGGTGTTTTGGAGTCCAATGTTATGGGACGGGTTTTGGTTTAATGTATGTGTTAGCAACGAGTTTTGGTTTTGTGTTTGGTACATGTATGTGTAAGACAAGTTTTGATTTGGGATGTTTTGGTTGGGTATAGGTATATGCCATGAGTTTGTAAAAATTTTACCATGCAGATATTAGTTTCTATATTGTGGAAAAGGTCGTTGGTTGTCATGTTGCATGAAGGGGCCTTGGTTGCCAATTTGTGTGTTTTGTGGAATGGAACCTTGGGTATTGTATTAGGTATGTCCACGAGGAATATGTCTTGGTTGTGATGTAATGATGTGTTGAGAGGCTCCTATGTTTGGTATGGAATTTATTTTAGGAGTCTTGTTGATGACAATTCTAGGTCTCTTGATGGTATTGTTTGTGCTAAATGGGTTTGAGGATGATGCCTGGGCTATGGTATTAGATGTAGCAAAAGTGGTACCAAAGGGTTGTGACATGGGATGTGTTGTGTTTGATGTCATGCTTTGTGTCATTCCTTGGGTCATGCCTTGTGTTAAGACTTTTTTCATGTCTTGTATGCCAAATAGGGAGGTATGAATGGTTGTAGCATCTTGTGTAGTTCCTCCTAATAGCATAGATGTATTAACTTGTGGAATAGAGCCACTAGGGGTAGGTATGGTGTGTCCTTGTGTTTGATTATTTGATGTAGGTATAGCTTGCAATGTGTTAACATAAAAAACCTATGGTAAAGTGGATCCTTCTGATAAAAGTTTGGCTAAAAATTGTTGAGGATCTAAAGCCACGTTTTCTTCTACAAAGGAGACCACTTCAGGATCTTGTGAGGCTGCTTCTATTTCTTCTATGGTGACATTTCCTTGTGGGTCTCTAAGGATGAACCTATCAAATGGATTAGGGATTTGTCTTTGTGTTATAGGCGCTCCTTGTGAAAAAATTCCAAAGGGATTTAGAAATTCATCATCTTGTTGAAAGGCCATTTCTTTTCTTTTCCTTTGCAACCTAGTCTCGATCATAAAAGACTTGCAAAAGGGAATGGATGTGAAAGTGACTAGGATGGATATGCAAGAGTGTGCAACTATGTCTAAGAATGATACCAAGGTATGGATTCAAGGTAACAAGATGCCAAAAGGTCACTAGGATGGCATCACAATGAAGTCCAAACTATGGCAATGTCTATGCAAGATGTCTATTTTTCTGTATTTTTGGGATATAAGTGTCTAAGGATGATGTCTAAGGGTGAGATCAAAAATCTAGAATGGTGTCTAAGGTATTCCAAATGAAATGCAAGTGTGAAAGGATGATGGGTGAAAATGACAATATGACCTTAAGTGATGATTAGAGGTATGACTACTACGCACCTTATGGCAAAGCCAAAGTAAAGGTTGCTTAATCAAACTAGGATAGCCAAATTCAAAAATATAGGTTATCAAGACTTCAATAATGATAATGACTAAATGACAAGGTTTGAAAAAGGTGGTCTCAAACTATCCTTGTGAGTTGAGGAACCAACCTAAATGGCGAAAGGACTAAAAATGATGGAAGGGTTGAAGTCAAGACAAATTTGATTTGCTAACTATGGACTAACCTCAAGTTTGATAAGTTTCCAAGACTAAGGTTCACAACTTGAGGTATATGCAAGCTAGAAGATGGCCTAATGTTTTTCCTATGGTGGATGCAAGGTATGCAATGGTAACTAGATGGTTGGATAGTGAATAAAAGTTCTGCAAGTCTGTAGTCGAAGGCTCAATTTATGCTCAGGATCAATCAAAAAATGGCTTTGTTTCAGTTTTCCTCAAGATTTTTGGTGGTAGGAAATTGTGTTGTTTGAAGTCTCAGTTACGGTTAAGAATAGTCAATTATGGTTTACTAGAATGGCGACTATGGTTTTCTGTGTCACGATTGCAGTGAAGGATAGTCAATTATGGTTTACAGTGTATGTTGCTTAGTTTTTACTAGATTTTGACCAAATTTTAAGGTGATTTTATGATGTTCAAATTTGGAAAACACAAAAAATAGTCTGAAAACACTTGTCTTTTGTCTAGTATAAATGTTTAGAATATTTAAATGTGTAAAAAGACACTTGCAAACACTTCACAACCTAGGCTTCTCAAGAGATACCACTCGCTAGATCCCCACTTGGATTTCTCCAGCCACTTAAACAAGGCAGACAACTAGAGACTTGGTGGCACTGGCTCCCCCTTACACGACACTCACTTCTTAGGCACACCAAGTCTCAATTCCCCAAAGAGGAATTTATGCCTCTACACTTGAATAGTGAAGATGTGGGGTGGCTTCAGAATGACCGTTCCTACACTAGCAAGTGAAAAAATAATTTTGGCCACTAAAACAAATTGGTTCTTAGTAAGGGCATTCGTTCAAGGTGGCCATACATGCAACAAGATTAGCTCAAGATTATTTCAATCAAAAGGTCTCTCAGTCCCTTCCTAAGAAAGGATTTTGGCGTGTCACACAGACACTAGGGATGACACTTGTCAGTATGACACATCTGCACTTGTTGCTTATGACTTTTGTCACAAACACTTCTTTTATATAGAAATTTGAAAGAGCTTTGCTTTAGCTTGTTACCTCTTGGGTCATTCCCTCTTTGGAGGTAGGCCCTCTAAGGGTATACAAAAGCAAGGAAATACATTTTTTTTGTTGGAAATCATGTTAGTGTTCACATGTTTAATTATGTGTAACAAATATTATAATGTGGGTAGTTGTTTGTGATAATAATAATGTGAGTTGTTAATACAACTCACGTAGAGTATTTGTAAGGATTTGAGTTGTTAAAACAACTCATTATATTTAGAAGAGTTGTTATAAGAGGTTTCCTATAGTTTTTTTTCTTTAAATATAGTTCATTAGTTATGGTCAAATTAGTGGATAACTATCTATCAACTATCAAAAATAACTAAACACTTTTATTTCTTTTTAATTTTTAACTTTTAAAATTTTATTACATAAATTGTCAAACTCTAAATTAAATTAATTAGATTTCCTTGTTTATTACATTCATTCACATTATTAGTTCATTGAGAATACTAATGCATATGTTAGGTTTTATTAATTGGTACTAAAAAAATCACTTAGATGTTAGAATTAAAATAGTTTGGCCAAATTTCCTAATGTATTAATTTTCTCAATTTTTTTTAAAATATGAAAAATTAATTATCTACCATTCTATTGGATGGTAGTTGTGAATATTATTATTAGTGTGGCCTAAGCTATGGAATCTTTTAACTTTTTCCATTTTGACTATAAAAAAGTTAATAGCATAAACTTATTTTCATGTCACTATTTGATAATGATATTATTTTTATTCAAAGGATTGTGGGTCAATGAATACAATTTTATTTTATTTTTATCATAGTTGAATTAATTTTAATTTGTCAAAAGGTGAAATGGAGAAAATATGAGAGATTGTGATTAAAATAATTGACAATGAAATAAATAAAATTGGCATCTATTATTTTAAAAAAATTCAAAATAAACAATAATAAAAGAAGTATTTAATAAAGGGTAATGAATAATTATATAATTTATATATATTTTTAATTACTATTTGGAGGGATACTAATGCATGCAATTTATTTTATTAGTTTAGTCAATAAACACAGAGAATTAAAAATTTTGAGCAACAATCCTATAATCTACATGTCATTTATCTTTCTTTCTATTGACTCATGGAATAGTAATATAATAATTAATTTTTTTATTTTTTATTTTGTAAAGTATATGTCTAATCTAATGCATTTAATTTATTAAATAAAATTTATAGTCTATTAATAGCTTGATTAACATGAGCACTATTATATACATCGTAATAGTCATTTTCTATGTGACAAGGTAAATTAATATGAAAATAAATTTTCACCTTAATAACTTTAAAATTATTTTGCCTCAAATGATATTTTCTAACTTCATTCAATTTATTAGACACAACAAAATTCATTGTACTCACTACAGTGTATCTACATGAACCTAGCACATCTCTTGTTTATATTAAGGATTAATTTTTTGCTCTCAATCTATTATAGATTAAAACATGATTTGATAACATTTGATCCCTACCAATCAATTCAATCTAATCTAATCCATCTCTTGTTTATATTACGGATCAATTTTTTACTCTCAATCTATTATAAATTAAAACATGATTTGATAACATTTGATCTCTACCTGTCAATTCAATCTAATCAAATCTTAAATCAATATAAAGAATAAGGATAGAATTATAAATTAACAAAATAAAACTACTTTAATTGAAGCCCATCATAAATAGCAATACATGTACTCTTTTCTCATTAGCATCCATTTATAATGTCTTCATAGTCCCTGCAGGAGTTGAGAGACCCCACAGGAGCTGAGAGAGCACAGGTGACCCACATATAGGACTCGCCAATCCTTAGCAATCACATGTTGTGTCAGGTTACTATCCCTACTCCTTTATTGCTGAAAGACATTTTTCTCCAATATATTCTGTAGACTGACTGCAACGTGTACAAGAAAATGGTTCCAAGGGAGGACCCACTTATTTAAAAGATAACGTATTGAGCGTGGTAGCCATTATTGTGGTACTGAAATTGCCATATTAATTGACACTTGGTTCCTTCACCATGTATTTTTGCCCAGAATCCTACACCTAGAAAAGGAGATTTATCAGTCTGCTTTTCTTTTTTTTCATAAGGAATTGACATCCACAGGTGGGTCTCATGCAATAATGGATTAATGGATAATAAGAGCCTCTTTTCAAGCATTTTCATATATACCCATTTGATTAAATGCATTGTCTATTATTTCTCTAATTGAGACAAAGTTTGTTAAACATCTCATGTCAAATGTGGTGTCACATAATGTATAATTACGGTCATTTTTTTTGGATGACACCCATGGATTTGATTTTGCCTGTCACCTTTTGACAGTTTCTTTTTCACTTTGTGCTCTTTAACGTATTATAATAACAATGACATGAACCGAATCTCACCGCCCTTCCATAAAATTCCTAATACTGAAAAGCTTTTTGATTTTCAAATAAGCATCATTGTTGATTTTTATGTTCAGTAAAAAGAATATTATACTTATATGGTAAAAAATGTCGTATTAGACAATTGTACTATAGTTCTATAAAAGGATATTAGCAATTATGTACAAATATTTAATATCCACAATAGCATCCGATCCAAATACCAACTCAGATATGAGAAATCTGAATCCCAGCAAACACAGGGTAAGAGACCCAGTATACTGGTTGGCAATATTAAATTGAAGAATACTAAAGACAGAACAGAATATTAAAAGAGTAAGAAAACTAAATAATTCTAGAAAAGATAATAAGTTAAACACTATATTTTATAAAACATTTGTTATATCTATTTAGGATTATGATAATTTTACAGAAGATATTAGCAATCTTACATAAAAGCATTGATTAGATTGGATGGTTGAGTTGTTGAAAAACATGGACAGTGATCTTGAATAATTCTAGAAAGGATAATAAGTTAAACACTATATCCTATAAAACATTCGTTAGATTGAGGAGATCGAGGATTACGATAATTCTACAAAAGATATTAGTAATCTTACTTAAAAACACTGATTAGATTGGATGATTGAACCGTTGAAAAACATGGACAGTGATCTTGAATTCAAGCCTTGATTCAAATACTATCTTTCAGTGAAAAAACATTTGAAATACAACCATAGAATTATAAAATCAGTCCTAATAGCTATTAATTCTCCAATAAATAAATATACAAAATGCAATCTATAAATTATTAAAATAATTACTGGCTCCTACTATCATCACAATCTAATCTGATTAATAAAAAAATGTAAAGAAGACAAGGGAGTAGTTAATTTGTAATGGAATCCTATTCTAGTGAGTACCTCAATCAATAGAATACAATTCACACACGTAGAAGGTATGGAAATTAAAGTTTCAATAAAGGGTGGACTTTAAAATCAATTTAGATCAGTCTGTCCCTTCACAGTATGGTTAACTAGGCCTGAAAGTAAACACCTTGCACTGTCTAAGCTCAACCAATAAATAGTGGCTGACACAGCAAGATTAAAATAAAACTAAAGACTCGGGTGATACACGTACGCTACAACTTGCTGGTTTCTCTGTATATAAGTTTCTTGTCGTGGTCCGGCCCCATTGTAAGACTAAGAGAAAATTTAAAATTATATTACAATAAAAAAGTAAATATACTTTATGGTATGGTCATACAAAAGTTTTATGTGGCTTCACCTCTGGGAAACGAATCTTGCCAAATTGGTACACGAGATTTTGGAACTTTCTAGTGATAGCCATACTCTCACAAAACATTTTTGGTGATGCCCATGTACCCTTTCATTGCATTGAGATGTGGACAGAAAAATTAATGCTGCCTGTGTTTTCATTGAATATGATCACACCATACATTTGTTTGGTGATAACATTCACATTATTTGATTGGTTCAATCAAGTGAAATAACTGGTGCTGTACTGCTCTGGTTTTCTGTACTGTTTTCATTTGTTGTCATGCAATGGAATATATATGCAACAAGAAATCTTTTCTAACATATTGTCTTGGCTAACACTTCCTTGTTTATGAGCAAATTAAGAAAGAAAACTGGTGCTTATAAGAACAATTGCATTGCCTTGTTCCTGAACATATGAATGAAAGCAATTCTATGGATGCTTAGCATGAAACCTTTATTCCTTAATGCAATGGCCATTGGTAAACAACTTAAGCCTCCAGTACAAGTAATAATAAGAAACATTGAGCATAGAAGCAATTGATATATTCATTTCCCTTTTATTAATATAATAGAGCTTTGCCTATGTGGCTTTTGCTGTTTACTTGGCTGTTTGACATTGAAATGTAGCAACAATATTTCAGTGTGATCCATTGTATATATACACCATATTAATGGGAGAACAATGGTCATGTTGTTCTCATAGATTACTATTTGAGAACAAAAATCTCATGATTTGCTAGACAATGTGATCATGTCTTTCATGACCTTCCTTTGCCAAAGATTGACCAGCTTTAGAAACATATATATAATACATACCAAATCATTATTTGAATTATATGCCCTGTATAGGGGCCATAACCTGAAGCTTGAATGTAGCCTATGGTCTTGGACAAAATAATATTTATTTGAAATCTCCACCATGAGTGTCTACAATAATATTCTTGCAACCACAGCAAGTTTTCTGAAATTTCAAAACCTAAAGTCTCTTCCATCAAATGATAACACACATGCATAAAGGTTAATTTGATGCTTTAAGAAATCATCCAAGACCCTTGAAGATTTATAATCCTCCCAATTCCTGGCTATAAAAGCATAATTTTAAACAGTTGGAATCCTTATAAAATTAACTAATAACACACCTCTTTATTCCATTCAAAGATTTGTTCATACTTCCTCAACCAGCTCCTTGACCCATGCAAGATCTGGCTGATCAGCAGCACCACAAAAATTATACTCCTGCTTTAGTTGGTCTTTCCAAAATTTGTCGTAGATCTTAGGCCTGAGCTCCTTTCCTGAGTCTAAGCCCAGGAATCCACAATTAGCCCCAATTTCCAATGACCTCTCTAAGCTGTACTGATCCCCACCAACATGGTTTTGCAGAACGGGCTTATCAACACTGTAATTGAATTCATCATGATGACTCAAATCAACATTCCTCATTGCAGCAATAACATCTCCAAGATCACAAGAACAATCCATCTTAAGACCCTGCACAGACCCAGATGAAAAAGAGGTAGCACTTGGAGAGGGACAAGTAATGTACGAGGAAGAATTCATAATCATCCTTGGCACTGCAGCACCTCTTGGACTACTTTCCTGTTGAAGACCTAAGCCATATGCCTGTGGTACAAAAGAAATATCACTACATGCATACCTAATACTCCTTGGACTATTACAACTGTTATACACAGTCTTTGATGATGTAGACTGTTGTGTGTTTCTCATCTTACAGGGACTTCTAGGGTCTGATGTGCAACGAAGTTCTCCATCACTGTGTGCAAAAAAACACACTCTTCTATTACAATACATACCATCCTTGCACCTTTGTGTTCTGTATCTCTGAGGATGCAGCCATGTCTCAAACAACCCATGAGCAAATTCACAAGTCATGCCCTTTCTACAATACCCCTTCTTGTAGTCAGGACAAGTTTCTCCACAGTAAAGATTAGGGTCTCTTCTTCTAGCCCTTTCTCCTCTGTGAGCAAATGGGCATTCTGTCCAATCATGGCTGCTCTCCTTAGTGCATAGTACCACCTTGAATTTGTACATTCTAAATTCATCTGAGCTTTCAGCATATAACCCATTTTTTTGATTCTCAGTAACACCCCACTGTATGCTGCTATTAGGCTCACAGTAGTCCAAAATCAATGGCATCATGCTGTTACTAGCCCCCCAAAACATTTCCTCAGCTTCGTTACTTGACTTCATATTTCCATTGTGATCATCGCCATCAACCCCAGATGAAATGAGAAGGCCATTAGTGGGAAGATGGTAAGAAACAGGAGATGAAGTACTGAAGTTCATGTCCATGAAAATAGACTGTTATCTAAAATCCAAATCTTCAGTTTCTATGTTGGCCGTGTGTTATGTATATGTACAAAATCGATGAAGATAATTACACTCTTCATCGTAGTGAGTTTAACCCACAGATATGAACTATTGTACTGCATTGAAAACAGTTGTACTGCCTACTACTTGTGCGAGAGAGGGGATTGGGAATAAACTTCGTGGAGTAACATCATTTCTCTTGAAGGCCTTAGACTTATGCCCATACATGCCATGAGAATTAAGATAAAAATGTTGATTCGAACTTTCAAGATATGACTTCTTTTGGAGGACTTTCTAAATATGAGGTACTAACTGTCCACTCGTCCTAAAACTGTAACTGTTTCCAAAGAGTAGCATGATGTATGTTGGTTATGTTGGTTTTAGTAAAAAGTGAAAATAGAGATTAAAATTTCAATAAAAAGAGTATTTTTTAATTGATGTTGAAGCTTGTTAGAAATGTAATATTAGTGTACAAATAGTAGTGGCTAAAGTGGTAAACATGATTTCATTCTAAATTTTTTAATTCTTAATCAAATGGTCTTTTGAAAAAAATTGTATTGGTTATTGAGTTGAAGGATGGTTTATTATGTTGAACACTTTTTATCTATTGAGGATGGCATTGTTACCTCCCTTAGCATTCGTGTCATTAGTCTTGTGGGATATCTTTTGGATAGTTGAAGGTTCGTTGGCAATATCTTATGGTGGATTTAACCATCGCATTCTTCATGATAATCATTTTTGTTGTCTTTGTTCCCTCTTTAAAATTGAGGTTGAAGAGAATTTCACATTTAAATGTCCCAACTATAACGAGTTTAGGTGGAAATATCACTATACATGCATGCATTCAAGGGTTTGATTACCTAATTTATTTTAATATCCTAAAATATCTAGTTGATGTTTTTAAACCTATTTCTAATATTAGTGGTGTTTCACATTCCTTGAAAATCCCCTCATTAATCGGTTAATTCATAATCATTTTTGTCGAGACCATGGAAGGCTTACTTAAGCTTAATTTTGAGGCTCCTCTCAAGGGGGACCAAAGTCTTGCTAGAGTTGGATGCCTTCTGTGAGATTCTAGGGTTTAGTTTGTTAGATGAAGGCCCTTCTTTTTCGGCTTGAAAACAAATAATGAGGGAAAATACACAACACTCTTGGAAGGTTTGAGTATAGCTATATTGATAGGGTGTAAGAATTTAATTATGGAAGGCAATTCTATGTTAGTTATTAATGGACTTAAATAAAGGAGAGATTTTATAGTTGGAAGCTCAAGAGTTTTTAAATCGAAGTTCTTAAGATCTATGATTTTTTTTAAGATATCTTTTAACCCCTTTACTTTATATAAAATAATAAATCGATAGATTTTCTAGCTAAAGCAAGCATTGATTAGTTCTACTTATCAACAAAAGTTACTGATAATCCAAAAGATTGAGTTGGTTTGGACCCTTCTTGCTAGAAAAAACCATATAATCATATTTTTTTATAGGATCTTGGTACTTCTTTCTTTTATTTAATGTGAATGAATAATTTGACATTTTTGTTAAGTAGGTAAATGCATTTATCATTGCATATATCAAGAATGGATTTTGAGATGGATCAACCATCATTTCTTAAAGAGTGTCATGTTCTTTCTCCCTAGTGTATTAATGTTGGATTTTTATTAGATCCTTTTCACCCTTGGCGTTGTGTGGCATACTATCTATTAAGTAGATTTTTGCGTTTTTCTATTTATTTTTAGTTTATAAAATTATGTTGGGTTGATTGCTAACAATTGCTTGAGTTGGTTTAGAGATGTGCGTGAACCCTTTTACAGGGATTTTATTTTTGAGTCAAGAATGTGTTTTTACCTAAATGCTAAGATTCATTAAATATGTGATGAGATCCCCATGGACTTGAAAATACAAGGGTTTTTCCCTCAATGAAAGGAAGCAAAGTTATGGAATACTCTTCCTAAACTAGTCTATGAAAGGATATACATAAAAAAATTAAACCAATCATACAATTATAATGAAATAAATACAAAAAATATACCATGACAAAATGAATCGCATGGGGAAGACCCTTTTGAGAGAAAAAATCCACAATCCAAAGCAACTCAATAGATTATTCAATAATAAAATGTTACAATACACTTTTAGAAATTTAAGCCTTAACAAGAGTATTGTTAGAGCTAATAAGAAACTCTACATGAGCCAAAGATTTCTATAATAATTCTTCTACAAAAGAGAGCTTGCTACAAAGTTATAAACTAGAAAAAAAAGATGCTAGATAATGAAATGATGCAATCCTTCATTAATTACAAATGAAAATATAATAAGATATGCATCCACATTTTCTAATAATAGATAAAGTGGAAAAGAAATCTTACGATACATGTCAAAGGATTAAAAAACTAAAATTAGAAAAAACTAAATTCATACCTAAATTGGGAGATCCAAAAGATATCAACAATTGGTGGCCCATCACTTTGTTGAATGTGTCTTTTAATATCATAGCTAACACACTAGGCCTCAAGCTTCATTCCATGTTGTCTTTTAATTTTTTGGCCATAGTAGACAAGTTTCATTAAATCCATATTTATTTTGGATAATATAATTGCTTTGTGGGAAGGTATGGAATGGTCTCATCACTCTCAAAATCTTGTCGTGTTTATCAAAATTCATTTTGCTAAAGCTTATGATCACATAGAGTGGCCCTTCATATTGGTTATTTTTTTGATTAATGATAAACAAGTTTTGAAGGGTTCCTGAAACCCTGTACAAAAAGGAATAGCGGTAGCAAGGATAAAACAATGGGTTATCCACCCAAAAAACCAAAAACAAGTTGATTACAAAGATATCAGCAAACCATCAACATGAACCAACAACAAAATAAAAAACCAAAAGAGCACAACAAACGACCAATAGATAAGTTCCTTGAGCATCCTAGCCACTTCCAGGTCCTTGGACACCAACCTATCATGCATCTCCATGATATCTTTCACATCCAGGTTCCTAGGGACTATTTTGTATTTCTTAGTTTTACTCTGAGTGTGCACACTCATCCCGACACCCATGTCTATGGTCTGCATCTACTTGTCAACACTCTCCCCCATCTCCTTACTCACCTGTTCACCGAAAAGAGTTCTACCTGTCCATTCCTTTTCTTTCTCATTGAGGAAAACCAGCCTTCCGTCGAGGCCTCCAATTTCTCCCTGCTAAGATTGATTATCGTGTCCATCTCCTTACACAGCTGCCTATAATTATTTTCCAACAACACCAGCCTTCTAGACCATAGTATTTCTTCAAGTTATCCAACTCATCCACCACAAAGTCGACATTAGATTTCATCGACTTGGCTAAACCGAAAATGGAGTCCTCCTTGAGACTGTCATGCTTATTATGGAGGTCTTGCACCTCTTGAACAAGCCACATCAATAAATTAAATGAAATGTTTTCCCCTTCTTTAACCATACTTGAGGCTTGCAAGAAGTCCATGGCCCCCCAAAACAAACCTCTACCCTGATGTGAACCAACGGGAGGATCCTCATCCTAAGAAACATCAGGATTAATCTTGGACTTTCCCTTGTCCTTGGAAGCTAACTCATGAGCAAACTCATCCACAACAAATTTTCTATTCACCTTACCGACAATAGGGGTCCCACCCTCACCATCATAAACCTGGTTCAAATTCCCCAAATTCACCATCTCATCGCCCTAAATATCCTCTGAGGCCTTTGGAAGATTATCCACCATATCCTTGGAGCACAAACCCTGAATATTAGCCTTCTTTCCATTGCAAAGCCCCTCCTTTGTAACATCCTCACAGACCTCCTTAATTTTGTGCATTACTCATGGGAGGGAGGGTTTAGCCTTAGAAGTAGAGGGTTTCTTCCCACCAAACGAGGATGTATAGTCAAGGTCAATATTGTACCCATTAGACCACGCCTTCGAATCCACCTCAATTTTCATCCCCCCACTATCAAAGACCTCCTCAACCCAACATTTCCCACTCCCCTTCCTCTTCTTTTTCGAAACAGGGGAACGGGGGCTTCAACAATACAGTTTGCTTTAATAAAATCAACTATAAGCAACATCAAACCCTCATGTAGAAAAGGGTTTCTAGGGTTCTTCCTGAAATTTTCAATTCCCTCCTCTAGAGAAAGCAACAGATAAAATGGGAAGGAAATGAGCTTACCATGCCGAAAATGGTTCAGCATAATGAAGTGGTGTCCATACAACATTGTATATCTGGCATCCAAGGTGAAGTATTGCATCAATGCCATAGCCACATCCTGCTAGATAGGTTTAATCTTAGACCTATCATACCTACCACAATCCAGTCTAACCATTTTAGCACGCTCTCTATCCCAGAGAAAATTCTTCCTGGATGAGTACGAGAGGTTCTTATCTTTGTAGAACTTCCTTCCTTTTTTCGACATCCTAGTCACTTCCATAATGAAATCTTTATTAATCATGGTATCCCTTCCAAACATGCTTAGAACATGGCCATGCTAAGAATCAATGAAGTCTTTGGAGATACTGGTCTTAAAGCCATGCAACCTTTCCATAAAAGGGGTCACCCCTCCCTTCTGTAGGACAGCCCAAACATTGAAATTAGCCTTGAAGTCATCATAGGAAAGAGGTTTCATTCTGCACCTATCCCCACCCATCATCAAAAAAATTTCAAATGAAGAGAGAAACCACACACAGATGCTAATAAACAATAAGGAAAGAGGGAAACGAACACCCAGAGAGTGTGTGCATCTACTAGGTGTGGTACTAAGAACAATAATGGAAAGGAGGCTCCTACATCTTGAATCTGAATTCTCACAAATTTCAATAATCATCACATGTGCTAAGTGTCTAATCAACCAACTATATCCATGATAACCATGCAAGCCTTCATTCGAGGAGATGACACACACCAACGTATTAAGATTTTTCATTATGGAGTAGATTGATTAACTCAAAGGGTAGGGCATCATTCACCTCCCAATGCCTTGTAGACATCACCCCAAGATTCACCACCCAATTGACCACTTGATTTTGCCTCTCTAAAAGCATGAGAAATATATATTTCATCAAAATCCTGAATTAAAGCAAGGGCATCCAAAATGAAATTTTCAATAGTCCATGATGGGGGAGAACCATTCCTAAGACAATTAACAATATTAAGGGAGTCCCCTTTGATCCATAGCTTTGAGATTCCCTTGTCTCTAGCCAACTTTATGCTATGATAGGCTGCAACAGCATATGAAAAGGGCCAAAACCAAGAGCTTGTAATATTGGTTATGTTACAAGCTCTTGGTTTTGTCCCTTTTCATTCAAATGGTCCAAATGATTTTTCTTGCATTACCATCGTAGGCCATCAATCCACCTCTTTTGAGATCTTTTGGTCCATTAGAAAAGGCTTCTCTATTACTTCATCTCTATATGTTTTGGTTGCTAAAGGTTTTGGATACTTTATAGCTCAAGTTGTTTCTCAATCTCATGTCAAGGGGATTTCTCTTCGTATTTGTTCTCAACATCTTGTGAATGGGAATTTGGCTAATGGTTCTTTTCTCACTCTTTGTGAGGAAGAGGATAATATCAAGTAGTCTATTCATTGTCTAGATAATTTTTGCTAAGCTTTCAAGTCTAGTATCCAATGGCATGAAACCTTATGTTACAAACAATCTTCTCTTCCCAAGATGGGTTAGATTGACCATTTTAATTGGAGATGTATTGATCATGGGGATATTTTTAAATTCTAGGAATCCCCTTTGCTTTCCATTCCACTCCTTCAGAGCTTAATTGAGAAGAAATTACACTACAAATTACCAAGCCTCTCTCTTTGGTCAAAATTTTTCAAATTTTCTCAAATATTTTGGTAGCAACTCATGTTTATTTTTTCTTCTTATTGGGTACCTTCCACTTGTATTCTTATTTGAAGGTTGAGAAGCTCGTCAAAAAATATATGGGCTTCCAACAATAGGCATCAAGGATTCTATCGTGTTGCCTAGGAATTGTTTTACCTCCCTTGTGAGGTCGACAACCTAGAATTGATTTTCATCAGTTTCAAGGAATTTATTTGTGTTCCAAATGGTTCATTATAGCTCTCCAAGGTAATGAAGCTTGTAAAACTCTTGTTCATCACTACATTAGTACTAGTACACCTCAAGGTCATCCAACCTAGAAAGGCTTGGGCTTTGGGACCTTCTAACCATGAGAGAACTTGTATACATTCAAGGAACTTTTATTATCAAAAGTATTTGGAAGGCTTGGGAAGACATCAAGCCTTGGATTCATTAGGTTTGAGATTATTTTTATGATGGTTCATCCATTAACCAATACTCTATTGGTGGTCCTCAATTCGTAGTTCTCAAGGGAAATCACTTTCTCACTTACCTTGGATTCATGCCTTGAAGTTATTCAAATGAGGAGTGATAAGTTTATTGAATTTTATTCATCAAGCCACCAATAATTTTCTTTCCTAGCCAAAATTTAGACTAAAACCCAAACTTACCATTCAAGACCAGGATACTTACTAGGCAATTATAGATTATATCCCTCACTAGATGATTCAAAAAGTTGGGGTGTGATGTCTCAAACCTTGGTGGAAGGATTGGAAGTGGTATCCAAACACTTCCTTTCAGAATTATAAGACCTCTAAATGATATTATTGGTTGTCTCCACACTTACATATGGTGGATCATCTCAATCTTCATTGGTAGCTACAATCATCGTAAGGGACTTGGAAAATAATATTTTAGGGTATTTGGTATGCAATGTTGGATCCCAATTTGGCTCACTTCTCTACTGTTTGTTGTTCCAAGGACTTCCTTTGGGAACTCATCCAACTTACACAAGTATTCCCAATCCCTATTGTACTTTTTAAGGTCAGCTTGAATCCCTTAAACATCTCTTTTGGTTTTACCCCTGGACTTAGGAAGTATGGAATTGGTTTAATGCTTTCTTCAAACCTTTCAGACCTACCCCTTTTTCTTACCACATGGTTTTTCTTAGATACTAGTTGTAGAGGAGGAAATTTTCTACCCTCAAGATGACAAGATCTCAAGGAGAAAACTATTTCTCCACTACCTCAATTGACACAACTCAGGTGAGGAAGTGTTTATTTATGTTTATGCAAATTTAAATGGTAAGAGTTCCAGAAGATGAAAGAGAAATCACAAAGGTCTTCTAAACAAATCGATGAGCTCTTAGCCAAGGATTATAGTGTAGTGCATAGACGTCCCCGTGACACACTTGCATCTCATACAGACCAAAAATCAAGGATCTTCCAAAAAATATCTAAATGACTACTATCAATTTTGATTACTAGGAACTCTTAAAGTGCAAGAAAATAACAAAGAATAGTAGCAACTAAAGTAGTGTAAACTAAATGAAGTTTGAGTGATAAAATGAGAGAGGAGAAAGAAAATAATCACAATGGATTGAGAGATGAAGCCTCCAGTAATGAAATGTCTCTAATACCTACACACATAAGACCTAAGAGAAGTGTTGGGGGTTGTTTAGGGACTTACCTTAGTCAAGTATCTACTTTGGTGTTTCCACCTCCACAATAGCTAGATGGAAAAATAGATCAAAATATATATAGATGATATGACAAATACATAGACAAGGGATGTGATAAATCCCAAGATGCTCAAAGATGTAAGATAAATAGATATTACCAGCAAGGCTTGAAGGAGCCAAAGAGAGGGAGAGAAAAAGAGAGTTGTGAGATACAAGAGAGTTGTAAAGACTGTTGTAAGAGCTTGAGATTATTGTAGCAATCTATAAAGAGTTATGCAAGCTTGAGAGAAAGAGAGAGACTTCTAGAGAGAGACATGTAGAGTGAAAAAGATAGATTTGAAAGTAAGAAGAGGAGGGAAAAGGAGGCTGTTGAGTCGTTATGAATCATCCCGAGCCATTTCCACTAACATGGGTAGGTGGCAAGTGGTAGAATGCTTAGAAACAACCTTTGAACATTAAAATGTCATATGAAACTAGAGTAGCATTTGGACATCTGTGTGAGGTGCTAGTGTCTAGACAAATTACATTAAAAATGGTGGGAAACAAGGAAAACACAAGGCTAACACCAAACTGACATAGAAAGATAGCTATTGACAAGGACTCTAAGCATCTTGAGAGGGGAAAATTATGATGCAAGTGCTAAGATAAGCCTACACTAATACTAAATGGGTGGACACTAAATTGGATACAAAAGTGTAGGTGAAATTGCAAAGGTATGCAATTTTTTACTGTATATTTTTCCCCCACTTTAGTGATCTTATGAATCTACATGAATATGCATGCTAAAGAAAAGTTACTAAAAATAAATAACATGATGTCAAAAGGATACTATAGAGGGAGAATATTGTTAGGAAATAATGCATTCAACCCACATTCTTAATCCATTTCCTACATAACCCCATGAGAGAGAAACATGCATACAAGTAACCATAATGTATAGATCAAATAGACAAGCCACAAGATAACACAAGATATACCCTGGGAAAACCCTCAAGAGGGAAAAACCCAACCTCCAAAATCATTCATACTCCATCATATTATTCATAAATAAATCAATACAAGTTACAATGAATACCTCTAAAGCATCAAGCCTCTCAATGCATCATCATGTGTCCAAGCATGAATCCACACATCCCATGACATGCTTCACATATGCACTCCTCATTAAGACTCAATAATGATAACCTACTCACCCAACCAACCTTAACCACTAAACATGTGTTTGATTTTATAGATTCAAGCTCACACAAATACAACCAAGTGGTAAGATAAAACCATGTGCCGCAAAACCATGTGAACACAAAACCACTAATCCCTTATTTAATATTGGGTACTAATTTTTCACTTTATTTAATATTTTCCCCAAAATTAAATTATTATCACATGTCTCCCACACATTAAATAATAATACAATTTTACAATACAACATAAAGTGGTCCCCAAATAATTACCTAGTGTGATTAACCACACCACCTAAGTGCGTCACAACTAAATAATTATTTAACTATAAAATTATTAAATACCAAATTATGCAATGGTGTACAACACCATATCCCAACATTCTCCCACTTGTTGTATACATTACATAAGGGATCAATACATGAAATACATCATCATAGCCATACATGAAATCACATGAATTTGTAACATGCTCTCGTGCTCCATCAAGATACCTGTAATAAGAACAAAGTGACCACCATCTCAAGAAAGAACTCCTCTCATCCTCCAATGTGCCACCTATGGAAGAAAAGGAACATGCCAAGGTGAAGATGCACCAATCTAAGAACACAAGCATCAAATCCAAGTGATAACAAAGGCTCCAAACAAGTTGTTAAAAGAAAAACCCACATGATTGGAAATAGAATCCACAATGCATGCTAATACATTCAACCATCCATACCTTCTAGGTATCAAGAAAATTAGTAAACTCATGCCAACAACATATGCAACCCTGCATAAACTGCAATCACAAGCTCCCTATATCAAACCTGTCAATGAAGAACATACATATCCAGGAACTCCCATTGCATAGGTAATGTCAAAGCATATCGAGTATATTAATCAACTCTATGCCAAGGTGTGATAAATAATCAACAATGAAGTAACAAGAAAAATAACAATGATCCACACATACAACCCAAATAGCTGCATAATATCTCACAACATGTTGCCACCATCCTCCCAAATCATATAAACATGAACATCCAGGAAGGAACCATGAAGAGAGAAAACTTGTAAACCATAACATGTCCTACCTATACTGCAAAAGTGCAATGATGTGTCAAGTATGATCTCCTAAGAAACCCAAATGAGAAGCCTCAACAACACCCAAACCAACATTCAATCTTTTAGATCAAACAACATATGAATCAATGTATAATGCCAACATGGATGTAAGCCTCTCTAATCAAGAAGATCAAACTCAAAGTAACCATTCCCAAATCTGAAAATCAGCCCATAAACCATCTCCTAACAATCCTCATCAATGAATGATATCATAAACTCAAATGCACAAGGAGATAACCATGCTAACCATTCCTCAAAATGAATCCTCCAGAACTAACTTTATCCATAGCTCAAGGTCCATATCTATTAAAGATAAAGCATCATAAATTCATACTAAAAAATCCTCAAATGAGTCTCCAAAATCAATCACCATGACTCTACTCAATCCCATGAGAAATCAAAGCATGAAAAATAACACATTTGAAAGAAATAATGGGAAAATACCTCTCAAATGATAAACCGTTGAGTAGATCAAGAGTGGGGAATGAGAATTCTCCTCCAGGATAACCAAGTCATCATGACTCACTCCAAGAAAAATCTCCTCTATTGGTCCATCATGAACTCACGTTGATACCCAAGTGAAAGCTCCTCGGTCTTCATGTTGAAACCTCCAAAGAGTAACTATCTCAAGAAAATGTCTCTAATCACATGAGAACTCCAACCATCACCCACTTCTCCAAGTATCCATGAGCACCTATAACTAATCAATACATTCCAAAATCCAAATGTAACATAGAACCATCATGAATTAATCAAGCAAATGATCATATACTCAATCCAAAGAGAACTACCAAGATCAATGTCAAATCTCCAACCGTAAATTCAGGAACCTATCATGACAACATGATCTAACCATCTCCTCCTCGGAGATCACATGCAACAATGCATAAATTCTAGTCTCACAAGAACATATAACATGACAAACTCTAATCTAGAATCAAGAGTATATCATGACATAATAACAAACACTCTAAACCAAGAAACCACATCTCCAATCACATGAAGATGAACATCACCAATGATGCATCCATGTCACTGCCAACAACTCCCACTGAACCATGATACCGAGCTACACATGGCATCATGACTACCATCTTGTCCATTAAGATCATCTAGGTCTACACACTCTCAACTAAAATTTTAGTAACATATAAGTGAAACCGATATATCCAAGCCAAGAAGATGCATACAACCACCATAAAACCATCACAAACCAAACCAATCTAACACCACCAAATCATCACTATCAAAAGCTCCCACTGAAAGTGTATAACTAATGAATGTACCAAGATATCATGATATCATGATCAAACCACATGCTACAAATCCCATGAACCAACTAATAAAGTACTCTAACCATCCATCCTATCATCCCAAAGCAATATACCAATGCACAAATGAATACAGACAAGGTCAACCAATAAATTTTGTAACAAAAATGAATCAAACCTGGTGGATATAGACAATCCACATCCAATTAATTCCACTACAATCAATAGGCTATGCACACCTACCAATCAAATAACTCATAGATCCAACCACTAAAACATGCAAACTAATTATCACATTAGTAACCTGCAAACTGAGATATCAAAGAAGATAATCCTATAGACATCAAGACTCAAACACCAAACCAACCATAGATTTTATTTTCTAAACATCTCCACAAATGAGTAACCAAAATCAAGGAGCCATACAAGAATCAAGGAGATAAGAACAACCTCCTAGCATTAAATTGAATCACCACCAAACAACCACACACTTGATCATGCCGTGCCAATGCATAAATTTACTTGCATACCCATGACACCATAATCATATCCATCTTTGTACCTACACTCAACTATCACCCATACGAGACTCCAAGTCTCCACTCATGTCAAACCATGTCCTTAAAATTGAAGACAACCTATGTACCTGTCACCATCAAAGTAAAACTTTGAAAAACACCTACAAACCTATACCAGGAAGCACCAAATTGATAACTAGTTGTACCATCATAAATATCATATAAAAACATGTACACCCTCAAGGTTTCACCTCTTGACTCATCTGTATGCTCACACAATCACACCTCGAATCTCAGGCTCCTACAAGTGATCAAACAAGTACCAAACTCATCTAGCACCACAAAATGATAAACAATCTGAACCACTATGTATTACACATCACATGCTCTCCAACACCTATTCGAAATCGAAAATCTGATTTTGTATGCAAAAGTTAGGCTCAAAACTGTGTAACCAAGAACATATGGCTTTTGGACTCAAAAAACTAATCAAAATAGAAAAATCAGGAAACTAAACCTATACCACTATGTAGTGATCATAACCACCTTTCCAATGAGTATAAGAAGTCGAACATCCAACATCCTAGGTGAAAGTTATGCAAGTTTGCCAAAAAGTCCAATTTGACTATATATGCAACTTTTGGTGGACCCCATTTCATAATAAAATTTGATTTAATTTTGGAAAATATTAAATTTAAGATTTCTTAAAAGTGGTAGATTTTTAATTTATTTATTTTAATGCAAATGTCGATGGCCATATGGTCACATGATGAGTTGTGGGGGTAAATTTTTTTTTCCTTTTTTTCCAACTTCTCCAAACTAGGTTAGCTTTTATGTCATTTTTCATGTATCAGACCTCCTAGATCCAATGGTGAGGTCTATTTTATCTCAAGAGTTCATCCATGAAATTTCCTCTACAAAACCCTCATATAAAAACTCAAACCAAGAAACCCTCTTTGACCCATATTTTGAAAACTTCAGATCTGCAATAAACCCAACAAATCTTGACAACACAAAAGCCCAAATCTGCAAAAAAACACATGCAACATGTGTTCCATATCTTGTAATGCCTCAAATATAACATGCATAGACATGGCTTCAACTTTGAGAAAATCTCTCAAACTAGGGTTATAACAAAAACCTATCAACCATGAAATCTCTAATATCACTTGTTAAGAAATAATGCATTCAACCCACATTTTTAATCCATTTCCTATATAACCCCATGAGAGATAAAAATGCATACAATTAACCATAATGCATAAATAAAATAGACAAGCCACAATATAACACAAGATATACCTTAGGAAAACCCTCAATAGGGAAAAACCTAACCTCCAAAAGCATCCATACTCCATATTATTTAGCAATAAAGCAATACAAGAGTTGCAATGAATACCTCTAAAGCATCAATCCTCTTAATGCATCCTCATGTGTCCAAGCATGAATCCACACATCTCATGCCATGCTTCACATATGCACTCCTTAGAAAGACTCAATAATGATAGCCTACTCACCTAGCCAACCTCAACCACTAAACATGTGCTTGCTTTTATAGATTCAAGCTCACACAAATACAACCAAATGGTAAGATAAAACCACGTGTCATAAAACCATGTGAGCACAAAACCACTAATCTCTTATTTAATATTTGTTACTAAGTTTTCAATTTATTTAATATTTTCCCCAATATTAAATTATTATCACATGTCTCCCACACATTAAATAATAATATAATGTTACAATACAACATAAAATGGTCCCCAAATAATTACCTAGTGTGATTAACCACACCACCTAGGTGCATCACAACTAAATAATTATTTAATTACAACATTATAATATATCAAATTATGCAATGGTGTACAACACCATATCCCAACAAAGATGTGCCTTTGAACCAAGGAAGCTAGTGATTTTTTTAGTGGCTAATATTCGCCAATTGGCTAATAGTTGAAATTTGGGAATCCAAAATTGGTTAATAGTTTGAGCTATAACGTGACTTGAATCGCCACACTTTTACAAAATTTTATTATAGTCTTATTTAAATTGCTAAAAAAATTATTTTATTAAAAATTCTAACTCAAAAATTCACCACAATAGTCAATACATGATTAGATTAGATTCACCTAAATCTTATAAATTATAGTAGAAATCTATATTAATTCACCAATAGTATATCATAATTATTAGTTTCTTTAGGGCCATATTTCCAATATTTAGTATCCACCATTGATTTACAATATAATATAATGGCCCTTATTGTATTCCACAATGTAAAATGTACCTATGATATGTAATGCTCATGGGGCCCACAATTTCGGGCCTCACAAGCATTAAAGATCATGGGTACATTTTACCTCACAAAATACGAGGGTCATTATATCAATGATCCAAAAGCAATTGTGGGCCCCATGAGAATTACATATCATGGGTACATTTTACCTTACAGAATATAATGAGGGTTGTTAGATTATATTTTAAAACAATTGTGGCAAGTAAATATTATAGTCTACCCCTTAAAACCATTGATAATTTGTACCCTTGGGCCCCTATTTTTCTATGAGAATTATTATTTTTAGATTGGATGGATTTTCCATAATTAATGCATTTTCCTATTATTTTTCAAGATTCGCCAAAATTTTCTACAAAATTTTAGTGATGTAAAAAAGTTGCCAATTAAATTAATATTTTTTTTGAAAAACATGAAAGATTCACCAAAATAAATTAATATTTTTCCTTAAAAAAATGAAAGGTTCGCCAGGATTTTATATCTTTTTTTGAGGGGGGTTTCTTAAAGTTATAACTGAAGGAAGCATTCCCTTAGGATGAAGACCTACAACACAAACATATTATACAAGAAATATCTACACAGAAAAAAGAGTTTAAAATATAAAAAGCTACCTGTAATAGCATGAATTTGCACCCCTAGGAAAATTCCACATTTACATACATCCTACCTTAGAAAATTAAGTCTCATAATGCAATCCCTATTTCTGCCGCCTTTCCCTGTCCACTTGGCAGTTGTTTTGTGTGTCAGTGGGGGATATTCTATTTGGGATGCTAGAACGACACATGGACATCTATGCGGCGTCTTGCCATCTTGACAGGATTCTCGCCTCTAGAATTTGCAAAGGCATTACTCTCCTCCATTGGACGCGGAGTGTAACATTTCCTCCCCTTTAGACAGACTTCAAATGACTCTTTTCCTCCATTTTCACCTTTCAAATGTCTATCTCATCCATTCTTTCGTGCTTCTTGATCATCTACACACTTTGGGAAACTCTCTTCACTCTCTAGATGGTGGAACCTACAACATCCATGGCCATTTTGTCAAAATTTTGAGTCTCCTAAGTGCTAGGGTTTGTTTTTCATGCATTAGGGTTTTGTCTTAGGGCTTAAGACCCCTCAAAGCCTTCACTGCTTGCATAAACCCTCCTAAAACCCTAGTGCTACTCTATTTTGTCATTGGCATTTTATGCCTCGTTAGCCTTGGGTTGTTTAAGTTACAACCTTATGACCCCATTTGTCGTCTGCCTAGCTGTGACCCCTTTAATTTTTTCTATTTTCCTAAGTCGTAGGTCCAAGTATTTTATCTCCCTATTTCCTAACTTCCTAGGTGATGACCACCTTTTAAGAACAACTTTTGAACATGTGCCAATTTTCTATCATTAAAATCCTTGCATCTTGCATCACTGATATTCATGTTGCAAATCTTTGCACTTCCGTGATGAGTGATGAGTCCATATCTTGTGTATCACATATCATTGTAAGTACTTTGTCTTCCTTTTTATTCCCACAATATGTGATGGCTTGTTAAAAACCTTTGCATCGCTGTCATCTTGTGCATCATTGATGTTGTCTTGCTCACTTCATTCTTTCCACAATGGGTGATGAATGGTCAAGATCAAATAAAGAGCATCTGATGGTCAAGGTTATGTTATGCCCTTGCTTCACATCACTATTGTGAAGCAAGGTGGCAGTGCAATTTGTGTGATGCACGATGGGAAGTGATGGTAATAGTGTATGTTGATGTGGTGGATAGGTGGCGATAGCCCAATGACCTGTGGTGACTTGGTGGGCCCTTTGTTTTGCTTGGCAAGGGAGTGGGGAGGCAACATGTGTTTTGGTGGGCCCTATGTGTGGCCCGCTAGATGGATTTAACAATCCAGATTCAAATGAAAGAAATCAATGGTGATGTTTTAAATTGTTATTCAAGACATGATCACAGTCATTTATCTCAAATCTGATAGCCATAATTTAAACTACAACAGCTAACTATTTGAATCTTCATAGGCAATGGAGAACAATAATGGCACACCAACATTTGAGCTACCCAATTGATATAGGACAACAACAAATGGGATTTTCTCTTCTCCCAAGCTAGAATTCAATGCTCAATGGTGCCATTCTCCTGTTGATGTGTTGGAGAGGATAAAATTTGATGTCAGGGTATATTTTTCCTGACTGTAATCACAAATTTCCTAGGAGTGCCATGCCTATTTTCATGAATGACTCTCTTGGAGTGTGCTCGAGGTGTCAAGAGATTTTATGGATGGTTGTTGCTCCATTCTAGGGGGAAATTTTGAATGTTTGTAACCTGATCGAGTTCCTTTTCTTCAACCCTAGTTAGGGTTAGGGTTGAGATTTTTAATTCAAATCTAAGTTATGCCTACACTATAAAGGAAACTTTTGTACATTTTGTTTGGGTTCTATTCCTTTAGAATTTTGTAAGTCTTTGTCTTAGTTTGTATAGTGTTTCTCTTTTCTTACACTAAGAAAATATATGTTGTTATATGTTGTAATGTTTTCTCTATAATAACAATAGATGACCCAAATGTTCATTGTATTTTGCACTTAATCTTTGTATTAGTTCTATCATTCTCTCCACTTTTGTACTCACTATCTTTGAATCAATATAATCAAGGATTGTTTCTGGTTCTCAAATCACATTTGTTGATCTTGAATGTCTAATTTGTTAGTTTTTTTTCAAGGAGCATAGTAATATCTTTCAATTCATATGTTAAGGTTGTGATGATACAATAAGGATTGCAAAGAAGTTTGATATTATTGTTCTTTTTTTGGTTTCTTGTTGCAAGGTAGTAAGTTTATTAGAAGTCAGGGTGGGTCTATTGTAGGAGTGTTACTTCATTTTCTGGACTTCATGTGGATAAGTCATCAGTCATTCTATGTTAATAAGCCTAAGTCAAAGGTGGATCCAATTTCAAATCAAAATAAAAAACCTTTTAATTTCCTATATTTTCTTTTATGTTTATTTTCATACTACCAAAAGTTATTGAAGATATAGAAGGTTGTGTAGATTATTTAGCCCATCAAAGGCCTTCCACTATTGTAGTATGATGATATAATTTAATATATAGGGATACCCACCTTGGTCCTACAGAGCCTAAAGTGTAGAGGAATCATTTCCAATCAAATCTCCTATTTTTGGCCACTGACCTAGGGTCTCTAAGAATAAGGAGTAGCTACCCTTTAGGAGATGTTATACCATCAATTAGAAACACCAACAGATTGGAGACTCTGTTGAGGATGAAATTTGAAACCTAGTTGCAGACTACCCTATCAAAGAGTCATTAAAATCTGTTAAAAGGTCCTAAGAGTTGTTAAGTTTGGATGCTTTTGTCAAGTGCATTGAAAGAAAGAAATATTGTTCCCATTAAGTTGGGTGGCAACTCTATACTCAAAAGACTAGTTGAAAAGAAGAAGTTGCATTCATGAATGAAAAAAGATCAATCCACAATGTTGACCCTTCAAGAAGAACAGATGGAGGAGACACAAGAGTTTGAACATCTTGGAGAGATAAGAATCAGAAGCAGAAGAACAAGGATCCAAGTAAGTCTGATCCTACTTTTGATAAAAATATTGGTTATATTCTTCATAGTGAAGATAGTTATGATTTTTCTCAAGAAAGATGCGCTCTATTAAATGAGAAGGAAGGATTGACTATGATCCAGGGGATAATTTTTCAATGAAAATTGAAGTGTTTCCAATACTCCAGTATTCAATACCATAAGAAATAGAACGACGTCATGATTCCAACGCCACTTGAACGGGGCGAAAAGGACTCTGTTTGTGCAAGTTACGGTCGGTCAAACTTCTAGTCAAACTGGCTTCAGGGGCATCCAAAAGGTGGAAAAAAATAATCATCTCAGAAATCAATGGAACCAGCATCATCGCGAAGGGCTCGTCAAGATGATTCCGACGACATTCGTTTTGTCAAAATCCGACGTCGTATGTTCAAGATACAGGTGGTCAAAGTTTTGAGTTGACTTTTGACCTAAATGTATAGATGATGACGTCAGCAGATCATCCGTACTGTACGGAATCAACATGAACCAATCTTGACCCAACACGTGGCAAGTGACCAATCATGTGTTGACACGTGGCATCCATACCAATGAAGTGGCTCTCTGTACCTCAATGTGGCATCACACGTGGCAATCCAGTCAGTGACACATCAACAGTCTCGGCGAATAGGAGCTTGAAACGTCATCAGTCTCGTCTGCGGCTTCGACTAATAGGAGTCTGACACGTGGCTAAGGGAGGTCGGTGATTCCGTTGGTTTGTTTGAACAAAAGGATGGTGGAATTTGACCCCAAGATCTCCACGCAGTTAAACAACCTCCCAGCCGTTGCGCCAGCCGAGCCTGGTTCAACATGTATAGAGCGAAAAGGACTCCGTTTGTGCAAGTTACGGTCATTCAAACTTCCAGTCAAACTAGCTTCAGGGGCATCCAGAAGGTGGAAAAAAATAATCATCTCAGAAATCAATGGAATCAGCATCATTGTGAAGGGCTCGTCAAGACGATTCCGACGGCATTCGTTTCGTCGAAATTCGACGTCGTATGTTCAAGATACAGGTGGTCAAAGTTTTGAGTTGACTTTTGAGCTAAATGTACAGATGATGACATCAGCAGATCATCTGTACTGTATGGAATCAACATGAACCAATCTTGACCCAACACGTGGCAAGTGACCATTCATGTGTTGACACGTGGCATCCGTACCAATGAAGCGGCTCTCTGTACCTCGATGTGGCATCACACGTGGCAGTCCAGTTAGTGACACATCAATAGTCTCAGCGAATAGGAGCTTGACACGTCATCAGTCTCATTTGTGGCTTCGACTAATAGGAGTCTGACACGTGGCTAAGGGAGGTCGGTGATTCCGTTGGTTTGTTTGAACAAAAGGATGGTGGAATTTGACCCCGAGATCTCCATGCAGTTAAACAACCTCCCAGCCGTTGCGCCAGCCGAGCCTGGTTCAACATGTATAGAGCAAATTTTTTTTTTGTAGGTTGAAATTTTGGTATTTGTAGTAAAGAGTGGCCGGCGGGGTTGGAACCGCCGACCACCCGGCCACAAAAATTGTTAACTGCCGGTAGACCATGCGACATATCCAATAATTATGTGGCCACAGTTTTGTTTTGTTGTGTGTTTGTTAACCGAGCCATAACAAAATGGCTAAATAAGCCATAAACAATTTAAACTACCTCTACCAACCTAAACCAAAAAACTATATGGAGATATCAGAGGGTTGTATGAACTGATAGAGGGAGTTATGCAATTAATTTGATGGTTAAGCCTAATTAGGCAAACTTTATGTATAAAAAGAGGGGTGTAGGCCTTGTTTTTCAAAGTCCAGGTGGTGAGAACGAGAGAATGCTCGGGAGATTTTGAAGACATTTCTGCACATCAGAGTAATGTCATGCTGCTGTGCTTGAAGGAGATAGTCTTGAAGCAATTGTAACTATTTTGGAGTATAATCGGATCGGTCACTCCGTTGGAGAGGGGCCCGGAGACGTAGTCCTTAGGGACGAACTCTGTTATCAATTGCGTTTGTCTCCTCTTTATCTTCTCTCTTTCTTTTTAGTTCATTATCTTGGCATTTATATTATGTTCATTTGTTCATTTGAGCATTGTAATTAAGTGATCATTTACGTTAAGCATTCTATAAGCAATTGTCCTAGATCCTAAATAGATCAGACTACACTATTGATAAGACCTACAAACTCTTAGAGAAGAGAAAGGAAAAGAAGGAATATAGACCAGAGTAGGGTTGAGCCTTCTTAAGAACTTTTAGATCAAAATCCACCCCTTGGAAACTCTGTAATACAACAATTGCATGTAGATCCTAATGCTTTGAAAGGCTATACCTTTTCTTTTGAAAACCAAGTTAATCCCCACAAAACTACTGGTATACCTTTTGAAGTCCCCAATCAGCCCCCTACTCCTAATGATATAGCCCAAACTGAGGAAGAAATACTAAATGAAACTCAAGATTTACTATTTGAAATTGAGAGATTAAAACAGGAAAAGGCCAAAGAAGATATCATAAGGGATGATATTAGGAAAGAACTTGATAGTTTGAGAGCAACACAAAATTTTGTTAGAAATTCCATACCTACACCTCAAACTCAAGCTGAAAAAAATAGTAAAATAAGTATGCCTCTAAGTACTTCCCATGTGAGCACATGGTTAATCCTTGACCAAATGTTGTTGCACAAGATGTGACTAGTGCAACCTATGTGAGAAATACTTCATATGGAGCTGCATGCCCCTCTAATTCACAAATTAATCTAGGCATGAGTTTTATGCCTGTGATTTCCAATGCTTCAGTTGGCCCTTAGACAAACTCCACACAAGGTCAATATTTTTAGCAAAATACAATTGTGGGACATAATACATGAGTTGGAAATTATATACCAGGGACCTTGGGATAGTTTCAGATTTGTCCTCAAGTGTAGGGTAGTGTTCCACCTGATGTGGGAAACCAACATATTCCCATATCACAACCACCATATATACAACATAATATTCCTCAAAACCAAGGAGGTTGTTAGATCTTTGGAGGAGGAAATGTTCCTGGAAGAAGACCCTTGTAAATGCACACATATAGACAACTTGATTTTGGAGGAATCCCTAGATTCACAAATCAAGTTCCCAATGAAGTAAGGTAGTGCCTTTCTAAGTTCTCTAGAATTAATGCCATGACAAGTGAGGAACACTTGGGTGCTTTCATGAACTTGCTAGGTGACTTTGAGGTAGACCATGAGGATGTAATCATGAAGCTATTCATGCAGTCTTTAATTGTCGATGCAAGAGATTGGTATAGAAGTATTTTGGAGGCTAGTGTTGGGTCTTGGGAAGAATTCATAAGGGTTTCCAGAGAGTAATATGGTGACAAGAAATACCCAAGATTCATGTTGAATGAATTCAATAATATTGCTAAGGGTCAAAATGAGGTGGTGTCAAAATTTAACATCAGATTTCAAAAGGCTATGTCTAGGCTCCCAACCCATTTGAGGCTAAATGAGCATGTATGTTTGGTTACATATCTTAATGCCTTTGATTTAAAATGGGTTACCATCTCAAAGATAATAATCCTTAGACCTTGAGAGAGGCATATAAGGTTGCAATTCACATTGAAAGCAACAAGAAAGCTTTAGGTAAGATAGGAAGGGGGAAGATGTAAAGCTTCTCAAGAATCCTAAGGGCCATCATAATGAAAAGACTAATGTACAAAAGGAAAAACTAGATAAGATGATGATTTCCATAGAGGATTTGACCTACAAAGTAACAAGAAATGATAGAGGTTTATCTCATAATAAACCAAACTATCAGGGACAAGAAAGAAGGCCTAAGTTTTCAGACCAGACATATAACAGAAATTGGCACAATGATAGGCCTGTTCAAAACAATCAGAGAAATCTGTAGAACAAAGAGACTCCTGATCCTTTGAAAATCAGTAATGAAAACTTTGTGGTGGATGCTCCTCGGTGTGACCCTTGTCAATTACCACATTATTCTTTACAATGTAGGGTTGCTAAGTCCTTGCAGGATGGCCATGAATCATATGATGATTATGATGGCTCAAAAAATGAGGATCAAGATGTAAATATGTTGTTTGGAATGAGTACAGATGCTGATGAATATTCTTCTGTGGAGGAATGTTCAAAAGTTGATGTTCAAGGAAAAAGATAAGAGATTCACTCTTATCATCAACAAGTCATTTCTAATGATGAGGGTAATAACACCGCAAGGTGGATAACCTAGAGGAAAAAGAGGATGCAAGGCTAAGAAGGCCTTCAGAGGAAGAGATTAGAAGGTTGATTGATGTTGTTGTTGCAAAGGCTAGAAGTACTTACAACCTACGAAATAGAGCATTCAACAAAGACCAGGGAAACCCTGACAACCCTTTTGTAAAAGAGGGAAATAGTAATGCAAATGGGAAGACCTCTACAAGGAACGAGAACATCAAAGAAAAGAAGGCTAAGAAGCATGACAATCAAACTGTGGTTCCCCTTGTTGAAGACAAATGTCAAAAGGAAAAAGGTGATCAAGGGAACAAAGGGGCAACTATTATTCAAAAAAACAAATCTAAGTTCAAGCAAACAAAAGAGAAGGAACAAATTGTTTCAAGTGTTGATGTCCCAAAATATAATGTTGTGGATATGAATCAGATCTTGTCACAAATAAAAGTGACAGTGTCACTGTTGGAAATGATGAGAATAGAAGAACATAAGGAAAAGGCATTGGCCCTTATTGTTGGTACATATGTTGTTGATAATAAGGAGGGGATAAATGTCCCTGATGATAAAGGAAAGGAAGGGGTGAAAGATGTTGACCCTGAGAGAATTCACATTGAGTTTCCTGAAGTTTTTTTAGGCACCACTTTAACTATTTTCCCTAACCTAATAAAGCCATTTTATGTAACCTTTCAAGTGAATGATAAGTTAATCAAAAATTGCATGATAGATTTTGGTGCTTCCACCAATATCATGCCTTTGGAAATCATGAAGGAGCTTGGGTTGCTAGTAAGTCACACATATTTCAAGTGTTTTTCCATGGATTAAAGGGAGGTCCCTATGGTAGGGGTCATAAATGAGGTTCCTTTCAAGTTGGTTGCTTTCGTTGAGAAGAATTATTCTATGAGCATAATTGTTGTTGATATTCCATCTCAGTATGGAATACACCTATCAAGGAGGTGGGCAATAGCAATTGGGGGAAGCATGAAGTTGGATCTTTCTTATGCTACTATACCTATGAATGGTAGAGATGTTATGCTTGTCAAGGAGAAGAGAGCTCAACATATAATTGAAGATGTTTATCCACAGGAGGATGTGCATTTTGTTGACATAGATATGAACAACTTTAAAGTTGTAGATGTAGAACCAATGAAGGTCAAGGGTGTACAACTGTTGAAGGGATAAAGCAAGAATCTTAGGAAGATGGTCTATGGGCCATGAATTTTGATGGAGTCTACTCAAAATAAGGGTCCAGAGCAGGGGTGATTCTCATATCACCAGGAGGTAATTCTTACAGATACTCATTCTCACTTAAGTTTGGATGCACAAATAATGTTGATAAATATGACGCTTTACTCCTAGGACTTAAAGTTGTCAAACATGGAATTAAAATGCTCAAAGTCTTAGGTGACTATGAATTAGTTGTTTCCCAAATAAGAACAAAATATAAGTCTAAGAATAAAAGGTTAAAGCAATACAAAAATGCTATTTGGGATTACATTGAAATGTTTGATGCATTTTCCATTGAGTGGGTAGATAGGTCAAAAAATGTCACGATAGATTTCCTTGCCAATATTGCCTTGAAACTAGATGATATTACCTTTTCTGGTATATCAAAGGTTGAGACTTGAGTGAGACCTTCTATCCTAGATAACATTTAGAATTGGTAGATATTCAATTATGATGAGGACTTGTTGAAGTTCTTACATTGTGTGGATGAATATCATAGTCAAGAAATTGATTTCCAAAATTTAGTGGAGAAAGTTGATGGAAAGGATACTATTTTTGGTAATAAGGTTATTCAAATCAAGACCAATAAAATCCCAAAAGGATTGGTAGCCCTAGAAATATTTTTTGATAATTATGATAAGTGTAATATGAAGTAGATTTCTACACATGAACAAGACTTAGAGGAAATCAATTTGGAAATAGAAAATGCACCCAAAAAGGTGTAAATTGGTAAGAAGCTCAACCCTAGGGTTAGAAATATGTTGATTGCTCTACTGAGAAAATATAATCATGTGTTTGCATGGTCATATGACGACCTAAGGGATTATAGAGAAGAATTGTTCCAACATTAAATTCCATTGAAGCCAGATGCAAAACCTTTTAGGTAGAAGCAAAGGCCAATAAATCCCACATTGGCAAATAAGATGCAACAAGATCTCATGAAGCTTCGAGATGGTGGAATCATAAAGCCTATCAGGCATTCCACCTAGGTATCAAACTTGGTACCAATGAGGAAAAATAATAGAGATATCAGATTATGTGTTGACTTTAGAAACTTGAATATATTTTCATTAAAGGATAATTACCTATTCCCTAACATGGAGGAAATGTTGCACAAGGTTACTGGTTGTGAGCTTCTATCCATGATGGATGTGTTTTTTGGCTACAATCAAGTAAAGGTAAAAGAATCTGAGCAATATAAGATTTATTTTACTACACCATGGGGAAGATTTATTTGTTTCAAGAATGAAGGTGTTGTCATTGATGTCAACTAGTTAACTAGTTATCAACTGGTTGTTGTTGTCATTGATGTCATAGATGCAATTTATTGGTTGTATATGTCGAGGATATTGAGAAAATTATAATGAAGAAAGGTTGCAGGTTTTCAGTGGTTGCTCTGAGTTTTTCTCTGAGATTTTCTCCTATGTTTGTGTGGTTTAGATATGTTGATCATGATTGTTGAAAGTTTCTATATATAGAATTTGGGATTTTGATTCATTATACAATGCGGGTTATGTTCACCAGTTGTGAACTATGGTTTTTTGGGTATCTGGTTGAGGTCCAGGAGAAATGTAGTTGGTCTGGATTTCTTCTTTGTTGAGTCTTATGACTTGTGGTTCTAGAATTAATCTATTTTGATCATGTTGAAGATAATTTTATTGTCTGGAAAGATTGGATTGTGTTAAGGGCTGTGTGTGCTTAATTGTTATATGTGTTTTACACTGGTTTGGATGACCTTGTGTTAAACACTACTTTCAAAGTCCATGAAGTGTGTTGGGATTTATTTGGGTCCTCTCTTAGCATGTGTTTGGGTCGCCATCATTCTAATTCCACCCTAGAATGTTTTGGTGCTGACCTGATTTGAATTTAAATGATGGATGGCCAACTTTGGATATGTTTCAAAGTTGAAGATGGTATAAATACTGGATGAGATATTGGTGAAAGATGTATAAAGAGATAGTGTGAAGAAATACAAGAAGATGGATGCAAAATAGATGCAAGATAGTGTGTATGTGATGTGAGTTTGGTAGACTAGTGCAAAATCTAATTGTTGAGTTTCTGGAAGCAATGAGTTGAAGGTGTACTCTATCATTCATGCATTTCTACAAGTGGTTGAGAGAATTGTGGTGGAAATATCTATTTTATTGAGATTGTCTTCTCTCTATAACATATCTCTTTTATCTTCTTTGTATATGTGTGGTAGTGAGCCCTCTAGGTGGTTAACTCTTGTTGAACAATGAGTCTTGATCTGGACAATAAGTCCTATTTGGTAGCGATCCTTCTCTGATAGTGAGCCTTTGTAATCAATTTTGATGTTATTTATATTGTGAGCTAATCCTCACCGTGGTTTTTTCCTCATTGGGTTTTCCATGTAAATCTGGTGTTATTGTGTATGTGTGTTACTTTTCAGTTTCTACCCTTGCACTTAATGTCTAATCATTTTAGCAGAGTAAAGGATTTGTGATTGATTTAAGTTTCTGTGAATGTTTTAAAGGTTTAATTATGTTACAACTGATTCACCCCCCTCTCAGTTGTCTTGTTCAACAATATTTATGTCAGAATTCCTTTTGGCCTGACTAATGTTGGAGCTACATTTCAGAGAGCTATGGATGTTTCTTTTTCAAATTTCATAGATGTCTTTATGGCTATATATCAGGATGACCTCACTACATATTCCAAGAAGGAAGAGGAGCATTATATGCATTTGGAAAATATATTCATGAGAGATTTGGAGTATGGTGTTTCATTGAACCCTAAGAAATGTATATTTGGGGTTACATAAGGAAAGTTGCTAGGGCATATAGTTTCAAAGGATGGGATAAGAATTGATCCAGAGAGAGTTGCAACAATTGATAGAATACTGATCCCTAAATTAATAAAGGGGATCTAGTCATTCTTTGGCTAGATTAATTTTGTCAGAAGATTTGTTACAAATTTTGCTAAAACTACAAGATCCATCTCTAAAATGTTGAGAAAGAAAGAAACAATTGCATGGGGCAATGAACCTATTAAAGCATTCAATGACATCAAGAAAGACATCAAAGAGGCACCAGTGCTCAAATCACCTGATTTTACTAAGCCTTTTCAACTATTTTCTTTTGCATCATTCCATACCATTGCTACTATCCTATTACAAAAAATTGATGAGGGGCATGAGCAACCTATTTATTTCTTAGCAAGTCCCTTCAAGTAGCATAATTGAAGTATGATATTATGGAAAAACAAGCCTATGCTTTGGTAAAGGTTGTGAAGAATTTTAGGCCCTATTTGGTGGGTGCTAAAATAGTGGCTTATGTACCTAGCACTATAGTCAAAGATATATTTACTCAGCAGGAAGTCATAGGTAGGAGGTGTAGATGGATCAAAAAAATTTAAGAATTCAATATTAATATTCAAATCACTACACTCAAGTTAGAGGATAGGGTTTAGCCAAATTGATGGTTGAATCAAACCTAGAATTCATTCAGATAAATCAAGTGAAAGTGTTCGCAAAGGGGAATGAATTTTTCAAAAATGCATTTGGTATAAAGATATCTTGGATTACCTAAGACATATGTCTTTCCTTGATCATATGAAAAATAATCAGAAAAGGACCTTGAAGCTACAAGCAATCAAGTACATTATGATTGAGGGTTGCTTGTATTGGAGAGATAGGGTTGGTGTGATGTTGAGGTGTGTTGATGAAGAGCAGGCAACATTGATTCTAAAAGAAATGCATGGTGGATTTTTTGGAGGCCACTAGATAGCCAAGAAAACTGCCCATAATATCCAAAGTTTTGGATATTGGTGGCCTTCTCTATTTTCTAACACACACAAATGGTGAGGGTGTGATGCTTGCCAAAAAATTTCTGGTAAGTTAAATTTTTTTGGTGTTTTTCCCTTAAAATGCAAAATATTGAAGCTCCTTTTCAGTAGTGGGGCATAGATTTTATTGGCGACTTCAATGAAAAATCTAGTGGTGGTCATAGTTGGATACTTGTTTCCATAGACTACTTCACCAAGTGGGTGGAGGAAATTCCCATAAGAAAGGAAACTAGTAAGGTTGTCATTAATTTCATTATGGATAATATAATGATCAGATTTGGTACTCCTACAAAGTTGATCATGGATAATGTTGTGTGTTTTAGATCTGAAGAATTTACTAATTTTTGCAGTAGTTATAGGATTTCCATGTCATACTCTTCCTCTTATCACCCACAAGGGAATGGACAAGCTAAGTACAACAATAAAAGTCTCATGAAGATCATGAAGAGGGTCATGAAGAAAAATAAAAAAGCATGGGATTCAAAGTTGAAATTAGTACTATGGGATGATAGAACTACCATAAAGAAGGCCATAGAGAAATCTCCTTATGAACTTGTGTATGGATTGGATGCAAGAATACCAATGAATAACTTATTGCCAGTATATAAGTTCATTCAAGAATATGGAGAGGATATTGATGATAGTATGACTAGTAGGATTAATCAATTGACATAATTGGATGAATTGAGAAGAGTAGCACATGAGATTAATTTGAAGAAGCAATTGTAGGTCAAATATCTATTTGAAAAGAAAGCCACTGAGAGAAAGTTTTTTGCAAGAGATTTTGTTTCGATATGGAATGTAAGAAATCAGGATAAGGCCAAACATGGTAAGTTTGAGGCCCTTTGGATTGGCCCTTATGTCATTTTTGGAAATCATGGTGAAAATTCCTATTGTTTGTAAAATATGAATGGTGAAATGTTGGAATTTCTAGTGCTTGGACAATTCCTCAAACCTTACTTTTCATAAGTAGGGCATATCCATTCACATTGTACTATAGTTTCTTGTTTTGGTCGTTGTTGTTTTGAATTTTTTGGGGGTTTGCTCCTCCAAAGATCTAGATTCTCACTTTGTTCCTCCTGAATAGATGTCCCCAACTAGATCCACTAGTGGAACCTACAAAATCCATAGCCATTTTGTCAAAATTTTGAGTCTCTTGAGTGCTAGGGTTTTTTTTTCATGCATTAGGGTTCTATCTTAGGGCTTAAGACCCCTCAAAGCCTTCACTATTTGCATAAACCCTCCTAAAACTCTAGTGTTGTTCTATTTTGTCATTGGCATTTTGTGCCTCATTAGCCTTGGGCCAAATAAGTTACAACCTTATGACCCCATTCGTCATCTGTCTAGCCACGACCCCTTTAATTTTTGCTATTTTCCTAAGTCACAGGCCAAAATATTTGATCTCCCTATTTCCCAACTGCCTAGGTGATGACCACATTTTAAGAATAACCTTTGAACATGTGCCAATTTGCTAACATTAAAATCCTTGCACCATGCATTGATAAAATTCATGTTACAAATCTTTGCACTTTTGTGATGAGCGATGAGTCCATCTCTTATGTATCACACATCGCTATAAGTACTTTGTCTTCCTTTTTATTCCTGTGATGCACGATGACTTGTTAAAAACCTTTGCATCGTTGGAATATTGTGCATCATTGATGTTGTTTTTCCTACCTCATTCTTTCCGTGAAAAGCGATGAATGACCAGGATCAAATGAAGAGCATTTGATGGTCAAGGTTATGTCATGCCCTTGCTTCACATCATTGTTGTGAAGCATGGTAGCAGTGCAATTTTCATGATGTACGATGGGAAGTGATGGTAATAGTGTATGTTGATGTGGTGGATAGGTGGTGAGGGATCATGGAGATGACATGTGTTTTTGGTGGTCCCTATGCATAGTCTGTTGGATGGATTTAACGGTCCAGATTCAAATGAAAGAAATCAATGGTGATGTTTTAAATTGTTATTAAAGACCTGATCATGGTTGTTCATCTTAGATCTGACAACCAAAATTTAAAGTGCAATAGCTAACTATTTGAACCTTCGCAGGTAATAGTGAACAGTAATGATGCACCAACATTTGAGCTACCCAATCGATCCAAGATGACAACAAATCGGATTTTCTCTTCTCCCAAGCTAGAATTCAATGCTCAACGATGCCATTCACCTATTGATGTGTTGTAGAGGATAAAATTCAATGTTAGGGTATTTTTTTCTTGACTATAATCATGGATTTCTCAGGAGTGCCATGCCTATTTTCATGAATGACTCTGTTGGAGTGTGCTCAAGGCGTCAGGAGCTTTTATGGCTAGTTGTTGCTTTATTTTGGGGGGAAATTTTGAATGTTTGTAACCTGATCAAGTTCCTTTTCTACAACCCTAGTTAGGGTTAGGATTGAGATTTTGAATTCAAATCTAAGTTATGCCTGCATTATAAAGGCAACTTCTATACATTTTGTTTGGGTTCTATTCCTTTGGAATTTTGTAAGTATTTGTCTTTGTCTATATAGTGTTTCTCTTTTCTTACACTTAGAAAATATATGTTGTAATGTTTTCTCTATAATAACAATAGATGACCTAAATGTTCATTGCATTTTTCACTTAATCTTTATATCATTTCTATCATTCTCTCCACTTTTTTACTCACTATCTTTGAATCAACATAATCAAGGATTGTTTCTAGTTCTCAAATCACATTTACTGATCTTGACTGTTTGATTTGTTAGTATCTGTTTAAGGAGGGGAATAATATCTTTCAATTCATATGTTAAGGTTGTGATGATACAATAAGGATTGCAAGGAAGTTTGATAGTATTGTTATTTTGTTGGTTTCTTGCTGCAAGGTAGTAAGTTTATTAGAAGCCAGGGTGGGTCTATTGTAGGAATGTTACTTCATTTTCTTGAATTCAAGTGGATAAGGCACTGGTCAGTCTATGTTCACAAACCTAAGTCTAAGGTGGATCCAATTTCAAATCAAAATAAAAAACCTTTTAATTTCGTGTATTTTCTTTTATGTTTATTTCCATTCTACCAAAAGTTATTGAAGATATAGAAGGTTGTGTAGATGATTTAGCCCATCAAAGGCCTTCCACTATTGTAGTATGATGATATAATTTAATATATAGGGATACCCACCATGGTCCTATAGAGCCTAAAGTGTAGAGGAGTCATTTCCAATCAAATCTCTTGTTTTTTGGCCACTAACCTAGATTCTCTAAGAATAAAGGGTTTTAGGAGATGCTAGATCATCAGCTTGAAACACCAACACTCTCCACTCATTTTTTAGTGTTTTCAAGCTCCACCACCTCCATTGAAGCTGCAAGTTAGTGTTTTGTTGGTTCACTCTTCGTTTTTGCAGCAACATTGTTCTTTTAAGACTTGCATGCTCACTCCTTCCTCCATTTTCCTTGAGAGCACTTGGTTGAGAAGGTGATATCCTTCCATTTCCCATTCACTTTGTATTATTGTATTGATATTGTAGCATATTGTGTTTTCTTGTTGCTTCTGTGTATAGGTTCTCCTTGAGGTGAAGGTCTTGAAAATACCAACTCGTGGGTAGGAAGGCACACTTTCCTCACCTTTATTTTTCAATTCATGGAATAGATTAAGTTCAAGTATTCTTCTTGTTATTCTATCATTCTATTATTTTCTATTTTTCATTACTGTAGTAAACTTCATCAGTTAGGTCATTAATTGATTTTTTGTGATTTCATACTGTACCTTTCACTTTTTGTTTGTACAGACACTAGCGCACCATTGAGATGACAACACACTACGTTGGATTCCATGTCCCATGTTGTAGTCCTGTGGTAGTAAGCTATCTAAGTTGTAGCCTAGACTCCAAAAAAATTTCTCACCTAACTCCCTGAAACATTTGGGCTTGTAGAAGGACAACTATGTTGATCTTCCTTTTTAGCCTTTAAACTTTGAATTATTCTGAAACATTATTTTAGCTTGAGGTAGATCAGGGCAACCTATTGTTCTAGACTCTCCTATGACCTAGAGTTCTGAGTAGTCAGTCTCCCTCCTCTACATTTTGGTGAACCTAACATGAACTATTTTAGTTTCGTTTCGTAGTGTGGAAGGAATCTTCTCTTGTGTTCTAGGTGTTTTTTAGGTGTGTGTGTTGCAGGGTTCCTAGCCTTGAAACCCAACCTATGACCCCCAGTGGCGTAGCTAGAAGGATCCATAGACATTGTGAGGTGAAATATAGATAGGTCGCTATCTAATTGTTGGACCTTTGAGGGTATCCTGAGGAAGTCCTTTTTGGGGTATGTAAAGATGGCCTCTTTTATGTATCTTCCCATCCCTTCTACGCAACTTGTGAATGGATCACTTGCTATAACATTTACATCACAGGACCTACCTATGAATGTGCATAGAGAACCCTCTCATTTGTGCATTCCCACTTGTATCAATGGGAACACTATGACTAGTGTTCTCGTTGATCCTACATGTCGAGTTAATATTATAATAGAGGAGATTTTGCTAATAAAATTTCTACATAAGGATGGGTATGATGAATCTAAGAGTATAATACATATGCATGATGGAATTTTCATCCCTCCTATTGGTTCTATCACCCTTTCAGTCCTAGTAGGTCCCAAGACTGTGAATGCTCTTTTCAATATTATCCTAAAGTCATACTTGCTCAGAGTGAAGCTAGCATCCCATGGCTGGTTATTATGAATGTAGTCCCTTCAGTGATCCATAAATTTTTGAATTTCTTTCATGAGGGATTAGTGCACGTTGTGCATGATACCGGGTATAAGCCTTTGTTGTTGCATGGGGCCTATTCATTAGATCACTTCTAGCATGCCCCTATTGGTTTGCTTCCTCCAAGGATAAACCTATTATATTGCACTTATGTTAAATACAAGAATGGGGGCATAACGTTAAAAGTGACCTACCCTCCTCCCCCCTACACTATTTCAGTTAAGGCTTCTATGATAGCATAGTAGCAAGATACCTCTTCCTCCTCTCAAAAGGGAAAGGGGAAGTCTTCTCATGCTCAAGAGTCTTCCCCTTCTTCTAATATTTCATCCACTTCCACCTCCCACCCTTTTGTGACACCTTTTTCCTCTACTTCTATGCCTTGCTTGGTGAGTCCACAGATAAATTTCTTTAGGATTTCGATGGTACCCACTTGGCGAAAGGCTAAGCATCAGGTGTTCAACCTTCCTATCTTGCCTATGGTGTCAGGACCCATTGTCTATGGTAAGGGGAATGGTCCCTATGGAGTTTCTCCCGCATCTCATCCTCCATGGCCTCCTATTTTTCCCTTTCCCCTAGGGTGGCAAAAGGGAAGAGGCCCACCGCTGAGGCTCTTGAGTCTGCTTCTCCACTAGTTGCTACCTCTTTTCCTACATCTCTGCCTCTTAATTCTATCTAGGAGTCACTCCCTTTGTTGACAACGATTGTGATGGAAACTCCCATGGTAGAACAAGAGCCTTTATCTCCTCCTCAAGCCATAGCTTCTAGCTCTCAGAGCCAAAGAAACCACCTTGTAGATGAGCGTAAGCATCAGAGAAAGGCTCTAGCTACTAAGCAGGCTACCTTGCAGAAGGTAGAAGAGGAGCTAGCAGCTCCTATTTCAACATCTCCTATTGTGCCCACCTCTTTTTCCCCTTCTACTTCTATTCCCATTGCCTCAATATTGCTTTTGACTCCCTCCACAAGCTTGGATGAACGCCACCATAAAATGGTGCAATTTTTCATCACTCCCTTGGTTGAGCCTCCTCTCCTAATGTCCCTTCTAGACATCCCACCTTTTCATAATCCTATGGATATTTCGAATACCTCGATGGTATCCACTGTGGTTCTATCCTCTTCAACATTTCCTTTCACTTCTTCTATGGGTATCTTTTATCCTCTGATGAAGCATAAGTTGGAGGAAAAACCTACTTCTGATGGGGGTTGAAAGAAGGGATTTCCTTCTTTAGGAGAGGGTTCTAATTTGGTTTGTGTCATCCTTGTGATAGAGGTTAGCCCCAACATCCCCCGAGTTTGTCACTTCCCCTGAGTCTTTCAGCAAGGTTGTCAATGGATCTCAGGTGCCTCCTTCTTCGCTTGCTCAATTGGCACATGGAAATCCTATCAAGTGTATGTTCAACTGAGTGGATGGTGTCCTAGCTCTGTCTATGATCTTTGCAAGATCAATGACATTTACCTCATAGGAGTTCAGCAAAGAAGACCTCAAGGGGCCCTATTCCTTAGCTCTTGTCACATGAGAGTTAGAGGGTGATCCCCTTGCTATCCCACCCTTATAGGCTCATCTTACCTCTCCCTATAATGATCTAGATTGGGAGAAAAATGACCTCCTAGTTGATGAGGACTAGGAGAGCACCCCTTCTTTATCTATAGATTAAATTTATGTGTGTGTGTTGTGTTTCCCCCATGCTTGTTTTATGTGTTCCTAGAGGACCCTTGTCACCCCTGTAGGTGCTTGGATATAGGAGTGTATTATGTCGTAAACTTCTTTTATATGTTCCATTATTCTTTTATTTGTTGTGCCTTGATTTTCGACAATCAAGGACGATGCAAAGTGTTGGGGGAATTTATGTCTCCCTTCCATGTTGACCCAATTTTATTTTTTCACGTGCCCTTATTCATAATCTGATATAGTAGGGGATTGATGACAATTTATATGTATATTATATTATATATATTTGTTTCTATCTATGAGCATTTTTGACCCCAAATTATTAGATCCCCCTATCTCTTGATTTCTTTTCCTTTGTTTTTCCTTTCTTTTTAATATTTCTCTCTTCTTTGCTTCCTTCTTGATGTTGCGGTGCCTATGTGTTGTCCCTCACGTGTGAAAAAATATTTACACATCTACATCTAGTCATGTATCATGGGCCATGACATCTCTACATGTTCGTCCTTTCCTTGGGATGCCATGTGCTCCTTTAGTTTGCATACACCATCTTAAGGGGGAGGCCTACCTCTCTGATTTTCAATAAGGTGCATTCGGTGGCCAACAAATCCCTTGCTGAAAATCTTTACATTTTTAAAAAAATCACATCCTTCACAAAGGACTCCCTTAGCAATATTTTCTTTTGAAATCAAATTCATAGCAAAAAGAATTAAGAATTCACCTTCAAGGAGGTCATTCTTTTTTTTTCGGATTCCTTGATGACAAGATCATTTATTAAAAATGTCATCACTCTTCAAATGAAGCGTCCCTTGAGCAGACCCCTCTTTCTTTTGAAGGGTTCCCAAGGGACCCCTTTTAAAGCTTCTCTTTTAATTGCTTGTTCTGAGATATGCCTGTCTATATGTTTGTGTGACTTTTTGCTTGCCTAACATGTTTTGTCTATGGATTAACATATTGTCTTGCAGGACCAATCACTTGTGAGGGTCAATCAGACTCTACTAAGCCTTTCACATCTGACCTCCCTCAAGATTGAGCACCTATGGTGCCTCCTTTATAGGACCAAGCACTTGTGAATCATTTTCATTATGCAAGAATAGGAAATTGTAGGCCTTTTGTTCATCTTTTGCAAGACCGAGCACCTGTGGAACCAATTCTGTAGGATTGAGCACCTATAGAGCCTTTTGTTCACCTTTCATAGGACAGAGAACCTATGACACTTTTGTTCAAATCTCCATAGGACCGAGTACCTGTGGAGCCATCTCTCTCTCCTACCTCTGAGTTTGCTAGATTGCATTCTACTTCCTTGATGTTTTAGGTATACATTCCTCAGCTTTATCTCTACTTTACCATGCATTCACTAACACTTATGCTCACTAAAATGGGGAAAAAATGTAATGGTGTGAATTTTCACCCCTAGGAAAATTCCACATTTATGCTACCTCCTACCTTAGAAAATTAAGTCTGATAATGCAATCCCTATTTTCACCACCTTTCTTTGTCCACTTGGTAGTTGTTTTGTGTGTTGGTGGAGGATAGTCTATCTAGGAAACTAGTGTGGCACATGAATGACTGTACGACGCATTGCCATGTTGACAAGATTCTTACCTCTAGAATCCATAGAGGCATTACACTTCTCCATTAGATGTAAAGTGTAACATTTCTTGCCCTTCAAATTGACTTTGAATGACTATTTTTCCTCTATTTTCACCTTTCAAATGTCTATCACATCCATTCTTTTGTTCATCTACACACTTTGGAAACTCTCTTCACTCTCTCCACTTGTTTTTCATCATTTTCAAGCTCCAGCACCTCCATTGAAGCTGAAATTTAGTGTTTCATTGGTTCACTATCTTCGTTGTTGTGGCAACATTGGTCTTTGAAGGCTTGCACACTCGCTCCTTCCTCCATTTTCCTTGAGAGCACTTGGTTGAGAAGGTGATATCCTTCCATTTACCATTCAATTTGCATTATCATATTGATATTGTAGAATACTATGTTTGCTTATTGCTTGGCGTCTCTATTTCTATGTACTCTCCTTTATCATATTTCTTCAATCGTTGTTATCTAGTTGTCTGTAGAGGTGGAAACATGAAAGAAAGGGACTGACTGAGGGAATCCTCTAAACATAGCCCCAACATTTTCCCATCTTCTGTGTGTAGGTTTTCCTTGAGGTGAATATCTTGAAAATATCAAATCGTGGGTAGGAAGGTACACTTTCCTCACCCTTCTTTTTCAATTTCTAGAATAGGTTAAGTTAAAGTAATCTTCTTTTTATTCTATCATTATGTTATTTTCTATTTCTATTATTGCAGTAAAATTCATCAGTTAGGTCATTAGTTGTTTTCTATGATTTCAAACTGTACCTTGCACTTTATGTCTGTACAGACGCCATTGCACCACTAAGATGACAACATGCCACATTGGAGTCCATGTCCCGCATTGTAGTCCTTTGGTAGTAAGTTTTCTAAGTTATAGCCTAGACTTCGAATTCTACTCATGTAACTCCCTGAAACATTTGGGCTTGTAGAAGGACAACAACAACTAGGTTTTTCTCTTCCTTTTTAGCCTTTAAACTTTAAACTCTTATGAAACATTTTGTTAGCTTGAGGTAGATCAAGGCAGCCTATTTTTTCTAAAATCTCTCGTGACCTAGAGTCTTGAGCAATCGGTCCCCCTACTCTACACTACCAAATCATGGGATTGGAACATGATGAAATTATAAATATTTAGAAATAAAAACATGAATAACACACACTAAGTTACATGACAAGAAAACTAAAAAATATTTGAGTCAACAAATTAAAGAGAGCTCAATACAGGAAGTTATCTCAATATAAGGCATCATTTCCAAAATAACAAGAAATAACACATAGAAGAATTCTTAAATGAAGAGAAGAATGTAAGGATTGATTTAGAAATTCAAGGAAGGAATGCATCTAAAAGATAGGGAAGCAACCAATATCGAAAATACTACATGACAGGTACTAGCTTATTATATCGCTAGGGGTCATGCAAATAATAATGATTAAAAAGATAGATAATAGGCTAGTAAGTTGTGTTATGCTAGGTGATCATAGACTAGTAGAGCCAACCCCATTGTGGAGGAAAGCCACTACCCTATCAGTGCTAGAACCAACCCTGCTATGGAGGAAATTCGCTATTGATGCATGATAAAAACCTACCTCGCTATGGAGGAAATTCGCTATTGATGCATGATAAAAACCTACCTCGCTATGGAGGAAAACCCCTATCATGATTAAAAGATGCTAGATGAGATCAAATAAATGTGATAATAGATGAGATTGATAAAATGAAAAGAAAGAAAGAATTACCAATAGCTATGGCCTCCTTCTTGAGATGATAGACATGACAAGATCATGTGCAAGAGGATTCTTTCCTGTTGCAAGTATCCAAGATGCGAGAGAATTTTAATAGAGTTTTGCTATGAGTGAGAAGTAGGGAGGAAATCCTTAAGAGGGATGTGCACCTCCAAAATAAGTTGCCCTTTCCTCTAGCGTACAGGTGAGGATTGTGTTGCTACCACAAAGAAAGTATGGTTACACGTAATAGTGTACCATCATGAATGGCAATGAGCAAGCAAATCTATGAATGCCACATAGCAGGTAGTGACACAATAGATGGGAGTTCTAAGAACCTCATGAGAAGATGTTGATTAGATAGAGTGATCAGGATAGAGGTAAACATTCTTATCACTTGTTATGTGAAGAAGAGATAGGTGTACACTAATAAATGAAGGCTTTATGACACCAAAGTTAAGAAGTTGTATTTTATTCCTTAAGGCCTTACATTTACTAGTGGAATGGCCAGACACTTGATGGTACATACAGAAATAATGTTTTGATTTATATTATGTGTGAAACCTTATGTGTAGGAGGAGGAATATGTTGGAATTGTGTGCCTCAATCTCATAGGATGAAACCTTTGAAAGAGAAAAGTCGATGTGACATCCCTACTGTCTGGCCGACTAGCAGTTGTGTAACCTTGTGGAATGCTTAGGTCACTGAGACCTTGTTGTTGTCTTACCAGCTGGAGCTATCACTGTGACATTTCTATCGATGTGAGTTTTCTATCTCTCTCAGTTCGAGGAGATCTCTGGCCGATGGTTTGGTTCCTAGTGGTTGTCGAGGAGACTCATGGCGACTGAAGTTATAGGGGAGACTCTTTGCTGAAAGGTTTGGTTCGGTATGAATTCTTAGCAATATGGCATGTCTCGCCGATAGCTTTACACTCAGAGTCATCGGGGTAACATGAAGGCTCAGTGAGAACTCTTGGTGACGGATGGTTGTCTCGCCGATGGTATGGTCTATTATTGGTATGACTTGAGGGATCATTATGACTCATAGCAACTAGCATTTGTCTGGGTGATGGGTCTGTTGAGGATATTGGTGAAAGGTTTTGCTGATCTTGCCGATAGAGTAAGTCTCGCTGATGGGTATGAATATCGGTATGACCTCTCGCCGAATAGCGATGGTCTTGCCGATAGCGCTATATGTGTTGATCATTGGTATGACGTCTTAGTGATATGGTTTATCTCACCGACAACTTTTGAACTCGGTTTAACCTCTTACCAAAAGTGATGACTCTGGCCAATAACTACAATCGGGTCTTGTGGCATCGGGGAGACATGGTTAGTGTCTCACCAACATGTGAATATTGTTTGAATTCCTTGACCGATTGACTATCCTATGTGGTTTGTCTTTGACCAATCAGAGAAGCAGAATAGGAACTACTAGAGTTGGACTGTTGTGGCCGTTCCTGTGAGGAAGATCAACAGATCATGGGTGACATGGATATACTCAAAGATTGAAGATGATGATTTGTGCTGTGTATAGTTCTGTGTGAGATCAATGTGTGAATTCAATCGAGAGTGCATTATAAATGGGATGTTCTGTACTAGGTTGATCATTGTGAATGCTGTTGTAAATTGACATAAGAGAGTGAAGCCTGTACTCTATATGTAATTTATTTACTGTAATACAAAGGGGTTTTTCTTCATGTGGTGGGTTTTTCTCTCATAAGGGTTTTCCCACGTAAATCTGGTGTTCATCTGTGTATGTTCATTTATCTGTTTCTGCTATTTCTTTCAAGTGTATCTTAATTGGACTATAATTGAAAATTTATAGTCACCTTTGCATTCTTCCCTGAGTTTTTGACGTTAGGAGAGTTAGTTCCACACCTTAGCTTTCCTTACAAGTGGTATTAATCAAGTGGTCTTTGAGAAGTCTCAACAAAATATTCTCTTGTTTAGATGAAGGGTGAGGAGCTTGAAGCAACCCTTTCTCTTGTGAAGAAAGTTTTACTTCTCACAATAAGAAGACATAAGGATAGTAGACAAAAGAGGAGGATATGGACACAAAGGAGAAGGATTGTAACCTAAACCCATTGTGAAAGTGAGATGTCAATTCCAAAAGGACCTTAACTCTTTGTTCCATGCACCAAAGACCATTTACTTTGTATCCATGCTTAGAAGAATATTGAATCATAAACCATAATGTGATTATAACTCCTCAAAAGGGGGAGGATCAACATTAAGGAAACTATAACTATTGTTCACATTATCTCGTAACACAAAAGAATAATCTTCGATAGAAGGTGTGAAAAATATTTTTGAGATGTATAAGTGAGCAGGATTGACTTTATATTCTCCAATGAAGGATTTTGTAAAGTCTAAGGAACCCAAATCATCATGAAGACATACATTTTCTTTAGAAGAAAGTGAGTTAAAACCATCATCAATATTAGGAACTAATGGTGGTGTAATAATATTTTAAGATAAAGAAGGAATTAAATTGTTAAAAGTAGTACAACTTGAAGTCTAATCTACTTTAGCCTCTTGATAATAGCTAAGGGATTCAGGATCAGTCTATTATAGCTACTTGATTATTATGAATGAGTTTGTTAGATTTATGCAAGCTATATAAGACTACACCCATAGCATGAATCCATAGTTTTTCAAGAAGAAGATTATATTGTAAAGTACCTGGCATTATATACACCAGGGTCAATAAAGTAACAAGAACAAGTTATAAAGCTAGTATTATTGTACCTAGAGCTTATCAACCAACATTATAAAATCCACAAATATATAGATAGCGAAGTTGCAAGAGAGCTTGGATCAATTTTGATTTTAGGTAAAATATCCACACTACAAAAATTGAGCGTTGAACCGATATCAACGAGAGTGTGTCTAATACCAATATTATTTAGGAATGGAACTATCATTAATGGATCATCTTGATTTTTTGCTTCAAGAGACAAAATTTCATGTTGATATAATGTAATGTCTAAAGTATCAAAGCATATACAATCCAATAAATCATTCACATCACTCGGTCTAGAAAAAATATGACACAAGTATATTATGTAGAGCTTCCTAAAGCATGGGATGATAAAGGAGAGAAGTTTTAAGAAGATCCCAAAGAGAGATATTGGAAGGAGTAACATGAAGTTTCTCAACAAGATCATACTCTACTAGGGATTGAGAAAGAGGTTTAGGAGCAAATGGAAAAAATATTGAGAAGGTCGAAGATATGTTGGAATGCTAATGCTTTGTTTATTTCTACTAGTGTGATAAGTGTGGGCTACTATTTGATAATTAGTAACCACATGCTTCTTAGAAGTTAGAGATAGAGAAAATTCAAAGAAAGGCATGTAGGGTGAATTATAGAAGGGTCACCACTAACACTCATTACCTTCTTTGGCTTTGGTTATGGATTTTCTCTAATAACATTATTATTAGTCTCTTAGGCCTTTCAAGGTTAGCAGAGACAACAATTACATCAATAGATTCATTTAACTTGTAGAGGAATTATTTGAAGAAACACACTCAACATTGATCTATGGGGATCGTATGTGGGATGAGATTCCTCATTCACTAATGCATCATCTCTAGAAGAGAGTGCATTGGAATAAAGAGGGGGTAAATTTTTGCTAAGTATCAATAATTTCATCCTCTTGTACCAAAATACCCTTACAAGTAGAAGTAATTTTAGAAGAGGGGTCAACAAATAATAATAGTAAAGGAGAAAAGAACTCACTTTCACACACTTATAAGAGAAATTCTTGAAGTTTATTAATAAAATTGGAAAGGGAAGAAAATGAGAATAGATATTTTATTTTGAAATAGAGATATAGACAAGTTGGTCGAAGGTTGGTGTATATCCCTTTTAACGACATGGAGTAGGGTTCAAGGTAGTGCCCCAAAAATTTATTTTAAAAGGGAAAATATTTTATTTGTCCTTTATTATGCATCAAGACTACTTTTAGAAATAATAAAGAATGCTTTAAAAAAATATAAATATTGTCAATGTTGGGTTCAACACAAAGTGGTGAACCACAACAATGTATAAGTAGTGTTTGCATCAAGTTCACCAAAATGTAGAGGAAATTTTCTACCCTCAAGATGATGAGATGTCAAGGAGTAAACTGTTTCTCCAATACCTCAATTGACATGGCTCAAGTTATAGGATAAGATGATGAGGAAGTGTTTATTTATGTGTATGCAAAATTAAAAGGTGAGAGTTCCAAAAGTAGAAAGAGAAGGTCACAAAGGTCTTCTAAACAAACTGATGAGCTCTTAGCCAAGAGTGACAGTGTAGTGCAAAAATGACCTTATGCCTCACTACATCTTATATAGACCAAAACTCGAGGATGTTCAAAAAAGCTAAATGGATACTACCAATTTTTATTACTAGGAACTCTTAAAAGTGTGGGAAAATAAAAAAGAATAGAAACAACTAAATTAGTGTAAACTAAATGAAGTGTTATTGATAAAACTAGAGAGGAGAATGAAAATACTCACAATGGATCAAGAGACGAAGCCCCAGTAAAAGATGTCTCCAATACCTACACAAATAAGACCAAATAGAAATGGTGGGGGTTGTTTGGGAACTTGCCTTAGTCAAGTCCCCATTTTGGTGTTTCCACCTCCACAGTAGCCAAATAGACAAATAGATCAAAAGATAAATAGATGAGATGAAAAATGCATAGATAAGGGATTTGATAAGTCCCCAGATGCTCAAATATATAATACAAATAGATGTTACCAACAAGGCTTGAGAAATCCAAAGAGAGGGAGAGAGAGAGAGAGATGTGAGAGACAAGAGAGTTTTAAAGACTATTGTAAGAGCTTGTGACTGTTGTAGTAAGTTGTAGAGATTTGTGCAAGCTTAAGAGAAAGAAAGACTTCTAGAGAGAGACATGTAGAGTGGAAAAGATAGATTTAAAAGTGATAAGAGGAGGGAAAAGGAGGTTGTTGAGCCACTATGAATCATCATGATCCATTTCCACTAACCTAGGTAGATGACAAGTGGTAGAACACTCAAAAATGACCTTTGAACATTAAAATGTTACAAGATGCTAGTGCGGTGTGTGGAAATTCATGCAAGGTGCTAGTGTCCAAACAAATTATGCTAAAAATGGTGGGAAATGAGGAAAGCACAAGGTTAACACAAAACTGATGCACGAAGATAGTTGATGACAATGACCCTGAGCATCTTGAGAGGGAAAAAGCTTGATGCAAGGGAAAATATGAGCCTACACAAATATTAAAGGGTGGACACTAAAGTGGATACAAAAGTGTAGGTGAAATTGCAAAGGTATGTAATTTTTGACTCTACACTAGCCTTGTCTCCCACACAAACATACCTAGATCTAACATACTTTTAGTGTAGAATTTATTTTTAGTATTTATAAATATAGGAATTTATTGTTATTTCTATCTTTTTACTATTGATGAGCATTTTTCCTTGTACATTAAAGAGATTATTTACTCTAATATTCTTATGCAGATGCAGGTGTAATCTAGCAAGGTTGCACTTGAAGTTTCCCATCTCTCAGGACTATTGGGACACTAGGGAAATACCCCCTACACTATTGATTAGGTTCCTTTTAACTCCACCTCCCCTCAAGATCATTTCCATATGAATAGCCACTTAAATAGGTGTGATCACGAAAGTCATGGAGATCATGGTTCTCATTCCTGTGGTCCCTTTCCTCAAAATTCTAGAGACTCTATTGCTCTAGAGGATGGTCTCAGTCTTCTCATCTACCATCTCTCAAGCAGGACTCTTGCTAGTTGTACACTGGAAAATTCCTTTATTTGTATCTCGTCATTTCTTTGGTCCATGCTCAGTAACCTCCCAAGGATAATGAAGAAGACATTTCCACTCTCACTAGTTGGAAGATGATTTAAGATGCCACCCTAAATGATGTTTGGGGGAAGCCTAATGATCAAGACCCTCCTCCTTTGCTAGCATAGCCTTGGTTGATTAATATTTTTAAGTCATCTTGGCCCATGTTATTTAGTCCTTTTGTTAAGACTTTGTGAAAGTGTCATCTATCACCCTTAATTTTTGTGAATATTGAACTATTTATATTTTCCTTAATTTAAAATTTTAATATGAAATATTCATTAAAAAAGGAGAATAAATTCCTAATAAAAAATCCCTAATTAATGATTATATTTGAATATTAATTTTGCATCAATACCCCCTTAAGGGAAACTTAGGGAGGATACACACACAAGATAAAAGAAAGGATGGGTCCTAAAAACAAGGTTTGATCAAGTACCCATTTACAAACAAAGATCTCTCATAACAAAAGTAAAGGAGAAAAAAATAATGTGAGAAAATTCCTCTCTAAAAGAGAAAAAAAAAGTATATGTACAAGTGATGTAAGTATATTCAACATGAATAACAAACAACTAAGTCCATCACTAATATGAAAATTTCCCGTCTACTAGAAAAGAATATCTAGACATGAATGTTGAAGATGATTCACTTGTGGAAAATGACATTTCTTCCCTTAGAAATAAATAACTCTAATGTTTAATTTTTAAGAAACATTGAGTCAAATAAAGAATTTCAGGTAGTAAGTCTCATGATGAATGCCTTTAAACACTATACAGGTGTCCAAAAGTCACAATCAAAAGATGTCACAACACAATCAGAAATCCAACACTAATAAATGAGTGTGATAACTCAAGAAAAAGTGGAGACTCATAATAAATAATCCCAAAAGATTAAAAAAGAAGAAGTGATAATAGTAGTACCATAAATATCATCAAAGAGGAAAAGGATATCCTCAATTTTTCCTTCTAGATCTATAATATGAGATTCATAAAAACAAGTTTGCAACACCTATCAAAAAATTATCCAACAAATCCAAATTTGAAGTACAAGAAATATCCTATTGAACCAAAGTACAAATACCAAGAGAATTAGGAGGTGGAGGAGAAGAAATAGTGGCACTAATATCAAAAACTAAATCATAATAAAGAGTACCAAGATTGAAATATCTAAATTTCTCCTCAAAACAATTATTCACAAAAGAAGTGTGAATAGATAAAGGATATGGATTATCATTAGGGGATAAAACTCCAAATGTGTATAGCCAAAATTCATGACCAATAATCCTAGTAGCAATTATCTATGTGCTTTTCAAGTCTCTAATGATGACTAAACTAGGTGTGAACTCCACAATCTTCCCCATGCCACTATGCGTAATCTAACATGAAAAGTTGTGGGATAAACACAAAGGATTAGGGAATGTATGGACACCACCATGAGGATATGAGCTATTCATGTATCACTATAGAAAATAATATAGGTTCCATCTTGTATACAATCCATGGAAGATGAACTTGGGAAAACTGGTCATACCTAATGTATTCATCAATGAAGAATTGGTCAAGGCACTGGCCTCCAAGTACAACACCAAATGTCAAGAAATTTAGCTACATGATGAGTTTGAACTCATCATCATCTCTAAAGACTTCATTTCCATTGTTTTTCAGTTGGATTTCTCTTTGAATTTTCCATTCATAGTGAAAGACCTCATAACAGAATACCACCACATGGATACTAGCTATAAAAGATGGAAATTTCCCTTACACAGGCCCCAAGAGGTGGGAAATCAACTTAAAAAGTTCTCTCACAATGAACACCCTCCCTTTCATAAAGAGCTTTTTGAGCAATATTTTCATTATACATATTACACTGCAGGACAAGTGTTGGGAGTGGAAGTGTCGACTCTCATGTCAATAGCCCCAATGGTCCTAGCAGCAGATGTGCAAAGTTTTGATGCAAGATCATTTGATTATGCTAGCTATCTAGCCAATGCTCTAAACCAAGGACCGAAGAAAATTAAAAATAATAGTTGTTATATTAATTTTAAACACTATTCTATACTCATGCACTTACTTTTATATGAAGGACAAGTTAGAGGGTTTTGGGGAGAAGAATTGAGAATAAGGGATGCATATGAGGATGAAAATTTTAAACCACTACAGATGTGGACCTCAATATGGGCCAATAGATATGTGAGGTCCCATTATTTATACTTTGAGGAATATTTTGTTAAACTATTGCTAAAATTATTGGGGCATCCATGTGATTATAACTTGTCTCCTAAAGTACAAAGGTTTCTTAGACCTAAAGAGAAAGATCCCAGAAGGAAGGTGAATCATAATTGGGGAGATTGGTATACATTTTTTGACTGCACTATGATTAGAGCATATGGGTTCAAAGGAGCCCCACACTTGTTACCAAGGATGGTTCTAGATAGAGTGGCCTATTTGGAGATTGTAAGACAATTGGCCAAATCAGATGCCGGGCTCCTTAATGGGTACAATAAGCAGTCAATTATGCCGAGTACTCTATGCTTTGGAGATTTCATAATTGTTTCTAGTGAAGGATATGAGGAGATTGATAAGAAGATTTCACATTATAATTTTCCATTGGGGAATGAAAGAAATAACTTTGATTCAAAGAATTTTATTAATAGAGAAAAACTATCATAAGCACTATCCAGATATGAACATCAATTCTCTAGGGACGATGCAATAAGGAATTGTGATGAAACTGTAACAACACAAAGAATGACCAAATATAATAGGGTCATGATAGTTGAGGCTTGGAAGAAGGAAAATAATCCTTCATACATGAAATAATTCAATCATGTACAAGATCCTTTAGAAAGGATTGAGAAACTAATCAATCATGAGGATTAATTAACTAGAAATATGCCTCCTATAGTCTTTGAGACAGATGTGGCAACCTATTCTAGAATGAAAGCTGAGGATATGGAACCCCTTAGTTACATCCCTCACAACCCACTCTAGAGGTCAGTTTCTCTTTTGATACTTCCATAAGTAAAGAAAGGGACAAAGAAGATAGTGACAAGGAAAAAAATGAGGTTGAACAGATAAGTTCACTCATTGTCACACAATATGAGCCACCCAATGAACAAAGCATTGTCAAATTTGAAACATCAAATGAACTCTCTGATGATGTGAGAGTCAAGGTCAGACAAGAGTTTATTTCTGATAGTGAATTTGTTAAAACTTTAGAATTCAATTCATTTTTTTATGAGCATAAAGGCAGAGCACTAGAAAAAGAATGAACTATATCACTCTTGAACAAGAGGTGGCTACTTTGGAAGAATTAAGAAAGGAAGTAGATCAGGAGTTAAAACATATCACCCCTGAAAGGGGAAGAGAATTACTTCAAGAGGTTAGGGTCTAGCTCTTACCTAGATGAGACATCAGTCTACCATAGTATTAGGAAAAGAGGAGATTAGACACTGCACCTAACAAAAGAAGCCAGTGATAAAATGTATCTAGGGTCAAGTTGCAACCCAGATGAAGCTACATTGTTGATTTGGGCACTATACCTTCAACACAAGAGACCTGCCATTATTAACAATCCAAGTCAGGTTTTTGGGAATCTCATGGTGCATAGAGTTGAGGATACTAATCCCATTGAGACCGCAGAGTTGAAAATAAATGTGGTAAAATTTAATAAGGCTTAAGTTGAAAAGTTGATAAGAGATAATGAAAAACTAAGGAAAGAGGTAGCCAATTACAAAGACAAATTACCCTCATCCTCTTCATCAGAATTGTATTCTCCATTGGTAGACTATGAATAGAAGGTATTAGATGCAATGGTAGATGTCATATATTGGAAATGTTTTCATGAGAAAGTCTAGAAAAAGTGCAATGAACTAGAGACAAAGATCAAAACCATTAAGTTTGAGATGGTCTCTGAGATGATTAAGAAGAGGTTTGAGAAGGTTATGAACCAGGTTGATCGATATTTGGAACTTTTTATGAAAGTGCACTCTACTCTTCAAAAACATGAGAAATTACAGGAGTGTATGGAGGAAAAGAAGGAAGAATTGATCAATAAGGAAGTCATGAATGAACAAATCCTCCACAGGTACAATGAATTAATCAACCAACATAAGGAGTATAGTGAAAAGATTAAGGATGAGCTTGATAACTTTGACCAACCATTACATATCTCGTTTCCCATGTTTTTTGATAATGAGGGAGAACTTAAGGGACAAACCATTGGAAGAATGAATTAGCTCAAATACTACCATGAGCTCTTGAAATAATCAACAACGAAGAGAAGGTGATGGATAACACTAATAAGTAGCTTGAAGGAATAATGTATATGGAGTACAAAATGATGGATTCTCTATTAAATATTGAGACTCACATCAAAGAGGATTATATCAAGCACTTTTCAAAAATGCACCAGTTCTTCACTAGAATTGAAGGGGTTCCAAATGTTGAAAAATAAGTTTTGTGTTGAGATTTGCAAGTAGATTGAGCACTTCATTAGGGAGAGGATAAAATTTCCAGATCTTGAGAGGTCATGGGTTCTCTATGATGAATAACAGAGCAAGTGTTGTCTATTGTTGTTTCCTCAGCTGACTTCTTTATGTTTAACAAATCACAATTAGTTAAGGTTATGAAAATATGTGATTTTTCATGAATGGGCCTATAGCTTGTTCCTTCCCATATAAAAAAGGGAAACCAAGGCCTGGTTTTTGTATCATCATCATCATAATAGTTATCACCGCCATTAGTAGATAGGTTGCATATTCCATCCATCCATTTCCATATCACAAAGATTTATGTTATTAATGTAATATCATTTAAAGCAATATAATGGAGAAGACTACTTATAATTGGTGATCTATTTTTCATTGTTCAATTGTTGTGTTGATATTCATGCTTATATGTTGTTGTGCTATCTCCAAAGTGGTTCTTTCAATTTATTCAAATTTATACAATTTGTTAGGACACATTTGTTGTTTCTATGTGGTTGTTTTGATTGTGTTATGGCTAGAGAGAATTAAAATTTCTTTTAGATAATTCATTTTAATTAGTTCTTTCCAAGGATTAAAATCCTTTTAAGGTGGTTAACCTAATTGGTTTCCCTTAAGCTAAGAATTAAAAATCCTTTCATAACATCACAATAATTTGAGAGAATAACACTAGGACATATAAAGAAGAGTATAGTGACTGGAAAACTTGCACGTTTGTACAAGGTACAAACATCTAAAAGTGCCCAAAAATTAGAGTTAAGATGAGTAGTAGATCCACCTATCCTACATATCTGTCTCCATCACCATCATCCAACCCTCAATTTCATCCACCCAATAGATTTAGGCACTGATCAAGTTTAGATAATCTTATACAAACTCTCTTTATACACTTGATTCTCAAAGCATACAGTAGGAATTAGTCACAAGCCTTGCATCTGCTTCACACCCATGTGCCATTGTAAGTATATTTCCCAAGTTAGAAACCATTTTAGACTTTCAAAATCTTCCTTATCATTTAGGTACACCCACCTAGGTCTAGTAGAGCCAAAAGAGTAGGGGGTGATCAATCATATTCACCCTATTCGTTAGCGAAAAACGTACTAGGAGACTGGCACCCTCTTAAGGTTCTATTGTTTAACAAATTTGTCACTTTAATTTTATACTCCTTTCCCACATTAATGACAAATATACCAACAGTTGAGTCATTTACAATGATAATTGCAAGTGCTCTCTGCTTATTTTACAAGGAGCAACTACCTTCAATAGATATGCAATGAATAAAGATTGGGTATGCTTTTCACCAGAAAGAAAAAAAGGCTAATTGACATCTACCCGTAACCATGAAATAGATGCGATGACTTTTACTTGAAATGAAAAGGATGCAAATAAATGATACAAATTCCACCTATTCCACACCCAAATGACACTTAGGAAAATAATGAACAACAAACCTCCTTTCAACAAATGAATTATTCTGAATTCAAAGCTTCAAGAATAACACATACATAGTTCAATATAGCAAAATAAACACTGAAGAATAACTACAATGACTCAAAGTTCATTTGCAATTTTAAAGAGGACATTAATAAATTCAAAGATTCAACAATATCTCCTTTATTTCCCAATGCTCAAAATATTAGTTCACAAACTCAATACTTATGTACAATAAAACTATGCAGAAAAGAAAACCATGCTGCTCTCCTTTTCCCAAATATCCAGAGAAGAAGATCCCCTTTACATTGGAAATTTTCAATAAATAACCACTTCGTTGAGTCCACTCATAGCCTTTCAGTTATCGTGATCGCGTTGTAATTGCTTCTTGAAATTGATTTTTCTTTGCAAAGAATCAATATCCTCTTTTCACCAAAAGACTCTTCAAATATGTTCATAATTAATTTGTTCCTTTAATTACGAAACCTTCCATATATTATCCCAAAAAGACAAGAAATCAAACAACTCGGCCTTAGGTGGAAAAGTAGCTAGCTAGAAAAATAATTAGCATAATTTCCACAATCATATGCTTTTCCCTATTTTTCTTCTCCATAGAATTAGCAGAAGTATTTAGAATGCTGACTCATTTCCATCTTTAACTAGCCTACAAGGAAGATTACACATGATTCCATTATCATCATCAAAAACTTTAGTAACTTTTGTTGGTAAGTTCTTTAGCAAACTCCAAAACATAGCAACCCAAAGACTCCCATGAAAAGATTTGTTTTCAGCCTCAATCTCCTTCTCTTTGTTGCATGAACGAATGCATTAATATGAGGAATATAAGTGGTTTTACTCTTTGAAGTTCTTCACAACACTCAATAAGCCAAGAAAAGTATGTTCCCAAATTCTCAAGCAAAGCATCAAACAATGCTCCCAATATCTTACTATTTACGAACACTAGCAACTTTTCTCCCAACTTCTTACTATGAGCACTTCTAATTAGATCCAAGGTACTGGAAAGATGATTGAAAAAAGGCCATGATATTCTAGTAGCAATTTATAGAGACTTTTGGTTTAATAACTATGTCTTCGAAAGAATCAGAATACAATGAAAAATCATAGTTGCTACTTCTTTCAACCAATTTGGATATTGCGCTAATAAACTTGATGCTGCTAACTCAAGGGATAAATCTGCAACACCATAAGCTTATTCTTTTGATGCCTTAGAACCTGTATTGTATGTCAAAAATCACCTTCTTCACCTCTTGCAAAGGAATAATATGATACATTAAAAGGCTAGGCAACAAGTTCACTTTTATGACAAACTAAAAGGTCTAGCATGCTATTAATAACATTTGTGCTCTTTAAAAATTATTCCTATAGGCTGCTCAAATGATTCCAATTTGGTGTAGACTCAGGAAATGTCCTCACAATTAGATGGGATCCCATGCACCAACTACAACAGTCACCTCCTTGGACCATATTGAAAATATTTCTCTCATCCATATATGCAAAGCAACTTGTGTACCCAAGATATTCTTTCAATGGTATTCATCTGCATCGCCAATTGATAGAATTGTTGCAAGAGAGATGAATCCCATATTTCTTCTGAAGAGTCACTTTAAGAAGACTTCTTCCAGACATTTACTGTCTTAATGATTGTCCTTCCATCAAAATAAAATGATTTTTCTAAGCCAATAGAGTTTCCCGTATGTTAGATCTCGCTTTAGATATGTGAATCTACTCATGTACTTTTACAAGATTGTTTTGCAAGTCTGCTAATTCTCCTTTCAAGGTCTCTATAGACTTATGATTGTAGGTTAATGGATTTAGAACTTCTACAACCTTATCATGAAGCAACTTGATGGTAAGCACATCCTGACAAGCCCTCCAATCACAACACTGGATATCATGTCGTGCTACTTCCCATGCTTCATACACATCAAAAGACCTCACCTTCCAAGGAGGTGTCCTACCTCGAGGATCTTCAACATCAAATAAGTGGCTCCACAACATCCAGATGAAATTAATTTGCACAATCCATACATTTCGATAGCTATGATACATATATCATAATGATATATAAGCACAAGTGATATGTATGCTACAGAAAAGGAATCCACTTGTATGTTTTGTGTCAATTCAGAGCCATAGATATGTTTGTTGTCATGCATATCAACCTTACTGAACTCCAATCTAGTTCAGTCATCATTGAGAGCCATAGAATGGATGAATCTTGGACCATTTCATTGGAATTGTTTCTTTTTTGTGCACCAAACCTGAGAGAAAGTGTTCATATTGCTAACAATATTTGCTCCAAACTAGGCAGATCCAGGTCCACAAGGAGGTGAAAGAACTCTAATACCTTTTGATAATGAAATAGGCAATGCTTGATGTAGTTCTCTCTCTAACCTTGTTGCAAGGCTAGGAAAACATGTTGAGCCCCCCGCCAAAACAACAGTCTTGAACCATCCTTCATCTACAACTTTCTCCATTTCAAAAGAATGACAATGCTCGATGCAAATATATTACTCGTATGCCACCAAGTTGAGGCTGCAAAAGGATCTCTATTGCTTGAAAATGATCATGTGATAAATTAAACAACCCTTCATCGCCAACTGAATAGGATGGCTTTGTATTCTTTTACAGTTCCGCATGATAATCTTCAGCTACATAACACAAGTTCTTCTCAAGAAATTTTACAGTGTATATTGAGTTTAATTCAATTCCGCTTCCAAATTCACAGTTGATATCAAACCCAAAAGACTTCCACAATTTGCATGCACATCTTCCAGTTGCAATTTACTTTGAGGTATTTCTTAAAACCTTTTTCAACAACTCTATTTCATGCATATTCTATGATGGTACGAAACATACATCATTTCCTTGTGATGTCGTGGATTGGGGAATTTTAATAACTTCAAAACCTTGAAGTTGCGCCCTTTTGGAGTTTTGGAACTTGTGAAATGTCTGACAATAAAGAGTTGGGAAGTCACAACTTCTTTGAATTCTAGAACCATGGAGTTGGGTGCATGTGAGGTTTGAAAACTTTAAAATCTCCTAACAATGAAGAGTTGGGCCCCTCTTAGGTAAAGTCTTTCATAAAGTTAAAAATCCTCCAATATTTAAAGCCACGACAACAAAATTTATTTATCTCTAAAACCATGAGACTTTATAAAGCTGCCACCATGAAAATTTTAATTTCCCAAATTGAATATATTTGGCCACTTTTTCAACTTTGAAAAATATAACTTCATGGCACTTTAAAACTTTTGAGCCTTGGAAAATATTAACCTTATAATGTCACGGCCAAAGTTTAACTTCTCAAGTAACATGGATTTAATAAAGTCACTTGGACTTTATGCAATATTCACATCCCCTAACTCTCCAAATGAAAGTGGAATAATTTGTTTTGAAATATGATTTAAAACTGATCAGATGACGTGAAACGACACCCCAATAATGCCTTTATTCATTTTCCGTGGAATCATGTAATGACTAAAAGATGAAAACTTTCATATCTCCCATAGAACAACTCCTATTTGCATGAAATTTGGACAACATAATAATTGGACATAGTAAAGAAAAACCCAAAAATATTTTAGGTTCCAACAAATGAAAAATTAGATTTTGTCTTAATTTGTGGCTCACGGGTGGTATGAAGTGAAGCTTGATATTTTGCAAACGGTGAGAGATTTGAGCATGAAAACTTGCCAAATTGGGCTCAATAGGGTTAGGATCAAGCCTACAAAATATTTTCCATCATATTTAATAGATTTTTAAATTTAATTGTTTTTGTGATTTCGCAGGTTCGAGGATACATAGGAATGCACAAAAATTTGATTTTTTTTTGAGTTCGAATTTTGGGGTAACAACAGGCTCTGATTGGGGACGAGGACTGCGAAGGACGAAGCAAGGAACCCAAAACTCAAGCGTGGACTGGTGCATAAATCCATTGGGAAACAGAGTGAGATAGCACATGGGACAAAGGAGCTAGAGCAAACCAAAAATGGAGTAGAACTAGAAAGGAAAACTACACACTACCAACACAACAAAAACCCCTACTATGTACATGGTCATGAAGACCCTACCTCAGATGGTTCCAAGATGATTATGCAAATCCATTGATAGGCTAAGAGAAATAGCAACGTATGCGAAATAATGTTGGATGAATGAAGAGCCCACAAGAAACCAATTGCCAACTAGAAACCATCACGATCAAACTGATAAGAATGGATTCACATAAAGATTCTCTGGATATGATTTGGTGTTGAAAAATACACTCTTCATTGTACCCTTCTACAATTAGACAACTCATATCAATATTGCCCATCATATGATTACTAGCATCTATCTGAATGGCACCAAGTATGACATCATGATGCACTTGGTTTGACCAGCCAGGAGAAATCAAGCCTTTAATTGGACACCCGGTGCACAAATCATCAGATAAAGACCCCTCTTTGGTGCCAAATGTGTAGATGATTGCATCATTCAAAAATTTTGAATCTTGACTTACAACATATGCCTCATTATATCCCTGCATACAATCATTTGTTATAGTAGATAGATTGATATCCTTCTCTTGAAAGCAACTATTTAAATCTTTGGAAGGCCAATCATCAACCTTATGCAACATTGAAAGTGAGTTAGGCTGAAAATATGAATTGCAAACAACATTTTCGTATGGTTGAAACTTGTCTAGGACTGGAATAATCTCTTGTTTTTCTATAAAATTTAACTCGGCAACTTTATCACACTCATTCACAACTTGTAAATCAAACATAATGACATCTTCTCCACACATAAATTCATCATTTCTCACATTAAGGCACCAATTTGGAATATAAACAACACGAGGCTCATCACAATTGTCCACTTGATCACTTTCAACAAAGCTATTGTGGCTATTTTTAACATCATCTTTCAATTCTTGTTTTAAAAACTTTGGCATCCAAAATTTCAAAATGAAAGGATTCAAAGGTAAAGTCATTTCTAACCTCTTCTTTCATCCTTACTTCTATATCATCTTCCTCAAGAAATGTGAAGACTTCATATTCAACTTGCATGCACTCTGGAGAAAAGATATTCAATATCTCATCTTTATGCTATGTAGTCTCAAGTTGTTTTTCATTACCGGTAAAAGTGAATGATTCCATCTCTACGACAAACAAGGATGATAGGACAACTCTATTTTCATTATCCACATAATTATTTGCATCATGGGAGAATGGTTTATTTTCTTCACCACTTGAGGTACTCCTAAATTTAACATTATCTTCTTCATAATGTAAATAATATGCCTCAACTCTTCCATCCACATGAGACTTGGTTCTTACACTGTCTATCTCATTCTTACCAAAGTGTTTTGGATCAAAGAAAATGAGATTAAGACATTCAATGGTAGGATGCTACATATATTGGAAATTTATAGGCTGAGAAATTGGATTTTGTATGATAGATTTCTTTATAGTTTCACATTTCAAATAATCCGCAACCTGATTTGTTTTCCATAACCCACTTAATATCAAACCATCTTCTATTTTTATAGCCTCTTGTTGTGAAATTTCAATGTTATTCACTTTACTTCGTTTCAAGTAAAACTGAACATCAGGATATAGTGAGAAATAAAAGTGCAAAGCTGAAGTTGCTCACTCGGCTAAATGGAGGTAGGAATTTTTTTGAGCAGCCTATTAAATCTATCCACAAAATCTCTAATGGATTCACCTTTTTGCTTTTGAATATTGAAAAATTTACTCAAAAAGGAAGCTTTATCAACATGACCTTTATACCTTGACAAGAACTTCTTCTTCAAAGAATCCAAATCAATTATGCACTTATCCTCTAAATAACAAAATCAATCTGTTGCAGGCCCAATCAAAGATTCAATAAATAATCTGACAAAAACATCTTCTTCACTTACCCCCAAAATGCCACATGTAACTGTGAATGCCAAAATATGTTCTTCAACATCTTGAGAACTTTCTCCATTGAATTTAGGAAAGTGCTTTCTCGATCTTTCAGGCAATGGTGAGTATACAGGAAGAGAAAGAGGACCAAAATGATTTCCCCATGGCTGGGAAGAAATCAATGCCATAATGCAAATCTGAAAATTAAATCAGCATAGGTCTTCGCTAGAACAAAATATTTATGAGTAAATTTCATCAAATAGAGCCACCAGCCTCCGTCCTCAGGGAGGCACCTTTAAATTTATGGGGAAAACAAGAGGACCATTCTTCAATTTCGAATCCCAGGGGAGGAAAAGTGGTTCTTTCAAGTTATTCAAATTTATACAATTTGTCAGGACACATTTTTTGTTGCTATGTGGTTGTTTTGATTGGGTTCTAGTTAGAGAGAATTAAAAGTCCTTTTAGATAATTCATTTTAATTGGTTCCTGCCAAGGATTAAAATCCTCTTAAGGTGGTTAACCTAATTGGTTTCCTTTAAGCTAAGAACTAAAAATCCTTTCATAACATCACAATAATTTGAGAGAATAACACTAGGATCTATAAAGAAGAGTATAGTGACTAACAAACCTACAAGTTTGTACAAGGTACATACATCTAAAAGTGCCCAATAGTTAGAGTTAAGCTGAGGAGTAGATCCACCTATCCTACATATCTATCTCCATCACCATCATCCACCCCTCGATTCCATCCACTCAATAGATTTAGGAACTAATCAAGTTTATATAATCTTATACACACTCTCTTTATACACTTGATTCTCAAAGCATACAATAGGAATTAGTCATCAAGCCTTGCATCTGCTTCACACCCACGTGCCATTGTAAGTAGATTTCCCAAGTTAGAAACCATTTTAGACTTTCAAAATCTGCCTTATCATTTAGGTACACCTACCTAGTTCTAGAAAAGCCTAAAGAGTAGGGGGTGATCAATCATATTCACCTTGTTCATTAGCCAAAAACGTACTAAGAGACTAGCACCCTCTTAATGTTCAAAACCCGTGTTTTTGAGACCTAACACCTACTTCATTCTAAAGGGATGGTCTTATATTTCTTAGGGAGTGGCATTGCATCATTCGATTCAATAAAGATTCATAGCATATGAACATGGTTTAACTATTGGTTGATATATTAAATTTCGGAGTGTAATCAACAGAGTGAAGAATAATCATTATTGTTTTGAGAATGATCAAGATGGCGAAGGGAATGGAACTCTCAAAACTTTAGGATCAAAACAATGAAAATTCACCTGATGGTTAGATTGCATGGTGATATCTATTCGGTGCAATAGTTCTGAGCTTGCAATGGCTTTTAGGTGGCCAGTGTATTATGTTTGCAGTAATGATGAATGTGAGCACCAAAAAAATATAATTCATAGAGTGATAGCCACGATCCAAGGAAAATGGTGATGGTTTTAGAGTTTTTCATAATGTGACAAGGCACAAAGTCCACATGCTTGTTGGATATAGTGGAATCTGGGAGAGCTCTGGATTTTCAAATGAGGGAGGGAAGGATTTCTAAGCGATGCAAAGTACTGTAAATAAATAATCACGCATTCACATTGTTTTAAATGATTGAAGTTTGTCACAACATGCTAAGGTATGATGGAATGTAAGAAATGAGTCCATGATTTATGATGAAGTTACGGTGATAAAAGGGATTGAGGAGCAGTTGAAGAGCAAAATCATGAGAATACTGGCAAGGCTGACTGGATTGATGAAAGCTACGAAACAATCAAGGGCATGAAGATACTCGAATAAGGAATGGCGAACAATCAATGAACGTTACCCAAAGATGTGATCATAATGTTAACAATGGTGGTATCGCAAACATTAAAGAGGGAGTAATTTACTCAGGGGTGGCTGAATTTTAAGGCATGCATACATTACTGAGGATAGCATAATGAAGCAAATTTCATGAGAATTTGAAGATTCAGGAAAATCCGCAACTAAGGAAATTTCCCAAAAGAAGAAAGTTCAAGAAAATACATGAGAGACAGAATTCCATGAAGGAGCAGAAAACACAAAGAAAATGTTCAGGCTTTTTTGAGATACATGGATTTTTTGAAAGGAATGATGCTCGAGGAATCCGCTATCACACGAATTTCATGAGGTTGTGAAATTCATATGCTTGCAAAGAAAATTTGTTGATAGAATCCCAATGAGAGTTAAATTTAATAGCCTCCACAAAGTTGGTGCCAATGCTCATGACAACATAAGAGGATATGAGAATATGACTCATGAGATTGCTCAAAAATTTTCATGAAGAAATGCAAGGCATGAAGGAGAAGATTTTAAGTTCAGAAAATCAGTGGGTTTCTTGAATCACTTTTCAACTGATAGGGTGCTGATATGAATCTATGAATCATCAAGGCTCGACACTCTTGTATGTAGATTCATGGGAGTGCAATTGTAAACATGAAATAATGGATAGAGCATAAAGATTGGAATCTGCAAAGGTCCAAATTCCACGATAAATTAGTGAAATAAGTATGGTGTGAATCAAAGGTGATATCAACAAGTTAGAGGTCATCGAGAAAGCCACAACTTTCATTATTCATCTCTACAAGAAATAGTAATGTCCACATGGTATTTCATAGTTAAGCTGAATAGGAGGCTTGTGATTGGAGAGGTATGGTGTTGTATCTAAAAAAATTTGGGGCCGAGTACAATGGGGAATGAGCTTGGAGATTCTGTGTTATCAAGGAATCTATGAAATTGGAGTTGGCCAATGTCTTTGTGTGTTCAATGTTTTAAAATTATAGACAGTTATTGTTTCAGGTCATCATCTTGCAAATAGTGCTAAACAGTTACATTAAAGCCGAAAGGATGAAACCTTTGTACTCAACATTGGTGATTATGAAGGATAAATGTTTTGAGAAATCGATGGTTTGATGAAATATAAAGGTATGTAACACACTATAAAATTTGTAAATGACCATGACGGGAGTGGAGGTCAATGAATTCTTAATAACCCAAAGATAATAATATTTATTCATATGCAAATAATACGACCGAATGCATTAGATATTTCTTGTTGCGTGAAAAGCTCGTTGTGCATATATTGATGGATTTTTGAAATGGTATGGAACTGTGTGAGTTAATTGAGTTTATTGATACTGGGATCAAAGCTTGTTTGGGGACATACTGATAAATTGCATGAAGGGTTGGTGGTAGGATTTGGAGTGAAGGTATTCATAAGGCCTTGCAATAGGAATCATTTCAAGGGGGTGCTTCACTATTGAAAGATATACAAAGAGGTTGTTTTGTAATGCTAAGATTAGTGGATGTTTGAAGAGTGGTCATTCGATGTGCAAAATCAAGTGTATTTTATTGAGAATCATTGTGGATACATTCATATCTTGGAGGGTACTCCTGGGATTTGATATTTTTCTTACAAGCAAATCATGCTAGGCAATGGAATTACAGATTGGAGTCCAATTTGATATGAATATTTAAATATTCTCTTGATTAATATGTTTTGCAGGCCATGTTTATAAGAAAATCTTAATGAGTTTCTTGATTATTCATTAAAGTGAATGACCTGTATTTAAATTTGATTATTATGATTATAAGTGTCAATTTGAGTTGTGATGTCATGGCATGGGTGGGTGTGTTCTTAAATTCATAATTTAATTTACTAATCCCTAATTTGATGAAATTTTATGCATTGGCAAGAATAATACTTAGGGAATATTCCATCAGGAGGTGGAACTCAAAGGTTAAGGATTGAAATTCAAATACTTGCGAAGACCCTATCACTTGAGAACCACTTACATATGGAAACGTGCAAGGAGAGGAGTTTTCAAATTGTTTTCAAATACATCTACCTATGGATATGCACTCAAGTGAAGTTGCCACCAGGATTTCATAACTATGATTCAAAAATTTAATATGCACCTGCCTATGAACCTGTGTCACAACTGTGCCAGCTAGAGAAGACTTCTGGAAGGATCAAGATAACATGTGGAGTTGTTTTCTCCTCAAATCAAAATTTTTATTATGAGCTGCATGGAAGGTTGGTTATTTCTTATTTGCTCCAGGATGAAACAAAATTTTCTCATTGGATGATGATGTATCCAGAATTGTCAAACTCTATGTAACCTCTTGATGCTTTTAGAGGAGTGATCTATGCCCTTGGATTGATTTAATCATGGCCTTTGATTTGAAAATGTAACATCTATAAAAGGCCTTTTCCTTCTCATTTGTAAAGGGTTAGAATTTGGGTTAGAAAGCCAAAATTGGCTAAGTTAGGAGGAGTTAAATTTTGCAAGCCATTAGTTGTAGGAGAGGAGAGAGAGTTAGAAATTGTTCTGTAAATGTTGGAGAAGTTAATGCAATTGGGTTGTTGATTTGGAAAACTTTGTGTCTAGCTTCAAAAATTTTATGGTTTCTTGTTCTTGGTTCTCAATGCTAGATGTTATTTTTCAGTTCTTTCATGATGATGGTGAAATGTGAATGATGTTTGATCAATCTCTTGCTGATACTTTTGGTGGCTTGTTGATTGTGAGTCACTGTGTAAAGTTATTCTGAGCCATATTGTGCTAAGTTCAATTGTGGATGCTTTTATACATTGCACCAGTTATTGGGTATGTGGATGAATGTTCATAGTATGAAAATCTTCAGTTTCTGTAGAAGATTACACCATTTTTTGTGTAGTTGTGGGCTTGTCCTTGATCAAGCATAGATTGGTTTATTGGGGATCTGTCCATTTGAAGCATTCGTCATTGGTGTGATTGATCTTATGAGTTAGTTGTAGAATCTCTCTCAACCCTTTATCTTTTGATATTTCTTTGAATTTGGGTTAGTTTTTAAGATTGAAAGCATCACCATTATTGCTATATTTGATGAATATTGAAGCTTCCAACATTTTGTTTGTAAGGTCCCTTGTGATTACCAACATTTTCACATTTATCACTGAGTTGTTTGTTGCATTGTCAAGACCTGACATTAGAGACCTTGGGGTTATTTCTTGAGGCTTGCTGATAGAAATTTACCTTTCAAGAGATATATAGTACTTGTATTCTGTCTAAGTTGTTGCAGTGCTAAAAACACCATCAACAGGTCTTACAACTATTTTGAATAAAAAGTTGGTTGACAGTATTTTTGATTATTTTATTGGTAAAAATGATTTTTGTGAGCATTGTGTGTTTGGTAAATAGAATAGATCATCATTTATTAATAGGACTAATAAAGCTAAGAGATTATTCATTCATATGTGTTTGGACCAATGGATGTTGACTCTTTTGGAAAATCTTGTTCTTATGTTACTTTCATTGATGATGTGTCAAGATACACCTGGATTTATTTTATGCAAAATATGAGGCTTTCACTAAGTTTAAGGAATTTAAAGCCTTAGTTGAGAAGCAAACAAATTATAAGATAAGGGTTTTGAGATCTAATAATGGGGGCGAATATTGTTCTAGGGAATTTGATGAGTTCTATAAGCATGCAAGTATTGTTCAAAAAAATAATACTCCTTATACACCTCAACAAAATGAGGTAGCATAAATAATGAACTAAATATTGATGGAAAGAGCTAGGAGTATGTTGAGTGGTGCTAAGCTTGATAGATTCTTTTGGGTAGAAGTTGTAAGTAATGCATGTTATTTGGTTAATAGATCTCCTTGTTTAGCTCTTGTTGATAAAACTCCTTATGAAGTATGGATAGGTAGAAAGCCTTCTATTTCACATTTAAGGGTCTTTGATTATGAGGATTTTGTTTATGTGCCTCAAGATAAGTGTTCTAAGTTGGATCCAAAAGCACATAAATGCATCTTTGTTGGTTACAGTGAGAATGTAAAAGATTATAAGCTTTGGAATCAACTAACCCGTAAAATGTTTTTCTCTAGAGATGTGATTTTCAGGGAGTTTAGAGCTTACTCAAGTGAAGAAAAACCAAATGAGAAAGATAAGACAAAAATAGTGCACTTCGAGACAAAGATTGAGAAGTAGGAATATACACATGTGGAAGAATAACCAGATGGATTTGAGTATGGAGAAGAAGAGGGTTTAGAGAGTTTAGATGGTGTGCATGATGAGCATGTAGAATAAGAAGAACAACAAGATACCCTTATCCCCACCTTGAGAAGATCCACAAGGAAACAAAATCTAGTTGAAAGGTATAACCCTTCCAATTTATTTTGTGTATTTTATTTTTTGAGTACTAATGATGAACCTAGATCATATAGGGGGTCTCTTTCTTTAGAAGAAAGTGAGTCTTAGATGCAGGCCATGCAACATGAGATGATGGCTTTGGATATTTGTGATACCTGGGATCTTGTGAGTTTTCCCAAAGGAAGGAAGCCCATTGGTTGCAAGTGGGTAATTAAAAAAGAAATTTGGAGAAGATGGTTGGTTAGAGTGGTACAAGGCCAAATTAGTGGCCAAGGGCTATTCCTAGAGAGAGGGAGTTAATTTTAGTGAAATTTTCTTTCCTTTTTCTAAGTTAACTTCTATTAGATTCCTATTATCTATTGTTGTTACTTATGATTTTGAAATAGAGCAAATGGATGTTAAAACTACTTTCTTGCATGGGGATCTTGAGGAAGAGATTTATATGAGAAAACCTAATGATTTTATTGTGAAAGGAAAAGAACACTTGGTTTGTAGGTTAAAGAGATATTTATATGGTTTGAAATAGTCACCTAGGATGTGGTACTAGAATTTTAATTCCTTTCATTGAAGTTGGGTTTTGTTAGAAGTGAGGAGGATCATTATGTTTATATTAAGGTTATTGATGATTAGATTCTAATCATTGTCTTGTATGTTGATGACATGTTTATGGGTAACAACAAAGTGATGATTAAGGAGCTTAAGACTCAGCTTTCTGGCACATTTGATATGAAGGATTTGTGGGCTACAAAATATATCCTTTGGATGGAGATCAATAGAGATCAGGTTCACAAAAATCTTTGGTTAAGTTAAAGTAAGTATGTTGTTACTATTTTGCAAAGGTTTAATATGCATGACTGTAAACTAGTAAATATTCATTTCCGATTGGCACTAAGTTGAGTTTAGACATGTGTCTTAATTTTGATGATAATTTTAAAGAGATGTCTAATTTTCCTTATGCTAGTTTCATCGATAGTTTTATGTATGCAATGGTTTGCACTAGACTAGATATAGCCCAAGCAACGGGATTTTTGAGCAGGTTTATGTCTAACCCAGGTAGAGAGCATTAGAATTTTTTTAAGAGGGTGTTTAGATATTGCGTGTTACTTTAGATTATTGTTTAGTTTAAATCATGGTACTGATGATGTGGATAGGTCATTGGACATACAAGGTTTTGTTAATGTAGATTGGGCAGGTGACTTGGATAGTTGAAGGTCCACTAGTGGCTATGTTTATACTTTGTTTGGAGGTGCATTGAGTTGGATGAGTAAGAGGTAACCTATAGTTGCATTTTCCACCATTGAAGAAAAGTATATGAAAACTACACATGCTTATAAGGAGGTGGTTTGGTTACAAAGACTTGGTAATGACATTGGTTTTGATTGCAGGATAGTAAGGATTGGATGTGATAGTCAGAGTGCCATATGTTTAGCTAAAAATCCTATGTATCATGCTCATACTAAGAATGTTGATTTTTAGTATCATTTTTTGCAAGAAATGGTAGAGAATGGTAAGGTTTTGATTGAGAAGGTTGAAACTTTGTATAATGTTGTAGATTCTCTCACAAAGCCAATGACCAAAGTTAAGTTCTCTTGGTGTAGGAAGGCCATGGGCCTTGATCACTATAATTGATTATATTTTTATTTAAATCTCATGGATGTAATTGCAATGTATAATGTCAAGTGAGAGAAAATTAGGATAGGTGACATTAAAATTGCTATCCTAAGTTGATTTATGTGTCTCCACATTCTTTGGAAAGTGTTCTAGGGGACATGAGGGACAAAATATTTATTATTTACTTTCCTATGACATATTAGAATTGCATTCAAAGAGGTGGACCCATTACAGTGGCGGTTACAAAGCATCTTGTAGGCATATTATTCTTGGGTGTCCAACTTTCTGGGTGGGGATTGTTGCAAGAATGAAGGTGTTGTCATTGATGTCAACTGGTCAATTGGTTATCAACTATTTGTTGTCATTAATGTCATGGATGTAGGTTATTGGCTATTCATGTCAAGGATATTGAGAAAATTATATTAAAGAAAGGTTGCAAGTGTTTAGTGGTTTCTCTAGGTTTTGCTCTAAGATTTAATCCTATGTTTGTGTGGTTCTGATATTGTGATCATGTTTGTTGGAAGTTGCTATATCCATATTTTTTACTTCTAATTCAATGTATAGTGTGAGTTATGTTCACCAATTGTGAACTATGGTTTTTTGTGGTTTTGGATGAGGTATGAGAGAAATGTTGTTGGTCTGGATTTCTCTTTGGTAAAGTCTTACAACTTGCGGTTCTAGAGTTAAGTTGTTATGATTGTGTTGAAGATAATTTTGGTATCTAGAAGGATCATGCTTAATTTTTCTATGTGTTTTACACTGGTTTTGTCGACCTTGTGTTGAACACTACCTTTGAAGTTGATGAAGTGTGTTGGACCTATTTGGGTCCTCATCAAGAGTGTGTTTGGGTCACCCTCATTCTAATTCCACCCTAGGATGTTTTGGCATTGACCTAATTTATATTTTTTGATCGATGGCCAACTTTGGATATGTTTCAAAGTTAGAGATGACATAAATACAGGATGAGTTAGTGGAAAAAGAGAAAGAGATATAAGTGCAAAGAAATAGAGCAAATAGATGTGAAATAGATGCGAATTAGTGGGTGTGTGTGATGCGAGTGTGGCAGATCAGTGCAAAGTCTAAATGCTAAGTTTTCAGATGTAGTGAGCTGAACGTGTACTCTATTATTCATGCATGTGTTCAAGTGGTTGAACAAATTGTGGTGGAAATCTCTGTTGCATTGATATTTTATTCTCTCTATAACATATCCCTTCTATATTCTTTGTATCTCTATGGTAGTGAGCCCTCTGGGTGGTTAGCCCTATTGGATAGTGAGTCTTGATCCAAACAATGAGTCCTTCTTTTGGCAATGAGCCTCTTTTCTCAGGCAGTGAGTCTTTGTAATTGGTTTTGATATTCTCTATAGTGTGAATTAATCCTCACTATGGTTTTTCCCTTATTAGTTTTTCCACATAAATCTAGTGTTGTGTTTGTGTGATGGTTTTTAGTTTCTGCACTTGCACTTAATGTTTAATCATTTTAAGGAGTGTTAAGGATTTGTTCTGATGAATGATTTAAAGGTTTAAATTTGTTACAACTGATTCACCCCCCTCTCAGTTGTCTTATTCAACAAGGGCCACTTGAGTGTGCATGTCTTTGCATGCTCTTGCATGGTTGGGAACCTAGGTTTGCATGTTGGTGCATGTTCATGCATGTAGTCATCAGAGCCATCAGAGAGTTATGGAGCACTTGGATTTGACCATTTCTAATTGGCTATGGTTTATGTGCCCATGTGAAGGCCATGTGATAATTTAATATTTTATTCCATGTTTATGGGCTATCCACTAAGGGGGCTGGGGGTTTTTCCAAGTGGTTTTTCTTGTTGTTTTGGGATACCATTTGTGGTATTCTCTCCCAAAAACTTCTATATATTGGAGCCTTGAGATGGTGGTTTATGATGAGTTCTTTGTAGGTTGCTAGAGTGACGAAGTATTGCTAGATTATAGAGAGGATTTTTTATTGATGTACTTCCTTGAAGATTAATACAAACATTGGATCTCTTTGGGTGTGGAGTTTTTTCTTGGAAGGGTTTCTCCACATAAATCTTGTGTCACTTGTGTTAATGGCTTGTGGTATTGCAGATTTTTCTTTCATTGTTCTAACTATCAATCACTTAATCATTTTATGGTAATCTTGTAAACATAATTTTAGATTTGCAATCACCTTAATAAGTTCATATTGCTGCAAGTTATACCTTGGTTTCCAACAAAGAGGAGAGACTCTTGTTATTAGGAGAGCCTTGCTAAATCAAGAAAACAATTAATTTAGAGGAAGAGTTTATTTCAAACAAGGTGTAAATTAGAAGGTAAGCATTGTGATGTGATTATTGATAATGGAAGTACAAATAATCTAGTTTTAGAATAAATAGTCAAGAAGTTGCATCTAGAGAGGATAAAGCATCTACATCAATATAAGATTGCATGGTTGTAGAAGAACCATAAAGCTTTGGTCAATAAGCAATGTTTAGTAAATTTTAATATTTGGAATTACCATGTTGAGGTACTATGTGATATCATACGTATAGATGTATGTCATATTTTATTAGAGAGGCCATGACATATCATGTAGTACTTGTAGGCCATGTTAACACCTATTCTTTGATGAAGGATGTAGTTCACCACAAGTTGAAGTCGTTGAAAGAGGTGGGAGAAAAGATATGTAGTAGTGCAAGAATTTTTTTGGTTGATAGTATAATATTTTTGGATGGTATGAAGCATGAGAAAATGTGCTTTATGTTGATTCCTGGAGTCAACAAAGGAGGAGATGAAGAAGTACGCATAGAAGTTTCATATTTATTGGAATAATTCTAAAATATTGTATTTGATAATGTACTTGAATGGTTTCCACTAGTGAGGAAGATTAGTAACCAAATGGATTTGATACCAAGATCTAGTTTTCCAAATAAGGTAGCTGATGTAGGAACATCCAAGGAAAATGACAATCCACATCAACAAAAAAATGTTTTAACTTTTAATTTGTTGTTTTAGTTTTGGCTTTCATTTTGGAGTGTGATTTAATTCCAGATATGTTGTCTAAGGATGTAGAGCATAATCTACTCCTTTTTTTTGATAAATTGAATTCCATGAATCAAGCAATTTGCTAGTTTATTTTCAATAACTAAAGGAAATAAAAAATCAAATATTTTCTAGCATAGAAGAGAATGGAAAGAGGCATTGAATGGAAGAGAGAGGGTCACACCATAAGAAATGGAATTATTTTAAGTTAATTAAAAAATATTTAGTGATTGGAAGAGAGGAGGAGCCTATGAAGGAGAAAAAAAAATTGAATATGAAGGGACACTTACAGTTGTAGAGGGAGGTGCAAGTGGATTAAATTTGAAAAAAAAAAAAATGTTAAAAAAAGTTAGTAGGCCATACATATAGAGAGGGAAAGAAGTGTGAATAAAATGAGTAGATAAAGAGAAAAGAGAAAAGGTTGTGCATCATTTTGAAAGGAGAATAATGAATACAAATTGACAAGGAGAAGCTAGTGTAGCATATGGTGAGATGATAGATGTTGAAGAAATGAAAGAGAGGTATCAAATAATAAAAGAAACCATGAATTGAGTTGGAAGAGATTTAATGGAAAGGATAATTCCAATATCTTGTTGTAGAAGAAATAATTTGGCAAAAGATTAAAATTAAAAAAAAGTTGCAGAAAGGGGTTGAAGCATCCAGTGTTCAAAAATGATTTTTTTGGGATTTTGGATTGATTTTTGTATGGTACTAATCGTAGATAATTTTTACCCACTTGTATTCCTGTAGATGAAGATAAAAAATTCCTAATGTATAAGTTTTCAGAGAAATTAGAAGATGTTTTCATAGTCAAGATAAATCCTAAAATGTGGTTTGTCAAGGGATTTCTATGCATTTTAGCATAAGTTTGAATGAATTGAATTTAATAATTTTTTGGGTTCATATATTTTATGTGGATATGCTTTTTCAATTGAATAGATAAGATATTGGTGTGGTGGATGTGAATATCAAAATTCCTTCTTGGAGATCTTGATTTTTGATCTGCATCATTTGGTATCAAATTTTTCTTGCTTTTTGGGAGAAGTGTGATGAGGTTTAAAAAAATAATTTTGGTAACTATAGAGTTGATTGTGTGTGAAGTGGTTGGTTTTCCTTTGGTGGAGATAAAGTTGGGTGGAGGGTACACAAACTTCCTCCATTGAGAGAGAGTGGGTAGACAGGGTTGAGAGGAGCATCTTCTAGAGTCTTTGTTGGATAGAGGATAGTGTGTAAGTGTGAAATTTTGTTGCAGGGAGTACCTTCAATTATGGAGAGCATTGGCTCTAGAAATTGTGTATGTGCAAGTTGCATAAGTTGTAGATTGAGAGTGTGAGAAAGATGTCTTCAAGGAAGAGGACAAGGACAATCATGAAGAGGCTAATGAAGATTTCATACATAGAGTAATGAGGAAGAATGTTTATAAAATTTGTTTACAAAGAGTTAGCAAGAATCCAAGCTAGATTGGATACCTTAGAAGCTAGGAAAAATAAGGAAGTTGAAGTAGATGAGAAAAAATATGAGGAAAAATTATGTGAAGGTGGCTTGATAGAGAACAAAGAGGATGATGTTGAATAGCATATAAAGAGGATAGATTGATATCCTAAAGGAGTTAAAGATTTGAGTGAATGTGAAGAAGAGTCAAATGAAACAAGAGGAGAAAAATAGAGGTATTCAAAGGTCCCTTATTTGATGAAGAACTTGGTGAAGAAGAAGATCTCTTATTGAAAGAAGAGATGAGAATGATAGATAACCTATTTGAAAGGAAATTTTTTGATGAAAGTGATAATAAGATGAAGGAAATAATAATAAAAAGAAGAGAAGATGTTATAGAAGAAGTAAATGTTGTAGAAGCAAGGAAGAGTGAAGTTGCAACAGTAGTGAGTCATTTCGAGGACATGAAGATAATGTTGGAAATAGGTGGTGAAGATGAGATAGTTATGGTTGAGCATGTAGGAGAAAAAATTGTAGCAACTGGTGAAGAAGATGAGGTAAATTTTTATTTTTCAATCTTACATTTGTGAAGTATATGGTGATTTTTATCAATTTAATTTGAATAGAATAAAGGAATAAATCTTGAAAGAGTTGAAAGTCATTGTGCAACAGTGTGTTGATGAATGTGTTGGAATGAAAAAAGGAGAGTTTGAAGGAGTGGTAAGTGTAAATGAGGAGATTATGGAAATATTTAATCTCCATAATATTAATATGGATATGTGTGCAGGAATAGTGGTAAGGAATTGGAAGAATAATTTTGGTGGAGGTTGTCGAGATATGATGGGATAGATCCCACAAGAGAAGAAGAAATAAGCATTGGGTGGAGGTAAATGGTTCATGGTGGGTTGCATCCCATGAGATGAAAAATGAGAGGAATTCACAATTGTAGATGGAGTTTAGTCCACAGTGGAAGACATTATATGAAGTAGAATAAAGATGAAGGAAAAATTGGGTAGAGGAATATGGTGAATGTTTCGGCCAAATGCTAGAAAAGGTAGAAAAATAATTTGTATTGCATGCAAATGATATAAATGAAATATGCACAAAATATAGCTTAAATCAAACCAAATACATGCAAACCTCAAAAGATCAAGTGTAATATGTTGATGTGTTGATAGCCTAGATGTGGTTTCTCAAGAATCCAATAACATGATGTGATAAAGATGACTCAATAGAAATTTCAACAACATAACAGTAGCATAAGATTGGATTCATGCAAATAGGATGGGAGGCCTCTCATTTATAGAAATTCCATGAGATATATCAAGGGTCAAGATTGATTAGGTGATAGATGGATAGGATTGAATGAGTAGGGTTTGGATTAAAGTTGTAGTCATGTGACAATGTTACATGAGGGATAAGGGCTAGGTTTAGGGTGTGCATTAGGGCAACATCCTTATGTGGAAGGCTAGGATTAAGAGGTGGGATACTAAATGAAGGGATGAGATTGAAAGTGAGTTTATCTTTTGGATAATTGTCTAGGTTCAATAAATATAGACAAGGATTTAGCTAGACATATGAAGGGGACACTTGTCACATGAGGACAAAATTAGATTATGATCCACGTAAACAAGATGGAGGCTAGGACTAAATGGATAAGGATGGGGATAAAGGTGAATTAAATATTGGAGGAAAAGGTAATGTGCATTAATTAGCCTAAATTAATTAATTCATTTAGTTGGAGGATTTGGGATGAGGCTAGAATTAATTATAACTATAAAATTTATTTAATAAAAGGTATTGGATAAATTAATTAAATAAACAAATATTTATTTAATTAAATATTAGGATAAGGGAGGAGGTTAAATTAATTAAATAAATAATAAATATTTATTTAATAAAATTTAGGATAGGGGAAAAGGTTAAATCAATTAATTAAATAATAATATTTATTTAATTAAATATTAAGATATGTAAAGTCAAGTGTGGTTAGGTTAAGGTCACATTTCAGGTGCCTACATTTTTTCCCTCTTTGAGATGATGTTGCGGCTAACAAAAATAACATAATTTCAAAGAAGACAAAAATATAGGGGGTAGGAAAGGGATAAGGACCAGTGGCATGATGACCTAATCACTAGCGAGGATGAGGAAGGATGATGAGGAGGTAGTGGTATGCTCCCTCAAGAGGACAAGCAGATTCAAAGAACATGTGTGTGCTCTCAAAATAAATGAGATTACTAGAGGATGAAGGATAAGAAGATAGAGAAAAATAACTAAGGATGGATGGAGAAGATAAGGCTGATTAAGATATGGATGGACAGGGAGGATGGATGATCATCATGTTGTAATGGTATGAGAAACCTAGATTTGATATTATACTTGACTTTACACAACAAGGTATAAGGAAATAGGATGACAATGTGCCAAGTATGTGATAAAAAAGGTCAAGTGCAAACATATGGATTATAACACCATGATATGGAAGGCCATGATGCCCCTGTGGCAATAGAGTGCAAATATCATGATAATGAAAACAATGATAAAACACACAAGAAACAAGCAAGCATGCACACCAACTTAAAAAAAAACAAGGAATATGCTCCAAGTCAAGTTAAAAATTGATTGATAGATTAATTGATTGATGATGATGAGGATAGAAAAGTTAATGATACGAACAATGCATACCCCAAAGATTGTGTTGTTAACAATAATAAAAAATCATGGAATGGGAAAGACACATACTTATGATGATAATTTGGTGGTGGATTATTAATGGATTATCAGTTGATTTGGATAAAGATCATGGATTGCTTAAGGATGATGAGCTAGATTGAAATATTGGATTGATTGCATTGGATGGGGATGGTTGGAGTGGAATGATGGATTGGGTAGGATAGGATTGGATGGAGGATGTGCTGGATAAAATGAATGGATGGGAATCAATGATAAGGTAGAACCAAGCCTTGGGAAAAGGATGGAAGGATAAATATATTGTTTGGATGGAGGATAGAGGATAAATATATTGGATAGGATAAGACAATAAGATGCTTAGGAGGATGAAATGTAGGGAAAGGGAACCCTTTTAGTTTTCACCTTAAGCTTTGACACTTTTCCCTAATTTCAAATATGTTGTGTGTGTGGTATGTAAGGATGGAATGGGGGTTTGATGGGTTTGTATAAGGTATGTGATTGAATTACAACCTGAAAGGTGAGTCAACCAACCCTTAACCAAATTTGGAAATGACCTAATAATGAAATGTAGTAATCTAATTAACTTAATGATTCCAATTAGTGTTATGATGTAAATACAACAAATTTGAGAAGTCACAGAGAAAATTGGAGGAGGACAATTTGCACTTGTGGTACAAATTTTAGCTTGATTTGTCAGGACGTTGGTGCTAGGGGTGCCACTGTCATGTTAGGGAATTTTTGGATCTATTTTTGTAGTCCTGTGATGTTAGATTTGTACTTCCATTTCCCATTTATAGACTCGTTGGATCTCTATCATAGATTTATGTAATTGACTTTTCATGAGTTGTCAAGGTGTAGGATTTCAACAACAATGAATAAAGTGTATTCAAGATCTGTTTAATCCTATTCAACCTAAGATCTGCACATTCACAAAGAGAGGAAATTTTGGGCCATTTATGGGCTTGCCTCAATCAAACCCCGTGTAAGTGTTTCCACTTCCAAAATGGCAATGTTAATGATAAGAATGATAATTAAAAGGAAGGAATGATGAATGAACAAAATGTTGTAACTCACCACCCTTCAATGACTTCCTTGAAGAATTGAATTCATTATACATATCACCTCAATGATCTTGGATCTATATTGCTTCATTTGATTGAATGCTTGAATTCTTTGGAGACCTATAACAAAGGTTATCCTTCACAAAACAATGATAACACATGAAATCACATACAATTTGACATGATGTTGGATCTTGAATTGTTGCAATGAAAATCTAATGTTTTCTCTTGACTTGCTCTTGAATACCCTTGATAATTGTTTGATCATAAGTTCAACTTAATGCTTTCTAGATGATTTGAAATGATGCAATAACTAGGTATTTATATGTTATTCTAATTTCCTAAATTAAATCCCAACAGTTGACTTTAAATATTTGAATTTTAAATAATAAATTTTTGACATTGACATATTTAAATTTGGAGCCAAAATGGGGGGACATAGGCACCCTAGGTGTTTAAAGTGTTGGGGACAAAGTATTAAATGAGATCATTTGTTTTATGCTTGTAATTATCAGAAAATATTTCAAATAAGTTGTGGAATGCATAATTTTAGAAATTAGGAGCTTAATTAGGTCCAATAACTTAAAGGGGAGAAAGGCATAGTGTGAAATTATCAAGGGTGACAATTTACGACACTACATTTTTCCCCCACTTTAGTGAGAGTGTGAAATTACGTTCAGAATGACACTAAATTAGAGAAATATATGTCAATAGGGGTTCAATTGTACACACATTGAAGAGATAGGATGACTAAGGATCAAGGAGGTGGACAAGCCCCCGAAATACAAGATCCTATGGCAAACCAACATAGACACAAAGGAACACACATGTATGATATGCAACAAGATAACATACACAAACATACAATGTCAAAACGAAATGAAAATAAAAAATGGTATGGACTAAAAAGTTGTATTATGTTAGGACCCATACAAAAGGTTTTCATGACTTACACAATAGAAAATTTTGATATTTTCTAGGTGAATCACAAACATGAAGGTACACGAGCTAGTGAGGACTTTTTTTCACTAGGTGAACCCCCAAAACAGGGTAGCAAAATGAGAAACACACTAGGTCTAGTGAGGACCATTTTTCACTAGGTCTAGTGTGTACCCATAACCATACCAAGATTTATGATCCCTGATAACCTTGATAAGGTGCTACAAAATGATTAAAATGCTATACCAATGCTACACTAAGTTCAACACCTGTGAACAAAGTGAAGCCAAGAAAATGTCAATGTCAATGTCAATGCACCACTAAGTCTAGCCCTTGTGAACAAAGTGAAGAAAAATAATGCCAACATATGCCCCCACTTTAAAGAAACTTCTAAACACCATGATATGAGCAATTACTTTAAAGTAGAAAAATGATAAATTTCATGTAACAAGAGATCACAAGAGCTTATTTGGAAAGCTCTATTCCAATGATACATTTCCAAATAAAGCTACACCATGAGAAGGGCTTGCCCCCAAAATGAAAATTGAAAGATAACATAGAAAGGAACACTAAGGGATCCACGGATCTAGGGTCAGTATATTTCTTTGCTACAGTGATAGAATAGAGCTCAGAACTAAAATCATTCCCTAAATACTTGTGGAATAATAAACACAATGGAGGAATGACACATAGAGAGAAAAGACAAACACACATTTTGGTTAGCATGGAAGAGACCTAAATGTCTCAATGCCTTGCATCATCCCCAAAAGGAAAAAAAAAGACAAATAGAAAAGAGAAAGTTTACAACATATAGAAGAATGTCACAATAGGTTCATTTCCTTTGTATCCTTGTGCCAATGGAGCAACAAGGGTCATCCAAAGTAAAATCACAAACATAAAGACACACCAAGCAACACAACACAAGAAATCATAGCACGTGCAAGAAAACACAAAGAACATATGAAACAAACATAAAGGAGTACGTCACATGCGAGTTGATCTAAAGAAGGTCATCTGCATCCTAATCATTCTCATCATAAATGGAAGGCGAATAACTAGCTAAGGGGACTACAATAAGTGTTGTACTAGGAGCATCTCTAGGTGCAACACATGGTGGGTCACTCTCAATAAGAGGATCATAATGATTTCTCCCATCTAAATTCATTTGTTTTTGAAATAAAAAATTAAACTCATTATACACCTCTTCATCAATTATAGCAATTTCATCATCATCCAAATTGATCACAATAGGAGGTTTTATGATAATTGTAGTTGAATTTTCTTGTTTCACTTCTTGTTTTGGTGAAATTTTTATTTCTTCTTGAGTTGTTTCCGTAGGTGTTGGATTATCATGAACTATTTTATTATTTTATTCCAATTGGCAAGAAATATCATGACGTCTACACCTACGCTATTTAGCATTTCAATTTCTTATTTCATTTTTTTCAATTTGTGATGGGGTAGAAGCGAGTTTATCAACCATTTGTTTTTTTTCTTCCCTTATGGGAGGAACTGAAGGAACTATTGATAGTTGGGAAACCACTTTCTCTTTAGGTCTATACACTTGTTTTATCTTTGGAGGTACAAAGGGATCATTTTGTTGTCTCTTGGTCTTTTATAGGAGATGGATGGAGGGAAGACAACATACTTACTTTGGTTACTTGGAAGGGTTTTTGGTTCAAGCTTAGGTTCATCCATGATGGGCTGGGGAGAAGGAACAACCATGTACCTATCATTCTTAGGCATATTAATAGTAGATAACTCTGTTATGCACTTTTCCTTAAACTTTTGATATGATTTGAAAAATAAATATTCATAAGGATTTATAGGTTCCATAGGTTGAGGCCAAAAGATCCAATGAAAAAGTCCCATGAGAAGACAAAGGATTAAATCCATTATGATGCACTATAAATATCTCATTTTCAAAGGGGAAATTTATTTACTTGTGAATAACCAATGGGACAACATTCATTGAGCGTAGCCATGGGTAGCCTAGCTTCACACAAAATTGGTCTGACATTAAGAGGAAGAGTGATAGAACCTCTCGTAGTGAAAGCAAAACCATCATGATTTTTTATCCATGATTTCGATTGTTCATAAGAATCTTGATAAAGCTCTTGCACAAACAAGAACTCCTTAGTGATCAGATTCTCTACACGTAGGATCAATGAGTATTCCTTGTACAAGTTTTTTTATTCATATGACCAACAATGTAGAGAGGACCATTAGGTGCATGTCTAAGTGCATCACTATTGGTAAAAGTAATGCCAGGTAACTTAGTGATTTGGCCCTTACAAGGTTGAACATATATTAGGCTAACCATGTGATATACATCCTTCTCATCATTATTGTCATCATTCATCTCATAATTCTTAACATCACAAGCTTGCACAAAGTTGGATGAATGGCTAGGCATAGGATTGGTAAAAAAAAAAAATTAGTTAGGTAGGGAAATATACTTATTTCCTTGATCATTAACACCACCCAAGTGGGTGTGATTAGAATCAATGAGGTATTGAACTTGATGTTTAAGATGCGGGCATCATTCCGTATCATGCCCACTTGTGCAATGATATTGACAAAAGGAATTTGGATTGAAGTTTGGAGGTAAAGGTTTGGTTGTTTCCATGGGTTTAACAGGAGGCAATTAGATTAGGTTCTTACTCAAAAGTTGCAACATGATCGAATGGTGAGTGTTAGGTAACTAGGTGAATTACCTATCTTTTGGTATAAATTGGTATAGATTGGACTTATGATAATGAATTAAGGTTCAATGTGGTTGGTTGTTTGAGGTGTATGAAACTTGATACAAATTTTATTTTTCTTTTTGAATGGTTGATAGTTGTTTTGAGGTACGAATTTAGATTTCTTAGTATGAGTCGATGAATATGATTCTTCATACTTACTAATTGAATTTTGATAGTCACGAAGATCCATACACAATTGTATAAAGGATGAAAATTTCACTAATAGGACCTTTTCCCTTATGTCAGTTTTTAATTTGTCAATGAATATTCTTTGGATATCCACATCAGGAAGAGTTATATTGATTTGTGATAATATCAACTGATGGCAGCTTATGAAATCTGTAACCTTTTCACCTTGCCTTTGTTTGCATCACATTAAATCATTTATGTTAATCTTAGGACCAATTTTTATTTGGAAATGATTGAGGAATGCATCAAAAAGTTCATTAAATGAATGGATTGAATTGTTCAATGATGACCAAAAGCAATCCAAAGCCATGTCTTTCAATGACCTAGGAAAGAGTTTAGCTAAGAGATTATCCTCAAAAATGAAGTCACTACATAATGCTATGTATGTTGATATATGAATGCTAGGATCTCCTTTACCGTTATATTTTTCAAACCAAGGTATCTATATGTTTTGTGGTATTTGTGCTTCAATATTCAAATGACAATGGGCTCTTTTGACATATTGTGGTGGTTGTCCATTTTTGTTTTGGTTCAAAGTTAAATTTTTTTGTTGAAGTGAGGTGATGTTTTACAAAAGTTGGTTAATGATGGAATCATTTGTTGACATGTTTTGGGAATGAGGTGAATATGGTGGAAGTGTTTATATGTTATGTGGAATACTATGTTCCAAATTTATGAGTGGGGATTAAACTTGAGGTGTGACATGTGAAGATCCAAAACCATAATTATTTCCAATGGAAAGACTTATTGTTGGAGTTATACCAATGAATTGTTGTGTTGTTGAAGCAACAATTGGATTTGTGTATATAGGAATAGAGGGTATAGTTGTAGGGACAAAAAATTGACTTCCTCCTTGGATTTGAGTGTATCCCAATGCTTGAGTGCAACTAGCCATTGTAGGTACATTATCATCAACTATATGGGCTAGGCTACACAAAAACTCTAATCGATGATCATCATTAACTAATTTCCTTATGTTTTCAATTATAGGAACTATAGTACAAACAAAATATTCAGTACTCATAAAGTCTTGAAGTTTCTCTAAGTCTTTATCTAATTTTTTAGTTTGTCTTCAGGAACATGGGCAACCATAGTCTCAACATATGTGAACATAGGTGTTTGTGAGGTGGTCATTAGCATGGTAATATCAAGAATAGAGTCCAAAATGGGTTGAGTATTGAAAATACTTTTCATGAAAGAGTTAGAAGACTCATGATCCACAACAGATGTAAAAAAAATGTGGGATGCCATAATTCTAGAACTATGTCTCACTGAAGTATTGGAAATAGGACACAAAGTCGTGAAACTCATGTAAGTTCCAAAACACTAAGTGTACCCAAGATGAACACTAAACTGAAAAAAAAAAACACAAAAAAAATCCAAAACAAAACTTAGAGACTAGAAACCAACATAAATCACAGAGATAGATATACGACAAAAATCTGAGCCAAAAAGGCAAGACAATGGCACCTAGGGTGCCTATGTCCTATGTAGGCTTTCAAAAAATTAAAGGTTCGGTTATTTGTTATGTTGTTTAAGGTTTCTATTTTTAATTGTAGACATGTACGATAGTGAATTATTTTTCAAAATTTTCTCAATTTTAAGATTGTGAATTGAAGAATGCAAGCATGTAACAATGCTAAACGTAAATGATAGTTTTAAAATGCAAAAACAAAATTTAGGTAGTAGAATCTAATAGAGAACACATAAACAAAAATATAATGCAAATTTTAGGCACAAAATGCATGACATAGGTTCTTATGTGCTAGTTAGGGTGTCTAAAAATTCAAAGTCTGAGTGTGTTTGCTATTGTTTAATGTTCCCAATTCGGTGTGCAAGTAGATTTGACAGTGTATATTTTTCCAAATTTTAGTAATTTTATTATGGAAATGAAAAATGCAAGTATGAAAATGTATGAAGGATGGATAACAAGTTTTGGATGCAATTTTTAGATGCAAGATACAATGATTGATTTATTCTAATATTCTAAATATGAAAATGATGATATGAAAATGCTTTTTGAAAGAAACTATGAGATTTTTTAAATTTTACCAATATGCAATATATCTAAATGTTTGCAAATGAAACTTTTTTATTTTTATTTTTAAATTTTAAATGACCTAATGAAAACTTATGAATGCAATTTGAATGTAGATTTGAGATAATATGACTAAAACAAACCCTATTTTAACCTTGAATGTAATATGAATGCAATATTTTTGAATTTTTATGCCTTTTATGATGCAAAAGTTAAAGCCTAAATGAGAAATACAAAGCAATGCAAAGAAAAATATAGATCTAGGGTGAATTTTTAGAAGGTATATAATGTAAACAGGTTGGATGCACCAAAATGAAATGTAGGGAAAGAGAACCCTTTTAGTTTTCACCTTAAAGTTTGACACCTTTCCCTAATTTCAAAAGTGTTGTGTGTGGGGGATGTATGGATGAAATGGGGGTTTGATGGGTTTGGAAAAGGTATGTGATTGAATTATAACCTAAAAGGTGAGTCAAAAACCCTTAACCAAATCTAAAAAATGACTTAATAATGAAATTCAATTATCTAATTGACTTAATGATGTTAATTAGTGTTCTGATATAAATATAATAGATTTGAGAAGTCATAAAGAAAATTAGACACCAAAAAAAGAAAGGGTAGGAAACTGTGCACTTGTGGTATAAATTTTAGCCTGATTTATTGGGACATTGGTGTCAGGGGTGCCATTTCCCTACTATGGATTTTTCAGATCTATTTTCAAAGTCCTTTGACGTTGGATCTATACTTTTTTGCCTATTTATAGACTTGTTAGATCTCTATTAGATATTTTGTAATTGAATTTTTGTGAGTCGTCAAGGTGTAGGATTTCAAAAAAAATGAATAAAGTGTCTTCAAGATCCCTTTGACCCTATTCAACCTGAGATGTACACATTCACAAGGAGAGTAAATTTTGGGCCATTTTAGGGGCTTTCCTCAGTCAAACCTAGTGTAAGTGTTTCCACTTCCATACAGGCAATGTCAATGATAAGAATAATAATTGAAAAGAATGAATGATGAATGAATAAAATGTTGTAACTCACCACCCTTCAATGGCTTCCATGAAGGACTGAATTCATACACATCACATCAAGGATCTTGGATCTTTCTTGCTTGATTTACTTGAATGATTGAATTCTTTGGAGACCTACAACAAAGGTTAGCCTTCACAAAATGATGATAACACATGAAATCACATACACTTTGACATGATGCTGGATCTTGAATTGTTGAAATGAAACTCTAATGGTTGCTCTTGAATTTCTCTTGAATACCCTTGATAATTGTTTAATAATAATTTCACCTTAATTCTTTCTAGATGATTTGAAGTGATGCAATAACTAGGTATTTATATGTTGTTAGTCTAATTTCCTAAAAATTAAATCTTGACAACTGACTTTAAATATGTGAATTTCAAATAATAAAATGCCGACACTAATATATTTGAATTTGGAGCCAAAATAGGGGGACATAGGTTCCCTAGGCAAGAGTGTCCCAACCCTATTTTGGGGGTTTAAAGTGTCGGGGAAAAAGTATTAAATGAGAGAATTTTTTTTATTCTTGAAAATTATTGGAAAATATTTTAAAAAAGTTGTGGAATGCATAATTTTCAAAATTAGGAGCTTAATTAGGTCCAATAACTTAAAGGGGAGTAAAACATAGTGTGAAATTGTCAATGGTGACAATTGATGACACTACAAAAGTTATGATGGATAGGATAGAGGAACCAATGACAAGGGAAAAACAAGGCATGGTAAAGGATGGAAGGATGGAGTAATTACATGAATAGGAGAGTGGGATTTGGATGATGGATGGTGATAAGAGATAAGAGGATGGTGGATGAAGGATAGGAGGATGAAGCTCCAAGGACTATGTTGGAAAGGAACAAGATGCCACATAATAGAGGTAGTGAAAACATGGATGGAAGATAATAAAGGATGCATGAGATGGAAGGATAGTTCATAATGGGTATTAATGATGGAGGAAGTAAGGATTTCATTGTCAAAAGCATGCATAGATAGTTTTCCCCTATCTATCTATTAAGATCAAGGGTGAAAATGAAGGATGAACAAAAATGATATGGATGAAATAGGAGGAAAAGAGATAAAGGATATGGAACGGATGACATGGTATGGATGGATAATATAGAGGCTCCTTATCAAGATCAAAGATGTGAAAGAAGGATGGAGTTTGATAGGATGGTTGAAAGGAGATAGGATAAGGGATATGAGATAGTGGATATTGGAGTATGTGAATACAATATGGTAGGTAGGATAGCATGAAGGCTCCTTATCAAGATCAAAGATGTGAAGGATGGATAAATTTGCATAGGATGAGGGACATGGAAAATATGATATGGATGGGATAAGGTAGGTAGGATATGTGATGTTCATTGAGATCCTTAGCCTTGTCAAGATCTAAGATGGAAAAATGGGAAGATAGACTTTGATAGGATGATGGATAGGGGATGAAAGATAATGAAAGGTGTGGATATGATATGGTAGTATGGATGAAGCTCGAACCCAAGTGTGGAATGCAAGAGGATGGGTAGATTACACATGATTCCACTAGGTTTTCATCATGGTACTTGTCCAAGGTTCCACAAGAAGTGGTATTCACCATTAGACTAATGGTTTATCTTTACTTTTTGTTTTCATTTTTTATTTCATTTTTCATTTTTGATTTGTTTTTGGAATAGTATGGATGGATACAAATGGGGATAAGGATATGGATAAGTGGATTTGAAAGAAAGTGAATGGGTGATAGGGAGATGGAGGACTCAAGTTTCTAGTTCCATAAATGGTATCCCTTGAAGATGTACTCTATTAGACCATGGTAGTTGGAGGTATGCTCATAGGCATTGGTAGAATGATGGTAAGGGGGATAAAATGGATTGGAAAATGGAGAGGTATATTTATTTATGCAAAGGATTGAATGATAGGGATGGAAGGATGGAAAATAGGTGTTGCATTATAATGGATGGGTTTATGGAAGACTTTTGAATGAGTGGATGGAAATGTTGGTAAGATCAAAATTGGAACACACCTTGAAGGGTGGTGGAGTTGTGGAGGAGAATTGGATTTTGAATTTGGAGATTTAGATGGAGGAGTAGATATGGATTTTGAGACATAAGGGCCCAAAATATATGTGGAAGATGAGATATTTTTAGATGGAGGATTGGAGGACTTAAGAGTGGATGAAACTATTGGATTAGAAAGTTTGGATGCCAATTTTAATTGTTGTTTGAGATGCATGTTTTCTATGAGTAGCTTTGAGATCCACATAGATTTTTTATTTTTACTCGATAGGAATTTGTGGAATTTTGGATTTAGATTTTTACTTTTGGATCAGATTTTTCTTTATTTTGGTATATCTTTTGGATGGGACTTGATGATCCTTTGATTTTTATGTATTTTTATCTTTATGCATTGTATGTTTGGCATCCACATTGATTCCAAGAGCAATGAGACTGATGGAAGGAGAGGAATTATGTGGTCTTATGGATGGGTTGATGTAGGTAGTATGTTGGAAGGGATTCAAGGTTGTGTTCCTTGGCTGATCTTGATTTTATATTTGAGGTGATGGATAAATAGGATAAAGGGATTTTGGAATAAGAGTGATGGGGATGATGGATGGAAGGGATGAAGGACTTGGTTTTGGGACTTAGGGACTCAAAATAGATGGAAGGGATGAGGGATTGGGCTTTGAAACATAAGGGCATGATGGTTTGGATTTTCTTTGATATGAAGGGGTTCTAAGATGCCTTATTCATAGATGCCTAACCCTTTACCTTGATAATGCATAGCTTGAAAAATCCTTTTACGGTTTGGAAGCAAAATGCAAGTCCATTTTGAGGAGGATATGAAATGGAAGGGATGATAGGATATTGGAGGAAACCAAATGGGATGAAGGTGGAAGAACCCATTTGATAGGTGAAAGGTTCATAGGTAGCTTGGATAGGGGTATAAAATCTTGTGGAGGATTAGGATCATGAGATGGAGAGGGAAGGGGACTTTGATCTTGACTTGGGGTAGGATCATGGGATGAAGGAGGATCATAAGATGGAGTGGATGATGTACTTTTCTCTTTATTATGATATGGAAATGGATTATGACATGGAGATAAAGGGATTCTTTGCCCTTGAATTGGGGTAGGATCATGGGATGGAGGGGGATAATAAGATGAAGTGGAAGGGATGATTTTCTATAGAATATGAATTGAATCATATGGTGGAAGGGTATCATGTGATGGAGTGGATGAGACAAGATAAATTGTAATAGATCAAGGTCCCCAGTTTACATCAAATTTGATCACCAAATTGGTCCAAGAATATGAGATAAGGAATAGGAAGTCAAAACCATACAAATCTTAAGCCAATGGGTAGGTGGAAGTAACAAATAGGGAGATTGAAAACATTCCAACCAAAATAGTGCAAATTCACAAGAAAGATTGGGTAGCCAAGTTGCCTAAGGTAGTTTGGGCCTATAGGATAACTTGGAAGACTACAATAGGCTTCACACCATATGAATTGGTGTATGGTAAAACAACAATACTTCCTATTAAATTTGAATACAAGACACTAAGGACAACAATTAAACTAGATATGGACTTGAAAACAACACAAAAGAAAATATTACACAATTTGAATGCATTAGATGAAATCGGGATGGAAGCTATGCACCACACTGAGGTTGTTCAAAAATAGTGAATTAGATGGCATGATCAGTTCATCAAAACAAAGCAATTTAGTGTGGGTGATTGGGATTTTCTCTATGAATCAAGGTACAAGGACTATAAAAGAAAATTATAGACAAGATTGTTGGCAAGTGACACTGCATAAGTCATCTGGTGTTTTAATTGATGGCAACCCTAGTCAGTGATCCTATCCGCATGTTAGCATTTGCTTGTACTAGAAGATAGATTGAAGATTAGTGATTAACTATTAAAGCTAGAACAGAGCATCCGACAGAATTGTGTTCATCGATTCATATGTAATTTTTTGTTATCATTTTTTGTTATGGATCTTAGGGAAGGTTTTTCGATGTATGAACTATGTTATCTTTGAATCATAGAGCCTCGTATTGATTGGTGTGCAAGTTAGAAGATCTGGTTTGATGATTTTCTATTTAACAGTGTAAGAAGGCCGAATGTAGCATGTTGCAAATGTTCAAAGCGAAATTGTTTAAGGTGTTTTCATGTTTGAGGATGTTTTTTTGGGTCCTCACTATGTTGTGGCCAACATTGGTTGGTGTGAAAATTATTTATGGATTGAGTCAACAATTTGTAAATATGTTATTATTTTGTTGAAGCCAACTTATGTTTGATGTAATCTCTTGTTGTGGATATATATATGTGATTGATCATATCATTTTCAGGTGTGTTGATGTGTGTTGTGATAAGATGCGAAATTCAGAAGGATTGTAGAGTGATTATGCACAGTTTCACTTGTGTAGAAAAAGATTTGTGATCTAAATTAAAGAAGACAAAGTTTCAAGAGAAAAATCAGACAGAGTGTGAAGAATGCTAGAAATGTGCTTAACCAGAACTATAATCAGGCATTAGTAGATGCTATTTTCTCAGTTCAAATCTTCTAGATGTTATCCAATTTTTTTGTAAGATAGTGAGTCTTCCTTTTTGTATTTGAGCAGTGAGCTCTATGCAGTGTGCCTGAATGTAAGTGCATTCCCCATTTGTAAACTCTTGTTTTGAGTATACTCATATTGTGGATTAACCTCCACCGTGGTTTTTCCCTGGATAGGGTTTCCACATAAAAATTCTTATGTTATGATGTTGTGGTTGATTGGTTTGTGTTCTTGCATCTTTCTTTTGGTTCAATGCTACAAGTGGTTTAAAGATTAGGTTAATAAAGTTAAATTTTGTAGAACACTGATTCACCCCCCCTCTTAGTGTTCCTTGATTCCAAAAATTGGTATCAGAGCCTAGTTCCTTAGAAGAAGTTTAATAGCTTAGGGAAGATCCGGGAAGGTAATTCAATGGATTTTGGTAGTCTTCAACAACAACTTTTGGTGGCCCTAGATGATCTTCATCAGTCCAAATATGAAGTCTGGGAATTGCAAGCAAGCCTCATGAATGCTGAGAAATTCATTCAATCATTGAAAGATCAAATCAATAAGTCCAGGGAGAAGAGAAGGGAACTTTGTGATCAAATCAAGCAAAAATAAAGTAAAATCATGGAAGATGAATAACTGAGTCAAGTCCTGAAGGAAAAGAAAAAAGAATGTGAAAATATCACCAGAGATAATGCAATCCTAAAGCATGAAATGGAATCTATTGTGATGAGGATGACCAAGGAGAATGAAGATAGAAAGAAGAATGAAGAGAATCTTGCTCAGTTCTTGAAAGAGAAATATGAAGAATGTAGCCAAATTACTAATGGATTCAATCAGTTGGAGCTTGAATTGGAACAATCCAAAAACAATGAAGAAGAGCTTGAAAAGTATATTTTTATTCTTAGGGATGAACTTGCTACTGTAAATGAATACAAGGAAAAGTTCAAGATTAGCTCAACTAAGCTTGATGAACTGATTCAAAGTTAGAGGACTGGAAGTGACAAGTGAGGTCTTGGATATGAGAAAGGAGAAAGCTCCATATTTGGTCAAAGGAGATTTAGGAAAGGAAATCAGATGAACAAAGCTAGAAGGTATCCGGTAAGACAACCTAATGCTCAAAAGTTTAATGGATACTTTTTTGTTTGCAATAAATTTGGTCATATGGCTGCTCAATGTAGAAGCAAAATGAATTCAAGTGGTCCATCATTCTTCATTCAGTGTTTTAATTGAAATAAGTATGGTCATAAGTCAATTGAATGCAAAAATATGATGAACAACTCTTTCAATAGAAATGTCAGATGTTATGTTTGCAATAGATTTGGCCATATTGCTAACCAGTGCAGATCAAGAGAAAATTAATGGAACAACTATTCTGGACAAAGAAATGTGGTGTACTACAATTGCAACAAATCCGGTCACATTGCAAGATTTTGTACAAGTAGAAAGGGTCTGGTAAACAAAGGGAAAAATGTGCAAAAGGATGATAAGGGAAAAGGAAAAGTTACTATGGATGAGATCAGGAAGAAAATGAAGAAGACATGGGTGAAGAAGAAGAGTGTTTCTGATGTAGAAAATAACTCCATACCAGAATCTGGTTCTGGAAATTCCTCCGGGAATTAGTTTAAGACCTTTGGCCTAGGGGGAGTTTTCAAGAAAATATTTTAACCCCCTGCTGGTAGTTGGAACCAGGATGTGGTAGATTGCAACGACTGTATTAGTGATATACAAATGTTTTGGGAATATTTGTGGAGAGAATTTATGCAAAATTGAAGGTTCGTAGAAGAATTCTCTCTCACTCTGTGAAAATAGGGTATTTGGAAGACCTAGGGAAAAAGTATTTATTGCGATAAAAATTTAGGTGCACAATTGATAAAAGGTTGCTTCTATCCCTTATTTGTCACATTGCATTTCAAGAAGAATTTGGGGAGCTCTGCACTCTCATCCAGTTCTGCAAAGAAAACTAGCCTTGTGAAAGCTCAATTCAAGACATCTGGTAGAGAAGGAAAGAGGAAGAAGGATAAAAGCACAAGAGTCTATGTTGCTATTACAAATGATGAAGAAATTGAATTTGATGAAGTGGTAAGAGAAATCAAGCATAAGGGCTCCAAGGCATCAAAAGTATCTAAGGACAAGCCCTCCAGTGAAGAGAAAGCAAAGAAAAAGATAAAAACTGATAAATCAGGTATGTCTATAGAGGAAGTGGAAAAATATTTGATTAAGGATAGTAATCTTAGACCACTTTTTGAATGGTATGACACTTTTGATAGTGTCAGTCAAAGAATTCTTGAAGAAGCTACAATAAATTATTTGAATGCTTTTAATATGACCCTCATAGAAATAATACCAAACTTACCTAAAGAGTTATATGAAGTCTTAGAAATGAGGAGAGTGAATGCAAGAATTGAAGAAGAGCAAATGAGAGAACACATACTTGTTGATCTATGTCCAGTAATGTCTATAGAAGATATGAAGAAAATTATCAATGATACAAAAAGGGATTTTAAGAGCAAGACAAGGGTGAATAAGCTTATGATTGGGAAGACTAAAGAAGTTGCAAAAGATACTGAAGAAATTCTTAAGGCAGTTCTATTGAAGAATAGATACAATGTTGTTTTTGAAAAAATGCATGATGAAGATGTTCCATCTGGTCTGGAAATTGAAGAGGCAAAAGAGGACACAATTGAGGACACTCATAATCCTCTTGATATGCAAGATTCCAAAATTCCTATAGAGACTAAAGCTCCTAAATTTGTATCAGTTGAAGAAATAGAGATTCCTGAAGCTAAGCAAGAATCTATAATTGAAGAAAAGAAGGCTAAGGAAAAGGAGATTCCTATGGAAGCAAGAGACATTGAAAAGGTAGTGAAGGAGTTTGTATAAGGAAAATGGGAGAAGTTTTACCCTAAACTAGTTGAAGGTCCTATCAACTTGGCCACTCTATCTCCTATTCAAAAGCTAAAGGTAGTATCTTTTGCTCAGGCCAAGGCAAGGGAGGAGATACCAAAATCTCACATTGAGGATAGTGAGCTATTAAGTCTTGCATCTGGTATCTTGGAGAAGATCATGCCTACATATTTAAAGGACTCATCTGATTCTCCATCCGGTCAGCTGAAGAAAATTTTCAATTTTGTAAGTAATCACTTTGAGTCACTTGAAAAGTCAGTTGAGGATAAAGTTTAGAAATAATTTGATGCAAAAAGGTTCAGTAGATTGAAAGGTATGATTGCTAATGACAAATATTTTTTAGCCACCTGTGTAAAGAACATTCAAGGTGCATTGTTTGAAGGTGGAAGTATTTATAAGTCATTCTTATCTTTGTCTAAGTTCACTGAGGACACTGAGAAAAACGTGAAGGAATATGAGTAATAGTTAGAAAATATTTCTCAAGCCTTTGATCATCTAACCGTTTATGTTGGTAACCAAGAAGGTCAAGTCACATCCCTGCTTGAAAAAATTAAAATTTTGAAGCATGAAAAAGGTAAAATTGTTGAAAGGGTATGTGAGCTTAGAGGACGACTTGGTCCAAAGATGGAGAAAAAATGCTTAGTGCATTGAAGGAAGCACAAGATGCTATGTATGTTAGTGATCTGGTGAACCTTGAGTTAGCAGAGATGCAATCCTACTTGTTCTATGGTCACGTGACTATTTTGGAGAGTCTCAAGAAGGGTTGGGACACTAGTTTGAGCCTGTTGAAGAATAATTTTGCAGACTTATTCAGGTTCATGTAAGTCTGAAAAGCAAGTTTGTACATATGCAGTTTTAGAAGTTTTGTATGATTTTTGGTATGCAGATTCTTGTCTTTGTCATTGATGTCAAAGGGGGAGTGTGGGATAGTTAAAAATTCCTTAATCATCTTAGGGGGAGTTGTGATTTTTGAAGTTTTGAAGTTTGTAGTGTATTCATGTTGATATTGATCTGACACTTAGTCATTTTTCACTAAGTGTTGGCATCAATGCCAAAGGGGGAGATTGTTGGCAAGAGACACTACACAAGTCATCTGGTGTTGTCATTGATGGAAACCCTACTCAGTGATCCTATCCGTACATCAACATTTGCTCATACCAGAAGACAAATTGAAGATTAGTGATTAACTATTAAAGCTAGAACAGAGCATCCAACAAAAATGTGTTCATCGATTCATATGTAATTTTCTGTTATCATTTTCTGTTGTGGATCTCAAGTAAGGTTTTTTGATGTATGAACTATGTTATCTTTGAATCATAGAGCCTCGTATTGATTGGTGTGCAAGTTAGAAGATCTAGTTTGATGATTTTCTATTTAACAGTGCAGGAAGGCTGACTTAATGAATGTAGTGTGTTGCAGATGTTCGAGGAAAAATTGTTTAAGGTGTTTTCATGTTTGAGGATGTTGTTTTGGGTCCTCACTATGTTGTGGCCTACATTGGTTGGTGTGCATTGAAAATTATTTATGGATTGAGTCGACAGTTTGTAAGTATTTTATTATTTTGTTGAAGCTGACTTGTATTTGATGTAATCTCTCGTTGCGGATATATATATAATGTTGCAAATGTGCTTAACCAGAATTGTAATCAAGCATTAGTAGATGCTATTTTCTTAGTTTAAATCTTTTGGATGCTATCCAAATTTTTTGTAAGATAGCGAGTCTTCCTTTTTGTATATGAGTGGTGAGCTCTAGGCAGTGTGCCTAAATGCAAGTGCATTCCCCATTTGTAAACACTTATTTTGAGTATACTCATATTGTGGATTGACCTCTACCATGTTTTTTCCCTTAATAGGGTTTCCACATAAAAATCCTTGTGTTATGGTGTTGTGGTTGATTTCTTTGTGTTCTTGCATCTTTCTTTTGGTTCAATGCTATAAGTGGTTTAAAGATCAGCTTAATAAAGTTAAATTTTGTAGAACACTGATTCACCCCCCTCTCAGTGTTCCTTGATTCAAAAAAAGATGGTTAGGCCCATATGAGATACAACAAGTATTCCCAAACGGGGCAGTATAATTGCAGATAATTGATGCAGTCAATTTTTCACTACTAGCTAATGGTCATAGATTGAAACTTTTTAAAAAGCTAGTATAGAAGGATTACTTCCTTCTTTCCTTGTTACTATAATATGGACCAAATAGTGATTCTAACAAACATTGTATCAGACATAAAAAATATAGCAACAAAAATAATAGGTTCTCCAATTGACTCAGTAGATGAGCTACGCAACTCACCTACTGAGGTAAATCAAGTATAATTTCCTACCACATATCACATGCACACATAGCATAGGTGATAATAATCAACAATCATTTTAAAGCACAATCCATGATGTAGTAGGGACTTGTAGCTTCATTCCTATAGGTGACAAAATTCACAAGGGACCTATTGATTCAGGCACTCGTAGCACTTGCTTGTTTGAAATTTCAAAATTTCCACTATTTTAATTGTAGAACCATCCACAATACACTTTATTCCTTAGTATATTCCACCTCATAATTACCATTTCACTACATGAAACTTCATCCACCTCATCCCATGTACCATTCATATCACTTTTCTCGATATCCATGCGATATGTAGTTTATTTCACATCCCATCACCATACATCTCGCAGCCTTTCACAGCCATAATTTACCATGTGTCATTCAGATATATCATTCATCACTCATTGCAATTACTAATGGTCACATCATATCTCAATGCAGGCAGTTGAAATCAAATTCACATGAGCTAAGTTTTAGTTCACCACACTTCTATAGGTACACATATTAACTTTCCATAATTATCATAGATGTCAACTATTTTTTACATTCTTTCATAATAAATTTTGCATGCTTTGTATCATTTTCATTATTTCCAATACATCATTTCACCCTCTACCAAAAAAACTACCATTAAGTGAGGACACTTAAAACCTTTAGTTGGGGGGAAAGAAGTACCTTTCATTTTCATTTTTGGTTTTTAAAAACCCAAATACATTATGCAAAATCCTTTTCCATTATGTTTTCTATTTTCCCCATTCTATAATACAACTTAGCTATAATTCAAATTCAAAGGGAAAGAGAAGGGGTAGAACAACTACATTTGGAATACAAGAACACATGTAGAGTGATAAATAGGAAATTTGAGGGAATTTGAGCATAACAAAGAAAATTTTCACCATGGGTTGTGATATAATCCGAAGTGAGCCATCTGCACACAATCAACTATTGGAAGATAGGTTGGTTTTGTCTAGTTTCCAACATGTTGGATGGATGGACTATTTCTTTAAGTTGACAGAATACCATGAGGATATGATAGATAAATTTGCAAATACATTACAACATGATGAAGCAATAGTCAAGGGTTTGAAATTTGATGTTTTTAGTTTTCCAAGGGAAGGATAGGGGTTTCCAGTATGGGAAAATGTTGTTGCTTCCAAAGATGAATTTAGAGCGCATGGAGAAAATTTGGACTCATCTAGCCAAGGTACTAAAAGTTTATCCTTGCCATGGGTTTGGGTTTATATTTCTTTCGATATCATTAAGTATCTTACATGTGATGGTAGGCATTCTTTATTATGTATAGTTCATTTGAAACTCCTTAGTCATCTCTGTCATGATAAAAGAGTTAATGTTCCAAATTTTCTCTATAATCTATTGAAAAGAATTAGCTTTGAATACAAAATAGAAAGGAATAACATTTCCTTGTCACATTATTTTTTGGTCACCCTATTGGTTAAAAGGAGTATGAGAATTCAATATCCACATATTTCATGGGAGAGTTTCCTAAATTTTAGTCATATCAATAATATTCTTGAGGAACCTGTTGTCCCAAAAAATTTAGAATCACCTGCTACATCAATGAGGGAAATGCCCTCTAGATTGCCTAGTGCTTCACCTACCCACAATAGAGGAGATTTATAGGAGAAAAGTATACAAAATTCACCACTCGTAGCCTTTAGGAAAGCCACAATAGAGGATATCCAAGAAACCCCTACTTCTTCCAAAACACCAAGAACTAGAAAGAGGAAAGGTGAATCTTCCTCTACACCCAAAAAAGTGTAGAAGAAGAAATCCCCCCAGCCAAGGCATTCACACTGCCTATAAAAGAAAGGTGTTATGAGGAGATCAATCAAGAAGCAAGAAGAAGATGTTGTGATAGTGGAAACACATTCAAAATTGAAGGAAGATGTTCTTGAGAATGTGCATACATTGGTCAAACCACAATAGTATTTCTCAAGCACCTCTAAATCTAATTCAGAGGATGCCTTTATGGCTATAAAAATGAGAAGGAAAGCTCCACAAATTCCTAATAGTGAGGATGCCATGGGTGATGATGATGACTAGTTTTTAGAGAAAGATGAAAATTTGTTTATAGAAGAGAGGCATGTTAAGAAGGAATTGTAGGAAGCATTGGAAAATATCAAACATTTGGAGGAATTTTTGGAAAATTATCAATCTAGGAATAATGAAAGGGAGATGAAAATTAAAGAGTTGGAGGAGAAATTGCATAAATTTGAACATGGGTCTAAGCTAGATGTTATTGCATAGCTTGCTCTTGTAGAAATAGGGAATAAAGAACTTGTGACTAAAGGCATACCTCCTCAAGCTATAATTCCAACTGGTCCTACTATTGTGTCCCTAGGATATGGATTATGGAAGAGAACTAATGATTTCTCCAAGCAAAAAGAAGCATGGAAGAAGGAAAAAGCAGAAATAATAGAAAACCATGCTAGGAATCTTGAGCAGAAGGAAATTGAATTGAAAAAGATGACAATAAGGATTGAGGAAATTGCAGATAAGTCTACAAAAATCCTCAAATGTAGGCCACTTTCCAGGGTGTATGCCTTATATTTACAAGAGAAATTTTTATGTTTTCAATTTAGTCAACTGATTAGTAACTTACCAATTACCATGAGCAAGAAATTTGACTTTTTAATTATTTTTGCTGATTCTACACTTGATATGTAGGATTAGTTATGTGAATTTTATTTGCATAACAATGTTATGCCAGATAATACAAAATGGAACCCATAGATATTTGTGGGTGATTTAAATATTAGGGAGTTGGCTTCCTAATTCAGAAATGAGAAAAAGAGGGGTGAAATCATGCAGAATTATGTTGAAAGAGAAATAAATTGCTCTCCACATCATAAAAGAATCAAAAGACCCCAATGCAGTAATAGAGGAATGGAAAAGACTCTTGTAGTATAAGGATGTAGGTAGAAAAATCATAAATTTAAGAGAAATTTATTATGTCAAGATGCAAAGAATAGTTGTAGGTCTCATACATCATTCTTTGCATTTTGTATAAAAAGATGGGAAATTTTGACCCCTAAATTATAGAAAAAGGAACCCCACTCTTTATATAACTTCATAAACATTCTTGAAAGGACTCATAGTTATATGAATATTTCCAAATAAAATGGACTCAATGGGTACCTCTTACCTTCTATCTACCCATGCTTCTCTACCCAGTGCCATATTGGACAAGACAAAAGGGTGCAAAGTAGGAGGAAACATAGAGTGTCAAATGGGAAATACTTTCATGCTATGGAGGCTTTTACTTGAAGCAACTAAAATGATTGGATGTGGTTATATAATTTAGAGAAATGACCTTGCAATACAAACTCCGGTCCTAAACTAATTTCTTGAGGACAAGCAATATCATAGTTGGGGGGAAATGATGAGACCAAATATTAGCTAGTTTTTTATTATTTAGTTCATACTTTTAGGAATTTACAAATACTCATTTCATATATATCCCTAAACATTATCTATCTTTTATATCTTTCATGCAACTTGAACATGGTTTTGATGGATGGGAATATGATCATAATATGTTGTTAATTACATGATTAATTGTGTGAGTATGTATGAGATGTAATATGGATCTATTTTTAATTTTTGGTTATTAATATTATGTATATGATGTATGAACTAACTCCTTGCAACCAAGAAGCTAGAGAAAGCAGATTGTAGCCCACAACAACTAGGGAGTGCAACCCATAGCTAAAGGATTTCAGAGAATGGTGCATGGGAGATTCTAGAACAAGAAGAACATGGCAGTTGCAAAGATGGAAGCATTTATTTATAAGGATGATTATGAGTCACCATGTCAATCAATACGACCATTGAAGAGAGAAGAAGTTTGCTATGATCGAGAATCTAACGTGACTATTTCCATAGTCCACATTTCTATTATATCATTGTAGTAGAATTTCGGTCCTAATCAACTTCTTCTACCTTTTTAGTTATGTTTTCAATTATGCAAACTTTGTCATCCCTATTTCATAATGAGTGGTTTTACATTTAGTTTTCTATTTTGAGTCCTTGTTTCAATAAACCTCCCTCGAACCTATATAGTTGGCCTAATGGTCGAGGAGTAGATATAGCATATGATATAACATAAGGATATGTTCAGATAGTGATAATTTTTATTACACAGACAATACTTGTTTTCTAATTATGCAGTTATGAATAAGATATCTCTAAATATTCTTATTAGATTATTAAATCTTGTTATATGTAATGAGATGTTTTCAGTTTATCATTATGATCAGTTGGTTTAAGAGTTTACATTTGAGTTTACTTTGTGGATATAGTAACTCGAGCAATGACCACTCAAGGTAATTGTTCTCCACCATTAATTTATGTTGTTATAGTAGATGCTTTTATTTATTGCACTCATCTTAATTAGATTCTTCATTTCCTATATAAGAATGAAATCATGAATGAGATCTTATCTTGTACTTTATGTTTTATTTTGTCTCAATATGTTAACCTTTGGATTGAGTCAAGTCATTATAAGTCACACTGAATAGTTTTAGTAGCTACAAAGTTTAGGTTTTAATAGTTAACTAGTCACAGCCTTTAGTTAAAGGTACCCATAGCAATAGTTATAGAATTAGTCTTTTTCCTATTTCACAGTTTTATGTTTTTACCACATATGTAAACACCTATAATAAATGATATAGGCAGTATAAGAGTCTTTGGATGCACATACAGTGCCAACATCATCACAAGATTATGCTAGCCTTGATTGATAATTAAATGGAGTATTTGCAAGGGTTTAGTGGACTATTCAGTTAGGAATCACCTTTGAATTGTGTGTTTATCACCAAGTTTATTGAGCATTAGTTGGGCCTTACAATACTCTGTAAATTTTTCAATTAGAAATGAAAATTATTGAGTTAAATCCTTGAAATTTTGATAATATCCAAGAATTTTTCACCAAGCTTAATTCTCTTATATTACATTTGAAACAATTTGGTATTGAGAAAGAGAAAACCCAATAGGTTTTTTTATATTATTGATAATCTTCATCCTAATTATTCTATTTTTCTCTCTATAGTTTATGCTACAAGGGAAGCTCTTGGTACTAGATTTATAATTTCTTCTCTTGATTATTTTGCTACATCACTCACCAATGAGTAGGAAAAAATAGTGTGGATGGGTATTATCAAGTCTTCAAAATATTACTCTTATTGCTAATCAAAGCATAAAAGACCATAAGGCTTTAAATAGAAAGGAAAAGAAGAAAAAAAATAATATCAAGACAAGGAACCTACGTCACAAGCTACCCCTAGGTCATCTTCCTCTAATAAAAATGAAAAATCTAAGGAGAAACCCAAATATTCATATTTTAAGAAATTTGGGCATGGTGAAGATGTTTGTTACAAAAAAATAGATTAATAAGTTGAAGAATTTTATTTAGAAAAATAATGTAAGTTTTCCTTCAACTATGTGTTCTAGTTCATCTACTTATTCTTCTCCTTTATCATCAAAATAGTTAAGATATTCTAAAAATTTCCATATAGGTTTTGCTAATGAGGTTGAAAAATGAAAAATTTAGAGAAATCTATGTTAGTACATCTCATGGATCAAGTAAATGACTTCTTGATTCTAGAGCCTCTCATGATAGTCCATGTTTTTAAATTTTGAGCCTTGTATTATGCCACCTATTTTTATGGGTAATAACATATATAAATTTATTGGGAATGGATCTATTGAAATTGGTGAGGGTAATTTAAATGATGTATTGTGTGTGTCTTCATTGTCAAAACAATATTCTTTATGGAAGGATTTGACTGTGCACTCCTTTTAGGCCTCGGGCCTGACCCAGGACACTAATCAATCAAATCCTGATTTAAGAGCTTAACCTTTGTCTTTTTTTTTCCTTTTGGTGTCCCTGAGCCTTCTTCCATTATTCAAGAAACCCTAACTTCTCTTTACAATTTTATTTAAAGGAATTTCTTAGCTAGGTTTCATAAACTTGTTTCATATGTGCTTCCTTCAGGTTTGATTGAACAACAATAGGATACCTCAAACTCTTTTGCTCCACTCCTACTTTGTAAGGAAAAATAGATGTGAAAAACAATTTTCCTAACGTCAATACCTCAGGAAAGAGTGTAGAAGTACTTTTAAATTTTCAATTACAATCAAGTTAAGATGCACTATGAGACAGATTACAGAAACAGAGTATTTAGACAAACACACATGAAACACTAGATATACGTGGGAAAACCCTTACGGGAGAAAAACCCACCACACCAAGAGAAATAACTTTGTATTTCAGTAATAAAAAAATACATACAATTCTAGACTTATCTTTCTAGTGTCATTATACAGCAACATTCATCATGAACCTTCTTCGAACAGAAAACTTCTAGGTTATAGCCTTTACAGATTTTAATCCTTCACTGATACAGTTTGAATTCTTCACACTTCATTGTTGATCAAACTACAATTCAACCTTCAAAACATCTGTAACTTCTAACTATAACCATGTCATTTCCTGACTGTCGAGCTCCCTCACAGAACCATTGCAATGAATAGACTCCCAATGCTTTCAATTCGACTCTTCTAATTTGTCCACGTGATGCCACATCAGAAGTCATACACGGTCAACATAATTCATATTGCATTGGCATCTCGGTGAGACACTAACAGTGTCTCACCGATGCCACATTGAACTCGTACCGATGTCACCAATAGTCTCAGTAGTCACTTTGACTTATCGCTTTTCGCTAGAAGGTCATAGCAAAACACTAGAGTTACATCGAAGTCCCCAAGCCTTCCGAGCACCAAGTAGAAGTCAACAAGACTTACTCCTATCACCAAGAGTTCATATCGATCTTCATATGCTACTATGAAGTGTTCACCTATCGCCAAAACATTTTTCCATCGCCGAGAGAACTTACCAATTTATATATGTTTGACCAAAGACTGACTGTTGCCAAGAGTTACCCCGATAGCCATCGGCTATTGGAAAGACAATTGCTTATTGCTCAGGCCTCATAACGAAGTCTAAGAGTTATATCGATAACTCCCAAGTAGTCCCTGTCAGCATAGCTTTCTTCTATCGCTAATACCTTTCTCCGAGTTCATTAAGATATACTGAAAATTCCAACTTAAGTGTTAGTCGCTAAGACATATCCACTTTGGTAGGACATCTTCCCGAAGTCACTTCCTTTGGCTAAGTCTCTCTAATAAAACACATTCGGCATACCATTTTATTTCACGGTGACTTCTCATCGAGCCATAATAAGTTACCTCGAGGACATCAATTCATATGTTGTCGGCAAGAGAACAACACTTTGTTGAGACATCTTAGTGAAAACCATAAGCTTCACCGAAGATCATAGTCGCTAAGAGTCACGCCGATAAACGAATCAATGGCCTTTCGGCCAAGGCTCTCTTGAGTGCTATGAGGTCATAGCGAATACACCAAGCTACAGCAATAGACCCCACCATGTACCTTTCAACAAGACTTCTTCAGGGTCACATCGACCTGTTCAGAATTGGATAAAATAAACTGCTAGTCAACTAGACAATCAGAATGTCACACCGACATTGCTCTAAAGGAGGTTTCAGTCTGTAATGTTTGAGGCACTTTTTCCAACAATCTCCCACTTGACGAAGATCATTCAGACACCTCCAGAGTTCACAAAAATTACTTTACTAAAAAACATGGGCACTAAGGCCCATTGAACTAGCACACCACCTGAACTTTTATGTGCTCACTGGCTTCGTCAATGCATCTACAACATTCTCTATAGTATCAACTTTTTCCAAACTAACCTTTCCATCCTCAACCATATCTTGTACAAAGTGGTACTGTACATCAATATGTTTCATCCTAGCATGAAAAGTTGGATTCTTTGTCGGACAAATGGCACTCTGACTGTCACATAAGATTGTCATTTCCCCTGCATCAAAACCAATGTTAGAACATAAAAATTTCAACCATACAACTTCTTTACAAGCATGAGTAGCTGCCATGTATTCAACCTATGTAGTGGACAAAGCGACTACAGCCTGCTGCTTGCTCATCCAACTCACTGCACCACCATTTAGCATGAAAATGTATCCACTGGTGGATCTTCTGCTATCAATGTCCCCCACCCAATCAGAGTCTACATAACCATGAATGTTGAGAATCCTTTGTGATTCAACCAAATTCCCATGGTAACACAACGCAAAATCGGAAGTTCCCTTCAAATACCTAAACACCCTCTTCACAACATCCCAATGTATTCTTCCTGGATTAGCCATAAATCAACTAAGTACTCCCACTGCTTGGGCAATGTCTGGTCTTGTACAAACCATTGCATACATGATACTACCTACAACACTAGCATAGGGCACACTAGTCATGTCATCCATCTCAGTAGGAGATTTTGGACGTTCAATTTTTTTCGCTGCATGGAATAATAACTATTTTGCAATCAAAATCTTCTAAATCTCTAGGCATTACTTGAGCAAAGCTTATTCTTCTCCTCCTTATTATTCTATCCCCAAAAGAATATGCTGACCACCATCTCCTTTCAAATTTAGCAGCAGAATTGAGACTTAAGATCAAAATCATTAACTTGCTATTTCCTATGAACAACATATCATCAACATAAAGAGCAATAACAAGCACTGATCACTTTCAACTTTATAATATACACAGTGATCAGATTTTGATCTCACAAAGCCTAAAGATAATACATAGGTATCAAATTTCTGGTACCACATTCTAGGTGACTGCTTTAACCCATACAGAGACTTCTTTAATTTGCATACCAATTTTTCTTTACCTTTCTCAACAAAGTGCTCAGGCTGGGACATATAGATTTCTTCTTCAAGATCACCATGAAGAAATTTTGTCTTCACATCCATCTATTCAACCTCTAAGTCATAACCTGTTGCAAGTGACAATAGAAATCTAATGGATGTCAACCTTGCTATAGGAGAAAATATTTCCCCATAGTCAATTCCCTCTACCTGGGAATAACCCTTTGCAACCAGTCGTGCTTTGTATTTTTCTACACTGCCATCCAGACCAATCTTTTCCTTAAATACCCATTTACAGCCCATAGGTTTTCTGCCTTTAGGCAAGGGCACCAGACTCCAGGTTTCATTTTTATCTAATGATGCCATTTCTTCCTTCATGACTTTCAACCAAGAATCTGAATCAAACATTTTAATTTCCTCTTTTACAGTCCTAGGCTTATCAGTGCTAGAAATCAAGAAATAGGCACAAGTAGAATCAATTAATGAGAACCCATACCTATCTGGTTGTTTCCTTTCTCAGGTTGACCTCATTGGCTGAGGTTGAGGTTCATCTTCTTCAGAGCTTTCAAAACTGCTTGAGCTCTCCTCAATTTTAGGTACGTTTTGAATCTTCAATTCCTCTTTCTCTAGTGTAGGAGGAATTGCTGCTACATCCTTACTATTTTTTGACTTTGTCTCTAACTGCAGATCCAGGGTGGAAGGTTTCAGCTCATGGAATATTACACTTTTGTTGTATACAACCTTATCTATAACAGGATTCCAAAGCTTGTATCCTTTGATGTTAGCACTATAGCCAATAAAAATACACTTAACAGCCTTGTTGTCCAACTTAGAACTTTTTACATCTGACACATGTGCATATGCCTCATAGCCAAAGACTCTAATATGTCTAAGAGAGGGATTCTTACTAGACCACACTTCCAAAGGTGTCTTATCAACAAGAGTAGAGTTTGGAGACTGATTAATTAACTAACATGCTATAGCAATAGCTTTAGCCCAGAACTTCTCTTCCAAACCAGCACTACTAAGCATACTTCGTGCTCTCTCCATCACTGTCCTATTGAACCTTTCTGCAACTCCATTCTACTATGGAGTGTAAGGTGTAGTCTTGTGTCTTTTGATTCCATGGTCTTTATAGTATCTTTCAAATTCATCAGAACAGAATTCACCGCCATTATCAGTCCTTAAGCATTTTATTGTTTTACTAGTCTGATTTTCAACAAGATTTTTAAACTCCTTAAATCGACCGAACACTTCTGATTTACTTTTCAAAAAATATATAAATGCTCTTCTTGAATAAGCATTAATGAACGCACATAGTATCTTGATTTAGACAAAGAAGGAACATCTACTAGACCAAACACATCCGAATGAATATAGTCTAACAAACTAGAAGTTTTATAAGGACTATCATAAAATGAAACACGATGCTGCTTTCCATATATACAATGCTCACAAAATTCAAATTCCAAATTACAATCTTCAAGCCCCTCAACCAGGTTTTTGTTCTTCAAGGTTTTCAAACCTTTTTGTCCTATGTGGCCTTACCTATGATGCCAAAGCATAGTCTTCTCAATAGGAAGTTTTACTTCCATAGAGTTTACATAATTAGGGATATTTCCCTCTTTACCTCCATGAGCAGCTTTCAGTGACTTTGAAGAGACACTGTTACAATGAACAGCTTGTATAGGGTACCAATTCGAGCACCTATAGCCAACACCATTGAACCTCTAGTCATCTTGTAGCCACTCTTCGAGAACAAGACTTGTACTCTGATATCATTTAGCATACTTATAGACAATAGATTTTGAGCCAAACCTGGTATGTGCATAACATTATTGATCCCCTTTATTCTGTCATCAGGGAATTGGATTCTGACTCTTCCACAGCCAACAATTTCCAAGGTTGAATCACTCACCAAGTACACCTTTCCACCATCGTATTCTTCACACTTTGTAAACCATTCTGTGAGATGTCATGTGGAATGATGCTCCGAATTGATCAACCGACATCATCTAATAACCGAGTAGCCAAGGCTGCAATGAAGGTGTCACCATCACTATGAGAAGAACCATTATCGAAAGATCCTTTCTTCTTCTTTTTTCCTCTTTACAATCTTTTACATGACCAAGTTGCCCACAGTTCCAACACTTCACCTTGACTTCTTGCCAGAGACTTAGATCTCCCCTCCGATTTTGATTTGGAATTCTTGTCCTTCTTCTTGCCTTTCTCCTTGACCTTCCTCTCGATAGCAAGAGCCTCCTTTGCCATCTCAGAAGATTTTCTTCTCATTTCTTCTGATACAAAGAACCAACAATATCTTCCATTTTGAAACTAGATGTTGTACTCCCAATAGCCATCACTAATGATCCCATGAGTCTGGCAAAGAACATAACAGAAGCATACAACGATCTTCTTCTTCAATCTTTACACCAACAGATGTTAATTGTGTGAGCAGCATGTTGAATGCATTCAAATGATCAGCTACAGACCCTCCTTCCTGCATTCTCAAAGAGTAAAGCTTCTTTCTCAGGAACAACTTATTCACCAAAGATTTCCCCTGATAAATAGATGCCAGTCTCTTCCACAAGAGAGAAGCAGACTTCTCTTCATGCACATTGAGAAGAACTGAGTCTGCCAAATAGAGCCTTATCAGCCCCTTCGCTTTCCTATCTACAAGGTCCCATTCTTCTTGCTTCATGCCTATAGGTTTAGTTCCAGACACAGCAAGCCAAAGGTCTTGATCTACTAAGAGATCCTCCATCTTGAGTTTCCACAATTCAAAGTTACTGCCATTGAATTTCTCTATTTCAATCTTCCCAGATGAACTAGACATCTTAATCTGTAAATAGAAATAACAGTCTCTACAAAACTCCCACTGAACAGTATTGACACAAAAAAGCCAATGTACCCCCAAGGATAACACAATTGGCCAGGCTTTGATACCACTTGTAAGGAAAACTAGATGCGGAAAACAATTTTCCTAACGTCAATACCTCAGGAAAGAGTGCAGAAGTACTTTTTAAATTTTCAATTACAGTCAAGTTAAGATGCACTATGAGACAGATTACAAAAATAGAGTATTTAGACAAACACACATGAAACACCAGATATACATGGGAAAACCCTTACGGGAGAAAAACCCACCACACCAAGAGAAATCACTTTGTATTTCAGTAATAAAAAATTACATACAATTCTAGACTTATCTTTCTGGTGTCATTATACTACATCATTCATCATGAACCTTCTTCGAACAGAAAACTTCCAGGTTACAGCCTTTATAGATTTTAATCCTTCACTGATACAGTTTGAATTCTTCACACTTCACTGTTGATCAAACTACAATTCAACCTTCAAAACATCTATAACTTCTGACTATAACCATGTCATTTCCTGACTATCGAGCTCCCTCACAAAACTGTCATAACGAACAGACTCCCACTAGTTTCAATTCAGCTCTTCTGATTCATCCACGTGATGCCACATCAGAAGTCATACACGGTCAATAGAATTCATATTACATTGGCATCTCAGCGAGACACTAACAATATCTCGCCGATGCCACATTGAACTTGTACCGATGTCACCAAGAGTCTCAATAGTCACTTTGACTTATCGCTTTTCGCTAGAAGGTCATAACGAAACACTAGAGTTACACCAAAGTCCCCAAGCCTTCCGAGCACCAAGTAGAAGTTAGAAAGACTTACTCCTATCGCCAAGAGTTCATATTGATCTTCATATGCTACTCTGAAGTGTTCACCTGTCGCCAAAACATTTGTCCATCGCTGAGAGAACTTACCAATTTATATATGTTTCATCGAAGACTGATTGTCGCCAAGAGTTACCTCGATAGCCATCGGCTATCGGCAAGACAATTGCTTATCGCTCAGACCTCATAACGAAGTCTAAGAGTTATATCGATAACTCCCAAGTAGTCCCTATCGGCATAGCTTTCTTCTATCGCTAATACTTTTCTCCGAGTTCATTAAGATATACCGAAGATTCCAACTTAAGTCTTAGTCACTAAGACATATCCACTTCGGTAGGACATCTTCCTGAAGTCACTTCCTTCGGTTAAGTCTCTCTGATAAAACACAGTCAGCATAACATTTGATTGCGTAGTGACTTCTCACTGAGCCATAATAAGTTACCCTGAGGACATCAATTCATATGCTGTCGGCAAGAGAACAACACTTCACTGAGACATCTTAGCGAGAACCATAAGCTTCACTGAAGATCATAGTTGCTTAGAGTCACACCAATAAATGAATGAATGGCCTTTTAGCCAAGGCTCTCCTGAGTGCTATGAGGTCATAGCGAATACACCAAGCTACAGTGATAGACCCCACCGTGTACCTTTCGGCAAGACTTCTTCAGGGTCACAATGACCTATTCAGAATTGGATAAAATAAACTGCTAGTCGGCCAGACAATTAGAATGTCACACTGACATTACTCTAAAGTAGGTTTTAGTCTATAATGTTTAAAGCACTTTTTCCAACATAGTTTCTATAAGCTTCTCCAACTTTCGATGATAGAAAAGAGATCAATTTGAGATATACATTGCTCGGCTCTAGCTCATTAATGCCACACTTGCTCATTTCTTTCCATTGGGGAGAACATTTAATTTTGAATATCTCCATGATACCTCAGGCTATCACATTAGTTGAAAAACAATCATTATCATTGCATCAGTGAGACTATGATTTTACTTCCATTGATATCCATCTTTCCCCTTGATGAAGTTTGTGTCTTTACCTTTCTTTTAGGGTATCAATGAGACACCAGATAATTTCTCGTTGATATGCTTTAGTTCCTCCGATACCTTTCCTTAGCTTATATTTGATCACTTATGACATGACTTTTTTCTTCATTTGTTATCATCCTATTGGGGGAACCTTTGTTCATATTCTGCCAATAGCCATTGTTTCCCCCGATACCCTTTGTTTTTTATTGTTTCACTGTTGTATCGAGGGAACCAATTTTTCTATCAGCCTGATAGCATTATGTTTCCCTGATACCATTTCCACTATATATTCATTAAAGTCTTCATTAAGTGATGCATCGGTCCATTAGTGGGACATCATGTCATCTTTCCTCGATAATCATTAGTGTATTTGATATGTTTTGCTTGGGATATCAGGGGGACAATAAGGAATGTCTTGCCGATATGTATTTCTTGCTCTAATAGACTCACCTTAGTTTGGTTCATCAATCTATCAGGGAGACCATGTTATGAGTCTTCCTGATAGAAAATTGTTTTACCAATGGTGTATGTTTTGTGGTTTGTCTCCATCGGTTCATTGGGGAGACTAGGATGAGAGTTTCCTCGACCCAGTGTTGTCTTGACGATATGTCATAAATGTTGGAAAGAGACACTACACAAGTCATCTGGTGTTGTCATTGATGGCAACCCTAGTTAGTAATCCCATCCTTACCTCAGTAATTGCTTATACCAGAAGTCAGATTGGAGATATGTGTTAACTATCAAAGCTAAAACAGGGCATCCGACAGAGTTGTGCACATTGACTCATATGTAACTTATTTTTATCATTTTGTGTTGTGGATTTCAGGGAATTTCTTTTGATGTATGAACTATCTTATCTTTGAATCATAGGTCTTCACATTGACTAGTGTGCAAGTTAGAAGATCATGTTTATTTATTTTCAGTCTAACAGTGCAGAAAGGTTGACTAGATGAGTATAGCTTGTTGCGGATCTTCGAGGCATAATTGTTTAAGGTGTTTTGTGTTCAAGACATGTTGTTTTGGGTCCTTACTATGTTTTGGCTAATGTTTTAAATTTTTTATGGATTGGGCTAATAGTTTGTCCATGTTTCATATTTTTGTTGAGCCAACATGTAGTTGATGTAATTTCTAGATGTGAATATATATAATTGATTATTCATATCATTTTGATATATTATGTGAGAGTTAGAAGGATTATAGATCAATTGTGCATAGTTTCACTTGAGCAGAACAAATATTGGTGATTCATATTAAAGAAGCTAGAGTTTCAAGAGCAGAATCAGACATAATGTGAAGAATGTGGTCAAGGTGCTTAACCAGCACTATAATCAAGCATTAGTAGATGCTATCTCATAGTTCATCCACTCTAGTTGTCTATGAATGTGACTGTAAGATAGTGAGTCTTCTTTTGGGCAGTAAGCCTTTTGTATTTGAGCAGTGGGCTCTAGGAAGTGTGCATGAATGCATGTGCATTCCATTGTAAACACTTATTTTGAGTATACTCATCTTGTGGATTAACCTCCACCGTGGTTTTTACCCTAATAGGGTTTCCATGTAAAAATCCTTGTGTTATGGTGCTGTGGTTGATTGACTTGTGTTCTTGCATCTTTCTTTTGGTTCAATGCTATAAGTGGTTTAAAAATCAAGTTAATAAAGTTAAATTTTGTAGAACATTGATTCACCCCCCTCTCATTATTCCTTGATTCCAACAATTGGTATCAAATCCTAGTTCCTCAGAAGAATTTTAATAGCTTGGGGAAGATCTAGGAAGGTGATTCAATGGATTTTGGCAGCCTTCATCAACAACTTTTGGTGGCAATAGATGATCTTGATTAGTCCAAATCTGAAGTTTGATAATTGCAAGTAAGCCTCATGAATGCTGAGAAATTCATTCAATCATTGAAAGATCAAATCAATAAGTCCAGGGAAAAGAGAAAGGATCTCTATGATCAAGTCAAGCAGAAAGAGAGTAAAAGCATGGAAGATGATAACCTAAGTCAAGCCTTGAAGGAAAAGATAGAAGAATGTGAAAAGCTCACCAGAGATAATGTTGTCCTAAAGCATGAGATGGAATCTATTGTGATGAGGATGACCAAGGAGATTGAAGAGAATCTTACTCAGTCCTTGAAAGAAAGATCTGATGAATGCAACAAAATTAATGGTGGATTCAATTAGTTGGAGCTTGAATTGCAACAATCCAGAAATAATGAAGAAGAGCTTGAAAGACAGATTGTTATTCTTAGGGATGAACTTGCTATTGCAAATGAATACAAGGAGAAGTTCAAGATTAGCTCAGCTAAGCTTGATAACTAATTCAAAGTCAAAAGATTGGAAGTGAAAAGCAAGGTATTGGATATGAGAAAGGAGAAAGCTCCAGATCTAGTCAAAGGAAATTTAGGCCAAGAAATCAGATGAGTAGAGCTATAAGGTATCCGGAAAGACAACCCAATGCTCAAAAGTTCAATGGATATTGTTTTGTTTGCAATAAATTTGGTCATATGGATACTCAACGTAGAAGTAGAATGAATCCAAGTGGTCCATCATTCTTTGGTTAGTGTTTCAATTGCAATAAGTATGGTCATAAGTCAATTGAATGAACAAATATGACAAACAACTTTTTCAATAGAAATGTCAAATGTTATGCCTACAATAGATTTGGCCATATTGCTAACCAGTGTAGATCAACAGAAAATCAATGGAATAATTGGATTGGACAATGAAATTTCATGTGCTATAATTGTAACAAATTTGGTCACATTGCAAGATTCTATAGAAGCAGGAAGGGTCTGGTAAAAAAAGGGAAAAATATACAAAAGGATGATAAGGGAAAAGGAAAAGTTACTACGGATGAGATCAAGAATCAAATGAAGAAGACATGGGTGAAGAAGAGTGTTTTTGATGCAGGAAAGGAATCCACACCAGAATCTAGTGCTGGAAATTCCTCCGGGAATTAGTTTAAGGCCTTTGTCCTAGGGGGAGCTCTCAAGAAAAATTTTTACACCCTATTGGTAGTTGGTACTGGAATGTGGAAAATTGCAACAATTGCATTAATGATCTACAAATGTTTTGGGAATACTTGTGGAGGAAATTTATGCAAAATTGAAGGTCCACAGAAGAATGTTCTTTCACAGACTATGAAAATAGGGTATCTGGAAGACCTAGGGGAAAAGCATTTATTGCGATGAAAAGTTAGATGTGCAAATGATAAAATGTTACTTCTATTCCTCATTTGTCACATTGCATTTTGAGAAGAAGTTTGGAGAGCTCTGCAAGTGAATTTTGGCAAGATACAAGTCTAAAGGTGATTCGGTGAACAAACCCTAATATGGTGAAAGGTATTTATCTGCAAAACTTGTGAACTTGAAATTTATGGAAATGGCTACTCTATTAGTTGTTGATAGTAAGGATAGACCCTACCCAAAATTCAAATGGCACCCATTCAAATCCATTGAGACAGAACCATTAGGTGCATTTTCTTCCATTTCCTATGGTGTTTTGCACATTGAAGATATTAGGGCATATATTCATGTGAATGTTGAGGAGTTAGGAAGCTCCCAATTGTTAAATCTATACACAAATCACATTGTGGGAGAATATCTCTATGTAAGGCCTAAATTTAAGACTCTGGAGGAGAAAAAGTTCACATAAATTGTGAATTTTCCCGTGTTCAACAAAAATGAATGGGTCTAGTACATACTAAGTCAAGTGCATGTTGAGTTCATGTGGTTAAATCATCCCTTCAAGATCACAAGAGAAGCTATAAGCATTGTTGCTGGTTTAAATTCATGCAATGGGTTGCCCACATTGAAATTTTTGAAGAACCAATCAGTCACTAAGGAAACCGGTTCCACTTTCGATAGAAGATCCATGACAATTAATTAAATCATTGAATTGGATGTAAAATTTTCTTCTATGGTTATTCGATATAAAATATATCACTCCAGTCAGGATAACTCTATATCTGGTATTGCAATCTATGTAGCATATCAAATGATCAAGGAAAATGCAGAATATGACTTATGTGAGTTACTCCGGAGCCAGCTAATTGAAAATCTTAGTAAAATCAAGAAAGACAAGAAGAAATCTTTCAAGTATGACAATTTGTTGTTATGTCTATTCTTCTACTTCATGAATGAAGTTCCAAGAGTTGGTAAAGTGCAATGGGAAGGTGGCAGACCGGTAGCTATTCAAATCAAAGACATCTTATATAGAATTGGTGATAGTAAAGCAAGGAAAACTACTATCTGGAATTACTTCAAAAGCTTCTAGAGTGAAATACAAGCTAGGGAAAGGATTTCTAAATCTATTGTGGAAAAATATAAGGACACTATTTGCTTCATGGTTGACATTGATTAGTTTTTAATGGAAGCAGCAAAACCTAGAATAGTTTGGATAATGCGTATGGGATATGAGGTTGAAGAACACATTTTGAAGTTGTATGCCCAACACTTATTGAGTAAACCTTGGGATCCGACAGAAGAAAGGTTTGGTACTTTTGAAGAGAAGAAAATGCAAGTGCATGCACAACTAAAGAAGCCTATGATAGTCTGAAAGGTGAGAAAGGAAGTTGAAGCTTTTGTAGAAAGCATAAACATATCAGTTGAAGCAATGAGGGAAGCTAGGAAGAAAAGAGAACAAGATGAAGAAGGGGGCCCTACTAGAACTAAGTCAGCTAGTCTAGTAGCATCCTCTACCAGATATAGATCTACAAGGAGCTCTACACCCTCATCCAGTCTTACAAAGAAATCAATCCCAATAAAAGCTCAAGTCAATACATTCAGTAGAGAAGGAAAGAAGAAGAAGGATAAAAGTACAAGAGTCTATGTTGTTAAAGATGAAGAAATTGGATCAAATGAAGAAGTAAGAGAAATTAAGCATAAGGGCACAAAGGCATCAAAAGTCTCTAAGGACAAGCCCTTCAATGAAGAGAAAGAAAAGAAAAAGGTGAAAACTAATAGATCAGGTATGACAGTAAAGGAAGTGGAAAAAGGTTTAATTAAGGATGGTAATCTCAAACCACTTTTTGAATGGTATGACACTTTTGATAGTGCCGATCAGAGAACTCTTGAAGAAGCCACAATAAAATATTTGAATATTTTCAATATGACTCTCATAGAAATAATGTTAGAGTTACCTAAAGGGTTATATGAAGTCTTAGAAATGAGGAGAGTAAATGCAAGAGTTGAAGATGAACAAATGAGAGAACACATACTTTCCAATCTATGACTGGTAATATCAAAAGAAGAAATGAAGAAAATCCTCAATGATGCTAAAAAGGATTTTAAGAGAAAATCAAGGGTGAATAAGCTTATGATCAGGTAGATTGAGGAAGTAGCGAAAGACACTAAGAAAATTCTTAAGGCAGCTCTATTGAAGAACAAATATAATGTTGTCTCTGGAGAAACTCATGGTGAAGATGTTCCATTTGGTCTGGAAGTTCAAGATGTTCATGATAATATTGAAAAAGTGAAAGAAGACACAATTGAGGACACTTGGAATCCTCTAGATATGCAAGATATTGAAATTCCCATGGAGACTAAAGCTCCTAAAGATATGTCAGTTGAAGAAATAGAGATTCCCAAATCCAAGCAAGAATCTATGATTGAAGAAAAGAAGGTTGAGGCAAAGGAGGTTGCTATGGAAGCAAGAGACACTGCAAAGGCAGTAAAGAAGTTTTTAGAAGAACAATAGGAGGTGTTTGACCCTGAATTGGTTGAAATTCCTATCAACTTGGCCACTCTATCTCCTATTCAGAAGTTGAAGGTAGCATCATTTGCTCAGGCCAAGGCAAGGGAGGAGATATTGAAATCTCACATTGAGGATAGTGAGTTGCTAAGTATTGCATCTGGTATCTTAGAGAATATCATGCCCACACATGTCAAGGACTCATCTGATTCTCCCTCCAGTCAGCTAAAGAAACTTATCAACTCTATAAGTACTCACTTTGAGTCTCTTGAAAATTTAGCTGAGGATAAGGTCCAGAAAGAATTTGATGTAAACAAGTTCAGTAGATTGAAGTGTATGATTGCTAATGATAAATCCTTATTAGCTACCTATGAAAAGAACATTCAAGGTGCATTATCTGAGGCTGAAAATATCTACAAGTCATGCTTATCCTTGTTAAAATTCACTAAGGTCAATGAGAAGAAAATTAAGGAATATGAGAAACAGTTAGCAGATATTTCTCAAACCTTTAATCTTCTAACCATTTTTGTGGGTAAGCAAGAAGGTCAAGTCATATCCTTGCTTGAAAAAATTAAAAGTTTGAAGCATGAAAAAGATAGAATTTTTGAAAGGGTATGTGAGCTCAGAGGACTAATTGGTCCTAAAATGGAGACAATGCTTAGTGCATTGAAGGAAGCACAAGATGTTATGGTTGTCAATGATCTAGAAAATATTGAGTCAGCAGAGATCAAAACCTACCTGTTTTGTGGTCACATGACTATTTTGGAGAGTCTCAAAAAGGGTTGGGACACTAGTTAAAGCCTATTGAAGAACAATTTTGCAAACATATTCAAGTCCATGTAAGTTAGAAAAGCATATTTGTACATATACAGTTTGTTCATAGAAATTTTGTATGATTTTTGGTATGCGGATTCCCGTGTTTTCCATTGATTTCAAAGGGGGAGTGTGGGACAATGAAAAATGTTATAATCATCTCAAGGGGAGTTTTGATTAAATTTTTTTTGAAGTTTTGAGGATTGCAATGTATTCATGTTGGTACTGATTCCGACATTTAGTCATTTTTCACTAAGTGTTGCCATCAATGCCAAAGGGAGAGATTGTTGGCAAGAGAAACTGTACAAGTCATTTGGTGTTTTCATTGATGGCAACCATAGTTAGGTATCCCATCCACACCTCAATAATTTCTTATACCAGAAGTCAGATTGAAGATATGTGTTAACTAGAAAAGCTAAAATAGGGCATCCAACAAAGTTGTGTACATTGACTCATATGTAATTTCATGTTATCATTTTTTGTTTTGGATCTCAGGGAAGGTCTTTTGATGTATGAACTATCTTATCTTTGAATCGTAGGGATTTGCATTGATTGGTGTGCAAGTTAGAAGATCTGGTTTATTTTTTTCAATCTAACAGTGTAAAAAGGTCGACTAGATGAGTATAGCATGTTGTGGATCTTCGAGGCATACTTGTTTAAGGTGTTTCATGTTTGAGACATGTTGTTTTGGGTCCTTACTATGTTTTGGCTGACATTGTTATAATTTTTTTATGGATTGGGCTGACAGTGTGTACACATTTCATATTTTGTTGAGCTGACATGTAGTTGATGTAATCTCTAGATGCGGATATATATAATCAATTATTCATATCATTTTGATATATGATGCGAGAGTTAGAAGGATTAAAGATCAATTGTGTGTAGTTTCACTTGAGTAGAACATAGATTGATGATTCAGATTAAAGCAGACAGAGTTTCAAGAGAAGAATTAGATAGAATGTGAAGAATGTGGTCAAGGTGCTTAACCGAAACTATAATCAGGCATTAACAGATGCTATCTCATAGTTCATCCACTCTAGTTTTCTATGAATGCAACTGTAAGATAGTGAGTCTTCTTTTGGGTAGTAAGTCTTTTGTATTTGAGCAGTGAGCTCTAGGAAGTGTGTTTGAATGCATGTGCATTCCATTGTAAACACTTATTTTGAGTATACTCATCTTGTTGATTAACCTCCACCATGGTTTTTCCCCTAACAGGGTTTCCATGTAAAAATTCTTATGTTATGGTGTTGTGTTTGACTTCCTTGTGTCCTTGCATCTTTATTTTGGTTCAATGCTATAAGTGGTTTAAAGATCAAGTTAATAAAGTTAAATTTTGTAGAACACTGATTCACCCCCCTCTTAGTGTTCCTTGATTCAAACAATATATTGTTGGGGTGACGCTTTAGGAAGGAGAATTGCTTAGGAAAATTCCTTGGAGACTTTATTTTATTTACAATGGTAAATCTGAAAGTTATATATTAGAAATTTTTTATATTTTATGCCAAATATTTTGAAGGTCAGTGGGGATCATGATGAAAATGAAATGTGATTTACAATAATGAAGTTATTAAAAACCAAGGTGGATTTTTAGTTCCAACACCGATATTTCCTTTGCTACAATTTCTTAAAGTTTATGCGCAAACATTTGATTTCCTCATATCCACAAATTTGCATACTCGGCCCCTATCAATGACATTCATTGCCCGTCCTCGCCAACTTGCAATTATTTTGCTTTTTCTCAATCAACCTATAGCTGCTAAAGTCCTTCATGCCACATCAATATCTTTTGCATGTCATTTTCCTTCTACAAAATGACTACTACAGCAACAACATTCATTAACTTGTGAAAAGCTCATTTAATATCCTCCTTCTCCCATATGAATTTTCAATATTGCTCAAGCATTACGATTGTTGATGCGCCAAGTTGACACACAACATGCAAGTAAGATAAAAGTAAAAGTATCTCACCTCTTCTGAAAGAGAAAATCAGTAATCAAACTAATCACCTCCCAAGGTCTTTGATGTTGGTTCACAATGTTGTTGTTTCACGAAGTGGTCAATATGGCTGTAATGTTCAAGGGGCCTACTGGTTTTGATCTTCTAGATTGTTACAAGATCAAACATCTATCTAAACCTACTTTAATCGGTGGTTTTAAAGAAACAGAAAAAGATAAATCAAGGTTTTTCAAACTAAAAAGAATGTTGATTCATTCAACTAATCAGACTTGTTGCCTTCCAAGGAATTCCTAAACTAGAACTACAGAATAAAATCAACCTGTAATTGATACAAAGTTTCATTCATTCATAGTGCAAACTTTAACAGTAGATTGCAAATCATCATTCAAACAAAACATAAGATAAAATCTCATTCCTTGAAAGCTTTTCAAATCAAATGATTAACCCAAAATGAATACCATTCTAGAGCATAATATAAAGTAGGTTTAAATCTGGTTGCTCCTACTGTCAATGAAACAGATAAGCAACATTTACAAATCTGGCAAGATCACCAGTGTACAGAAAACCCATGTCTTCAAATTATCTCCATCTATGCTAAGAAAATATGGAAGATACATCACCTCCTCCTCCTACTAAACTGCAAAAATGTCTAACTTACTTAAAAAAACCCTAACTTGCTTTTTTGATCTCCCTTACACCCTTTTCTAACTTTCCTAACAAAAGATAAATAGCAAGAATCTTGCAAGATAGCAACAATTCGAGTCTTTTGTATTATAGCGACTGCTCAGAATAAAATAACTTCTAACTCCTACTCTACTTCTTGAGTTTGTCTACCCTCTAACCCTTACAAAAGAGGCAAAAATCCATATTTATAAAACGTGCTAGATGCATCGACCAAGTTAGGGTTTATAATATGTCGGTCATAGAGCAAGTCAGCCCTAGAAGAATTTGAACCAAATTCAAATGTGCATTAAATGCAAGGGCACCGACCAGATCAGCCTAGGACTTTTCACGTAACTGGGACCAAAATGCATGAAGAAGAGGCAAAGCGAAACAATGAGGAAGCACGACTTTCAATGCAGCTTTGCATTAATTGTTTCCCCCACTTTGCCCATACCTTGCTCTATTGTGGCATTTGTCACCAAGAACGTCCTCTGCAAGCTATTCGCAAGTGGCATAGGTGAAACCCTAGTTCGCCATTCAATAGCATTGATATTATTCTTTAGATTTGTCCCATCGTATTGTCCTAGTCCCTCTTATTGGATTGATATTCATTAATTACTACACTGTAGGTCACTGCATCATCCAGCTGGTGCCTAGTTACTAGATCTCATGATAGCCCTAGTCCTTATGTAGCAGGGTGTTCATATTCATATCTGAAACCTCGAACCAGACTGATTTCATCCTACCCTCAGGAATCCTACTCTTTTTGTACTTCATTCTTTCTCTACTTCAAAGATGGATGATCCCTCTGTGTCTCTCTTAGCCTTTCCAGCCATTGCCTTGCTAGACTCAGCCTGCATCCATCAAACACTAATGTGAGAATCTAAACGTTGACAACATTTTCATCCAAGTGTTAGCTTAAAATCATGATAAAACCATTAAATCAACCTTTAAGAATCAAAACTAAGAAGTTCAAGATTTTGAGGTAACCCAGGAAAAACAATTTGGAAAGAATTTTAGAAAATTCCAAACCAGGTGGATTCTCCTGATGAAGTACCAATGTCAACAATGGATCACCAAAATGAACATGAGTAGCATATAACAGTGAAATTCATAAAGCTAAAGCAAGATATGTTTAAGCATTCATCATTAGATTCATCAATTTTATCCAATTTCTTAAATTCCACAAAGCATAGTAGAGAATTCAAAAAACATCCAGCCGAACTGGAATTTCGCAGATGACTCAGAACTTCGCACTTCAGAAAACTGAAGGAAACCAGGAAAATTTGGCCAGAATAGAGAATCCCGAAGCAGGCATAAGGTTTACCAATAGATCATTCAAATGAAGAAGGAATGCATATAACATTATTAAATCTATCAAAATAAGCATGGAATATCAAGCATTCATCACCTAAATCATTCCTATGCCCACAATTTCAAGTCACTTGAAGCTTGGCAGAAAATCCAAAAAAATCTGGCCAGACCAAAATTTTGCGGATGACCAAAAACTCTGAACACCAACACACATTTCTGGGAAACTAAAGGAAACTAGGAAAATCTGACCGGGCAGGAAAATCTTGAGGTCGACAAAAAACCCAAAAATTGACAAACCAACAGGAATTTGATCAAATTGATTAAAGGTCACAAATTTGAAGACCCTAGGCACGAAAATCATTTAAAATGATCCTCCTATAGATCTTCTTTGAATCTTAGGCTCAATCAAAAGCAGATCAAGATGAAATGGCGATGCCCTAGGATGGAACCCTAGATTTAAACCATGAATGCACAGAGCAAGCCAATAAATGCCCAAACACACAAGAATTCAAACTCCAAGCAAGACCATAACATTTTAAAGCACAAAAAGATTGAACATCTCAACCCAGGAGGACACAAATGATAAAGAAAAATGGCATAAAGCTCCAAAAATTGACCAAACCCGAAAAACCCGACGGCAAGGTGGAAATTAAAAAAAAATCGACCTAGGCGGAATTCCACGAAGGCCAAAAATATCCAAACTACAGTGTAAAATAGGTCAAGCCATACTTTGAGCACAATCTGGGAAAACAGAGGGAAGGAGGAAAAACCGGGAAAATCCAACCAAGGCAGACAATCCCAAACTGGCTCAAAAATTTGAACTACAGCATTGAAATCGGAGTTTGAAAGAAAATTGGGAAAATCCAGGGGGACCAGAAAATCTTGAACTAGGGTAAAAACCTGAACCTCACCCAAGACATAAGATTTTCAATATGCAACTTGGGGAAAACACTTGGGCAAGCAAGATAAACATATTAAGCACACGCCAAGGCAAAGAAAAACCTCAAAAATCGAAGGGGGCAAAACACAAAGAGTGAAAGCAAAAGAGGGTCCCATTTTAATCAAATTTAAAATGGGTTGGTTATGCAAGGCATAACAATTGGTGACTTGGCTAGGAAAATAGTTTAACCATTTTCAAGAAACTAAGAGATTCAGTTACCCAGAACTCCTGGTTTATGGACATCACAATTCCAATTAGGTCAGTTTCAGTAAACAAGGTTGAGCTAGAATCTCAAATATAAATCAACACTAGCTACCCTTGAATCTATGTGTGTGATTGATGGTGCATCACCCTTTTACAAAGTTTTCCTCATCTTTTGAACAATTATGTGCAAGAATTGAACTACATGAGTTGATTCCCTTTAACTGTTGTTCAATGATATCCTAGGCATTGCTCTGCTGCTAGTCAAGCATCCATAGCTCCGATGGAGATACCTCTAGTTTTCTCACAACATTGCTCTACTTCCAGTCAAGCGTCCATAGCCCCGATAGAGATACTGGAATCACCCATTCAGTATTGAGTTTTCTTTTCTTAGATATTTCTCTTTTCTTTGCTAGTTCTCTTTTTCCTTCATTCAATTCCTTCTCAATATGTCAGATGTCCATCTGTACTAGGTTGAAAACTACCATGGACCTCATAACAGCATCCGAGGAATCATATTTTTCACTCAAATCCTGCAACACCATCGTCCTAAGATAAATATACCATTACAAAAGGAGATGTTTCTAATGGTTTGTGATAGATTCAATCGTAGTTAGTGAAGATTGCTTACTTTACACCTTGTTCTCAATGAATTTCCACAACTCTCATTGACAATGGACATAAAACAATGAATTTAGAACAAAATCATCCAATCAGAAAACCTAAAAACATCTAAACAAACTTCTCTCCTAGTAACCAAAGTATACTTTAGATAACAACCCCTTACTCAATTGAATAAAATGAAAGTCCCCATAAAAAAACAAAACACACGGAAAATACAAAACCAACGGAACAACAAACTATTTACATATATAAAACCCAACAAAATACCAAACCTTTTATGACCCAAAATAATGTTTGAGAAATTGTCCATTGATAGGCAATGGAATAGGTTCTCCCGTTAAACTACTCAGTCGGAAAACATTTTCTCCTAGGATTTCAGCAATTTGATAGGGACCCAACCAGAGCTTATCAAACTTCTAGTGGTCACTCTTCTTTTCATTGGCTTTATCCCACAGTAAGACAAGGTATGATATCTTGAAAGCCTTGACTTTGGCTCTCTTTCCAAACCAACGTTTGATGACAGCCTAGTGCTTAAAGAATTGCTGCAAAGTAGCATCTCTCTGCTCTTCTAATTTCAGCAAGCCAGCTAACCTTCAATCCTATCATTGCTAGATTAAAATTCTTGCATAAATTTTAGGACAGGTATTTGCAAGTGGATAGGGAACATAGGCTCTTGTCCATACACTAGCTTAAATGGTCAAGTCTTCAACGTAGCCTTGATCCTAGTCCTATCTTCCCATAACACAAATCTTAACTGGGTATGCCAGTCTCTAGGATTGTTCTCTAATAGTTTTTTGATTACTCCTAGGAGATTCTTATTAGTTGATTCTGCAACTCCATTTCCTTGTGGATAATAGTTTGAAGAATACTTTAAAACAATCATATGATCATAAGCCCATGCAATGAACTCGGCAGAAGAAAAGGCAGGGCCATTGTCACATACCAGTGCAAAGGGTACTCCAAACCTAGTTGTGATGCGTTCAGTGAGGAACTTGATTACTACCTCTATTGTGCTATTCTTGCAAGGTATAGCTTATGTCCATCTCATGCAGTAATCTGTAGCAGTCAAAATGAATTTATGTCCTGCAGAAGAATTTGGGTTAATTACCCCAATAAAATTGTATGGAAAATCAGATGCAGAAACAATTCTCCTAACGTCAATGCCTCAAAGAAGTATGTAGATATACTTTTAATTTTTCCAATTACAGTTCAACTAAGATGCACTATGAAGTAAATAACAGAAATAGAGTATTTAAAAATCACATAGGAACACTAGATATATGTGGGAAAACCCTTTTGGGAGCAAAAACCCACCACACCAAGAGAAGTCACTTTGTATTACAGTAATAAAGATTACATACAAGTTTCAAACTTATCTTTCTGATGTCTTTTTATAGTAGCACTCACCATGAACAATATTCGAACATAAACTTTCAAGTTACAACCTTTACAGATTAGAATACATCTACTGATCATACAACAATCTGTAAAAAAAAACCTTTGAACCAACCAACCGATCACAATCTGCAATCACAGAGTATATACCTATTGTTCCATGTCCATCGAGCTTCCTCACAGAATCGTCACAACAAATTTCCTTCTAACTATTTAGATTCAACTTCTCTTATTGGTCCATGAGACTCCACATAGAACGGTCAAACTGTCAAAAGAATTCGCACTGTGTTGGCATCTCGATGAGACACTAACCTCTGATGCCACATAACCTTCATATCGATGTCGCCAAGAGTCACTATTATCGCCAAGACATTCTATCAATCTTTCAGTGTTATGCTAAAACACCAAGCAGTCACCCAGACCTATCACTTTCGCCAGGAGATCATAGCGAGTCACCAAAGGTTATACCAAAGTCACAAGTCATATCGAGTTCCAAAGAATAGTCGGCAAGACTTACATCTTTCATTGAGAGAACGTACTGAACTCCAAGACTTACCTTGAAGTGTTCATCCATCACTAGGACCTATGCTGAAGAACTCTCATCATTGGCGAGACTTACATAATTCACCGAGACTTCTTCCTAAACCATTTGGGTTACCCTGATAGCTATCGGCTATCGGCAAGACATCCATCAGTCGCTAAGAGATCTCCTTGAGATCCTTTGTGTTACACCGAACACCGAATGGTTGGCAAGACTTTACACTCTAACCAAGACCTTTCCCTGATCACTAGAGTTACTCTGATGAACATTTGGATGTGTCCCCATTGGCGTGACCTTCACTATTCGCTAAGACCTCATAGCGAGAACCCTTTATCTATACTGAAGACTTCAATACAAAACATACTGTCGGCGAGACTTTAACACATCACCCAAACTTCTTTCTAAATGAAGCCTTTTGGCCAAGGGTCTCAGTGATATATGATTGAATGGCCTATCGGCCAGAGATCTCCACGCAATAAGAGGTCATATCAAATACACTATGTCACACTGAAGACTCCAATGTGAAACCATTTGGCAAAACCCTTCCAAGGTTACAACGACCTGTATAAAACAGAATCTATCAAAGCTGCTAGTCGGCCAGACATGATAGATGTCATACCGAATTTGCTCCAATTGAGGTTTCAGCCTGTATTGATTGAGGCATAATTCCAACAATCTCCCACTTGACGAAGATCATACAAGCACCTCTAGAGCACAACATAACTTACTAAAAATCATGGGCACTAAGGCCCATTGACCTAGCACACCACCTGAACTTGTTTGTGCTCATTGGTTTCGTCAATGAATCTACAACATTCTCCAAAGTATCAACCTTTTCCAAACTGACCTTTCCATCCTCCATCATATCTCGTACAAAGTGGTATTGTACATCAATATGTTTCATCCTGGCATGGAAAGTAGGGTTCTTTGCCAGAAAAATTGCACTCTGACTGTCAAAGAAAATAGTTATTTCCCTTGCATCAAAACCAATGTTAGAACACAAATGTTTCAAGTAAACCACTTCTTTACAAGCATGAGTAGCTACCTGTATTTAGCCTCCATAGTGGACAAAGCAACTACAGTGATAGAAACAAGGTTGGATTGAGTCAATCACTGGCTCAATGCTCTGGGTCTCCAATTGGTAACCCTTGGTGTTTTTCTCCACCTTGCACCTATAGGTCCTAAAATTTATTAGGCACCCCTGGTCCTCCCTACCAACCTTGCTATCAAGTTTCAAATCAATCACACTGCCTTAACCAAGCATTCTTGGTGCTTTCCCTCTCAAGCAATTTCTAGCCCTCAATAGCCTTAAAGACTAGCTTAACTTCAAAATACTTCCAAATCTTGTTGTAGGGGTGTGAAAAGATTCCATGGCTTCCAAAATCATTTAACTAAAGCTCCTGATTGACCTCCATTGACAAACTCTCCATCGCTTTCAAGAAAATGCTTTACTTGTATTTGAAAGGCTAGTAGCCTTAAGCCCAATTAGGTCTTTGAAATAGGGGAAAAATGCTTTCTCCTTCTAAACCCACCAAGTAAACTAGTTCTTAGCTTAGGAAATGTGTTTCACATGTCCTCACCTCCAAGATTCCTATGGCTTCAAGACTGCTCAGGTCCTATATTGTCCAGACACCTAAAAGGTCAAAAAAACTAGGGTTTCATTAGCTTTTCTAGGCTGATTCAAAACTGGTGAAAAGTTCTTCATCAAAACGGACTGTTACAAGCTCTTACTTGTCACCATGCAGAGCCCAGACACTCCCCTAAATCCTCAAAAAATAATTTTTTAAAAATCTTCACTCCCCTACAAATTATTCACGCTGTCCTCAAGCTTTTCCTAGCCGGGTTCTCACTGTCTCGCCTAGGAAAAGTCATTTAGCATGCTTGCATGACTCACAAAGACTCTTATATTTACAATATATACAAAGAGGGAGTTTTTCCTTGTTTCCAAAATGCCCATACTTCCTGGTACGGACAGGAAACAAAACTAAAACTCCATTTTCTGAACTTTACCAATCAAAAACAAATCAAAGAAAAGACACCAAATTTACAAGAAAAGAAGAAAATGATGGGAAAACTGTCTATAATGACACAACAAAACTTCAAAATGGATTCTTTACATGCCAGTAAACAACAAAAAAATGCTGATTTAATTCATCCAATCTGCTACTTAGGACGCAAGAACAAAAAACTGCATTTTTTCACCAAAAATCACTTTTTTTTTTCATTCACCAAAACTGCCAACTCACAAAAGCCTTTTTCCACCTTCCAAAGTTGTGAGTTCACATTCCCCATGAAAAGAATCAGTTAGGCTAATTTTACCGAGCCTAAGAATAGAAAAAATCATGTTGTTTGAAAACACAGTGTGTTTTTCAATTCTTGCTAAAACTTAGGAAACCAACCATAAAAATGATTCCTAGCTTATTAAAAAATTATCCTAAGCACCAAAAAGGTCCTCAACACATCCTAAAAGGTATTAGAAACCTTGCACAACAAAAACAAATAGATTTAAAAACAACACTTCAAAATTTGCTTATTTTTTTGGTAGGTGCTCCTACACCATTCTCCCCCCCGCTCAGCACAAAGACTAAGAACTGGAAAGAGGGATCATTTTCAGGTCAATGCAAATATTCTTGAATTGATCTTCTTATACCCATGTAGCCTCTGAGTCAGGCTTTCTCTTCCACTTGATAAGGTCCTCCATGTATACCTTATTCCTTGTTGACTTTTTTACCTTGGACTCTAAGATCTGCTCTACCTCAAGCTGCTCTTGATTTGGTAGGGGTACATTACTGATGTCCTTGAAGACCTCATGACTATTTTGAACCTCATCACTGACTGTGCCCTTATACTTGATCAAATCAGCAACATTGAACAACGGAGATATGCCCAAATCTGATGGTAACTCCACCTTGTAAGCATTCTTGCCATACTTGGCCAACACCTTGCATGGTCCTACTCTCTTCATTTGCAACTTGGTGGACATCCCCTTCTGCAATCTGGATTTGTTAAGGTGAACCATCACATAATCACCCACTTGAAACTGCACATCTCTCCTTGCCTCATCAACTTTATCTTTCAACTTTTGTGTTGCTACTATAATTGTCTTCTTAACCTGCTCATGAATCTCCTTCATGGTCTGAGTAAAGTCTTCTACATGTACACTCCTATTGTGCAGTTTCACACACACGCCCCACTTGGAAGTAGTGACCCTCTTTTCGGGATGTCTTTTGACCTTTGGTTTTATTAGATTTGTCTTTTTGAGGTCTTGATATGTTGGTCTTGTCGGCTTTGGTCTTGCCTTGAGGCTTGAATTCTTTAAAATTGGCTTTTGGTGAAAATTCGAGTTTTGACCCGAATTCATGATTTTTCAGCTCCGGCGGATTTTCCCGGGCTCTGGTTCATTGTCCATTTATTGCTGAATTTTTTGAATTTGGGTTTCTGCTTGACTTTGGGATTTTCCAGTTCTGGTGGATTTTCCTGGACTATGTTAAAATCCCGAACTTAGCTAAAATACCGGTTTCTGCCGAATCCATGAAATTCGTGTCCATCCAGATTTTCCGCGTCTTGGTTTTTTCCAAAATTCCATCCTGGGCTCAAGTTTCTAGATTTTTCTGACATGTCTTGTTGTTCATTAATGCTCGAAGTACCTTTGCTTAGACGTGAATATGGAGGGATTTAAAGTCTTTTAGGCATCATTTTCACTTCAATATTCACTTGTTTTCTGCTTTGGCATTTGAGTGCATTCTTCATTCGAGCTTTGAGCATTGATCTTGAGCTACTTGCGTGTAGATTGTTTGGGCGTTGGTGTTAGGATTTTCGTTGCTAGGGCATACTTGTTTTGCAATCGCCTCTTCAAGCTCGAGCCTCATCCGTATTGATCCATGGTAAGTCGCGGCTAGCTCTTCAATCTGTTTGCGTGATAATTGAATCTTTCTAGCTTGATTGGTAGCCATTTTGGGTTGGGCTTTGCTTGGATTATGGCTTTGTATTTATAAAGCTAGGGTTTGACCCATCTTTTTGGGAAACTTCATCACCCGTACTGTGTGTGCTTGTGTTTATCCATTAAACGGTAGGTGTGTCATTATGGATGGTGTTCTGGGTCAGATTTTTTCCCTCTAAGTGTGTAATTTGTTGTCTTGTGCGAGGTTAGGGTTTTCGGTGCTTTAGCCGGATTAATGAATTTGTTATGATTTGTATATCTTGCACCGAGATTAAACTAGCCCTTGCCTTGTGAAGACTCAGAGTGCTTTAGATTCATCTTTAGGGATAGTATTCCAAACCTCGAGCTTACCCTGGTTTTCATGGCGAAGGGTTCATTCGTCAAAATTAGGGCATCATTGTTTCGCCATGAGGATTAGTCATTTGAAGGCTTTGGAAATCTAAACTTGTGTGCATTTGAGGTCTTGCTTATTGGTGTTGATTTTGAGACCATTTGAATCTCGGTTAGTAAGGTTTTGTATGATCATTCTGTTGACAGGTCACGTGTTATCATTCGTCGAGTTCCCGAGGTGTCTGCAAAATTTTTGTGCACCCGGATTTTCTTGGTTTCGGCCAATTCCGTGGGGTATAGTGAATTCCAGAGTATTTGAACTGTCTATGAAAATCCTTCTTGACTGGACTTTTTCGGTTTTCCTACTTGGTTTCATTTCTTTCGATTTCCCGAAGATAGGATTAATGGAGTAAATGCTAAATGCTGATTTCTTGTTGCTAATGGATGAATTTCGTGATAATCTTATAACCCTTTGCCTAAACTAATGATTTATTTGGCGAATGGTGTTTTGGCAGCAAGAATCCATCTGGGTCATATTTTGCCGAATTCCACCTTGACCGGATTTTCCCGACTTACCTTGTTTTCCCGGATTGCTTTATTTTTCTGGATTTTCAAACATTGATGATTTGTGATGGATCTTAACTACTTTATATGATTTTATGCTAACCTTTGGATTGGAATATGTATGACAACTGGATACTCATGACATTCTTTTGTGAATGTAGGCTAAATCAAGTAAGGCTGTTGTAGGGAAATCCAAAGGTGATATGGAGGGATCTTCCATCACAGAGGCAGAAAGATTAAGACTAAATACCAAGAGTCAACTGATAGCAAAATATCCTCTATGTGGTCTAAGATCTCAGACACCAATGTTGGAGCATGGATATATGAGGAGTTTAAAGAGAGAACAACTCAGAAGGATCTGTCAGTCTTAAGACAAGGAATGATGAAGTCCGGATTAGTTCATGTGGCAGGGTTCCCTCCAACAATCCAATGCTATGAATTAATACTAGAGTGTGCCCAACAGTATGACTTTGACACACAAAGGGTTGTCAACACTGAGGGAAGAGTCTTGGTGAATTTTAGTCCTATTTCTATTGCCCAAGCCTTTGACATGCTGGATTTTCCTTCTGTGTGCGCCTTGAACATGGACTTGGCTAAAACATACTATGAGAATGAGCCAACCAAAGCTCAGCAGATGATTAATTCTTGGTTGGAAAAGCCAAATTCACACTACTCCAAACTACCCAAGCAATTGCACAGGGTTAAATTCAGATCAGATATTTATGATGCGATCACATTCTTGAGCAGAGTGGCAGGTTTGAAGAGTGCTGGAGTATTGGAAAGTTGGATGGTCCATGTGATCAACAAAATTGAACAAGGAACTAATTACCATTGGGTAGGACTTATTTGTGCTGTGACTGCTAGGAAATTAAGGGATGTCCTAGAGACAAAGAGGTTCACCATGTCTTCTTATGTGGTGTATGTGTTGGCTAGATTCTACCCATACAGGGGTTTGAATCCACAGGGAACATTTGGATAGGATGTAATTTATAATATTTACCCATAATTTCACTTAGGACATCAGAACTACAAAAGAGCCAATGATGCATTCACAATGCATATCACTAGGATGCTTCAAAATGTGGAGCATGTGAGATTGTCAGATGGAGTGAAGGAGTTGGTAAAGAAATACAGGGCTTGGTTCATTTAGTTTCCCACCTTCTCTTACATCAGGATTGACGGATGCCAAGCTGCTCCATATAGGTTACCTAGGTACCCTACTGACCATATTGTGTTGTTGGAAGTTGTGAGACAGATATGTGAATTTGATGGAATTGTCAAAAAGGAAAAGCATAAAATAGGTTTTGGTGGGGATTTCCCTCTTGGAATTGGCATAGCAGAGGTGTGCCCTTCCATCCAATTGGCACATGAGGCTAGGGATGAATTAGAAGCTCGTGGTTTCTCCTTCCATTCCAAGAGGACAAACTTTGATATCACCGGCGAAGCGCAAAAAAAGGCCACTAAAGAATACCATCACAAGGATGAACTAGAAGACTATTGGGCCAATATCAAAGATGATTTTGAGGCAAGGAAGAAAAGGTACTCTAGGCTTCTTGTTGATGTGATTAGGCAATACAATGTCAAGTTAATCCCTGACCAACTGGATGATGTAGCAACCTATTTGGCAGTCATGGATAGGTATCGGGCGCACAAGGTTGATTGGAATAAAGTTGTTAAACAGTCAAAGGAGGAGATTGGCTCCATTAAATGTCGGCTTAAGATCTTTCCTTTGCCTCCTGTTGTCGAGTTGGATAAATTGTTTTTGAAAGTTCAAGACTAGAATAAGGATAAGGGAGGTAGTAGTTAATGCCCATTTTGAGATTTGTGCTTCCCTATTATTATAGGGCATGTGTTAATCTGGGCTACATTGGGGAGTGTGTCTAGGCCGACCTTGATAATGTTTCAGCATTTAATATGTGCCTTATTTTGAAATTCCTAAGGCCGACTTGTTTTGGCTAATTTTATTCTTGTAAATGCTTGGCTGGGCTGACATGTTTTATGTATTCTCTATAAAAGGCATTCCTGCCTCATTGTAAGGGATATATAGATAGAAGAGGATAGAAGAGTAAGAGTTAGAGTTTGATATAGTTGCGTTAGAGAAATTTTTAGTATTTAGTTCTTGAAGCAAATATTGTAACAGAACAGTGGAATTGTTGCAGCATTTTGATGATCTAATACAATTGAAGACATTGTGGTTTTCCTAGTGAAATCTCTTGTGTTAGTTTATCTTGCATGGTTCTTGTTGTTTCATCTTTCAAATTGCTTAAATATCTAGGGTTTAGTATTTAAAATTAAATTTGTTTGGTGAATGATGTTCATGATCTCATATTTGGAATGTTTGTAGCAATCTCTGGTCTATACTCCCAGTAACTATCTGATTGTAGTAGGCTAGTGAAGTCAACCTAGACCATACAATTATTTGTGCTTAGTTTGATTGTGGATGAACATCTATAATTTGAAAATTTATATTCCTTAGAAGATTGCACCATTCTTGTGATATTGCATTGTGGGTTAAGCAAGAATTGGTAACTTGAGATTGGTCCATTCCAGATATCTGTCATTTGCATTGCTCATTCTAGGAATAGTTTAGATCTTGTCACATCCCTGCACCCTTATCTTTTGCTATTTCTTTGTCATCTGGTTAGATTTAGGATTTAAGATTATCATATTGCAAGATCATTAAATTGGAAAGATACAATTTGCTTGTAGTAAGGTCTGATTGTGATTACCAGCATTTTCACATATTATCTGAGTTGTTTATGCATTGTCATGACCTGACACCCGAGAGACCTTGGGGTGATTTTCCGTAGTTTATTGTTGAAAATAACCTTTCAAGAGAGATAGAATATTGAATTCTATCTAAGTTGTTGCTGTGCATAAAACACCATCAACAACTCCTATTCTCGATTGTTCCAAGGTCTATGAGTTCACAAACTCCTCTTGGGTGCATCCCATACACCACTTCAAATGGACTTTTCCCTGTAGTTCTATTAATGCTATCATTGTATGCATATTCAGCTTGGGAAATCACCATATCCCATGTCTATCCATATTCCTTTGTCAAGCACCTCAATAGGTTACCTAACACCCTGTTAACCACCTCGGTTTGACCATTGGTCTGAGGATGGTATGCTAATCCAAATGAAAAATTTGTTTCCAATCTGCTCCATAGTGTTTTCCAAAAATGGCTCATGAATTTCACATCCCTGTCTGATACAATGCTTAATGGCAATCCATGGATTCTTACAACTTCCCTGAAAAAGAGATGAGCTATGTAACTTGCATCATGTGTAGTCTTGCATGGAATAAAGTGACTCATCTTGTTGAATCTATCCACAACTACATAAATACTATCAAAACTAGTTTTAGTCTTGGGAAGACCTACCACAAAATCCATGCTCACACACTCCCATGGTTTGTTAGGAATAGGCAGGGGCTGATACAAACCAACATTGATAGCTCCCCCTTTGGCTTTCATGCAAACAACACATTGCTCCACATATTTTCTGACATCTCTTGCTAACTTAGGCCAATAATAAAACCTTTGTACCAGATCTAAAGTTTTATTTATTCCAAAATTCCCACTAAGACTGCCATTGTGTTTCTCTTGGATCAGATTTTCCCTCATTGATCCTCTTGGGACACATAATAGGTTGCCCTTAAATAATAATCCATTTTGTAGTGTATACTCAACATATTGACTATGAAAGTGATTTTCAAAATCTGAACATACCTTGTAGGCTTCTGAAAAGTCTTCATCATCACCATAGAGGTCTTTGAAACTCTCCAAACCAATGCTTTTCAGCTATATCTCTTGGACTGTCAACATTATCCTGCTTAATGCATCTGCTACTTTGTTTTGCTATCCCTTCTTATGCTTAATGGTAAATGTAAAGGCTTGGATGTACTCCATCCATTTCAAATGTTGATTTCTTAACTTCTCTTGGGTATTGATGTAACTGAGTGCCTGATTATTTGTAAAAACCACAAACTCTTTGGGCAATAAATAATGCCTCCATTTCCTAAGGGATTGCACTAAAGCATAAAGTTCCAGATCATAGGTGGAGTATTTTTGTTTGGCTTCATTGAGTCTTTCATTGAAGAAGGCTACAGGCCTACCTTCTTGACTAAGGACTCCTCCTACTGCTACTCCACTTGCATTACACTCAACTGTGAACAACTTATCAAAACTAGGCAACAAAAGTATAGGTTGGGTTGCTACCTCTCGTTTTAGCTTTTCAAACCCTTTATTAGCTTCTAAAGTCCACTTAAACTTTGTTTTCTGACCATCCTTGATTGTATCTAGCACTGGTGCACAGATGCCACTAAAATTCCTTATGAACTTCCTATAAAACTGAGCTAAACCATGAAAACTCCTTACCTCTGTTGCTGTGGTTGGTGTAGGCTAGTTTAGGATGGCTTCCACCTTGCTTGGATCCATCTTCAATGTTCCTTAGGATACTACAAAGCCTAGATACACAATTTATTGCTTGAAGAACTCACACTTCTCAAGGTTGATTGCCAACTGTTCTTCTTGCAACCTTTTTAGAACCATCTCCACATGCTTCAAATGTTCTTCAGTTGTCTTACTAAAAATCAGTATGTCATCCAAGTAGACTACCACAAAAATCCCTGTGAAATCCTTAAGCACCTCATTCATTAGTTTCATGAACATGCTAGGGGCATTTGAGAGGCCAAATGGCATCACTTTCCACTCATACAAGCCATCATTTGTCTTAAAAGTTGTCTTCCATTCATCACCTTCCTTGATTCTGATTTGGTGATACCTGCTCTTAAGATCTAACTTAGTGTAATATTGAGCACCTGCAAGGAAATCCATTAAATCTTCAATCCTAAGTATTGGGAATCTATACCTAATTGTGATTCTATTAATTGCTCTAGAATCAGTACAAAGCCTCCATTTACCTCCTTTTTTGTTGCCAAAACAACTAGGACTGCACATGGACTAATACTCTTCTAAATCAGACCTTGATTCAACAATTCTTCCACTTGTCTAGCCACCTCTTGGTTCTACTATGGGGTTAGTTTGTATGCTGCTTTTTTAGGCAATGAGGCTCCAGGTATGAAGTCAATTTTATGACTTATTTCTCTCTTTGGTGGTAGAGTTGCTGATGTTCCATCACTCACTATGCTCTTGTATTTGTCAAGCAAGTTTTGGACTGTTGCTAGTAACATTGTACTTTCAGCCTTTTCCTCTTCTTTGGGCTGCATCATGATCACATACCCTTCATTCCCTTGGTGTAGATCCTTGATGAACTCCTTGCCACTGTTCAACATAATGTTTGGAACCTTGGACTGTCCTTCATCATCCTCAATCAATGACTGCAGCTTGAAGGTTCTTTCATCCTTCTTAAATTCTATGGTGTTCTCTTTCCCATGATATACAACACCTCTATCATATTGCCATGGCCTACCAAGAAGAAGATGGCATGCATCCATGGGCAGTACATCACAAATCAGCTTGTCTTTGTAGCCTCCAATTGAGAATTCCATTGTAACCTGCTCATTCACTAGAACACTCTGCCCTTTGTTCAACCACGTGACTTTGTAAGGGTTGGTATGAGGTACCTTCTACAACTTTAACTTAGTTACTGCCTCCTCTGAGATGATATTATCTATAGAACCAAAATTTACAATGGCCTTGCATACCTTTCCCAATATCTTGCACCTTGCTCTAAACAAAGCTCCCCTTTGCTTGGGTTCTTCCTTGACCGGTTGTCTGATCAAAACCCTATTAAACATCAGATTTTCACCTACTTCTGATTCTATATGACTAACCTTAGGTGATTTGACACTCATGGTGTCCTCTTGTGCATAAGCTACTCTTTTCTCATTGCTTGAAGAAGCTTTCTCTGGGCATCTATAAGCTAGATGACCTAGCTGATTACAGTGATAGCACTTCATGGTGGAAAAGTAGGAGTTACTTCTGCCTGCTCCTCTTCCTCTGTTTGAACCCCCTTGAGGTCCTCTTCCTCTATTAAGTCCTCCTCTTGATGATGTTTCACCTCCATGCTCAGTAAGCTTTGATTCACCTTGGCTTCTTTGGTCATCACCTCTTCCTTGGTAACCTCCACGCTGTCCTCTTTGATCTCTGCCTCTGCCTCTGCCTTTAGAGGACTGCTCATGCTTTCTTTTATTCCTCTCTTCAATCTTTATAGCCAGCTGATAACATTGCTAGACTGTCTTGGGGCTGAGTAAAGCCATCTCTTCTTGTATATTCCACTTTAAACCATTGAGGTATCTAGCCACTTTTAGGCTCTCATCTTCTACCACATTTGATCTCAAACAAAACTTCTAGAACTCTTCGGTATAGTGTTGACATCTTGATCTTTTTGTCTTAAACTCTACCTCTTCTTGTGAAGTGGGATCTCATAATCATCTGGCATATATGCTTCTTTCACTTTAGCAATCATTCATTTCCAGGTTGATATGGGTTGCTTGCCTTCTTTCTCCCTTTCAGTTTGGACAAATTTCCACCAAGTCAAAGCTGATCCTCTCAGCCTTTATTTTGCAACCTTCACTTTTTGAGCTTCAGTAACTCCATCACATTCAAAGTGATTCTCCATTCCATCTATCCAGTCCATGACCAGATCGGGATCCATCTTTCCATAGAACAACGGTATGCCCTCAAGTCCTTTTCCACTCAGGGCTTTCAATGCCTTCAAGAAAGGCTCCTCCTCCAAAATAGGATCAGGTTCAGGGACTTTGTCCTCCTCTACAACCTCTTCTACCTTTGGCACTATTCCTTCCAGTCTTGCATTGTTCAATGCCTTCTCTAGCTACTCAATTCTTTCCTTCAAGGACTTGTTGTCCTCTTCTCACTCTTCAAACTTCTTGGATAATTGTGCATTTGTCACCATGGCTGGGGTTTCACTAGACTCAACTTTAGACATATAAGCTACTTTCGCAAATCTTTCACTGCTCTAATACCAATCTGATAGAAATGAGGTTAGATTGAGTCAATCACTGGCTCAATGCTCTGGGTCTCCAATTGGTAACCCTTGGTGTTTTTCTCCACCTTGCAACCTATAGGTCCTAAAAGTTATTAGGCACCCTTGGTCCTCCTTTCCAACCTTGCTATCAAGTTTCAAATCAATCACATTTCCTTAACCAAGCATTCTTGGTGCTTTCCCTCTCAAGCAATTTCTAGCCCTCAATAGCCTTAAAGACTAGCTTAACTTCAAAATACTTCCAAATCTTGTTACAAGGGTGTGAAAAGATTCCATGGCTTCCAAAATCATTTAACTAAAGCTCCTAATTGACCTCCATTGACAAACTCTCTGTCGCTTTCAAGAAAATGCTTTACTTGTATTTGAAAGGCTAGTAAGCCCAATTAGGTCTTTGAAATAGGGGAAAAATGCTTTCTCCTTCTAAACCCACCAAGTAAACTAGTTCTTAGCTTAGGAAATGTGTTTCACATGTCCTCACCTCCAAGATTCCTATGGCTTCAAGAATTCTCAGGTCCTATATTGTCCAGACACCAAAAGGGTCAAAAAACCTAGGGTTTCATTAGCTTTTCTAGGCTGATTCAAAACTGGTGAAAATTTCTTCATCAAAATGGACTATTACAGGCTCTTCCTCATCACCATGCAGAGCCAAGACACTCCCCTAAATCCTCAAAAAAGAATCTTTTAAAAATCTTCACTCCCCTGCAAATTATTAACGCTGTCCTCAAGCTTTTCCTAGCCGGGTTCTCACTGTCTCGCCTAGGAAAAGTCATTTAGCATGCTTGCATGAATCACAAAGACTCTTATATTTACAATATATACAAAGAGGTAGTTTTTCTTTGTTTCCACAATGTCCATACTTCCTGGTATGGATAGGAAACAAAACTAAAACTCCATTTTCTGAACTTTACCAATCAAAAACAAATCAAAGAAAAGACACCGAATTTACAAGAAAAGAAGAAAATGATGGGAACACTATCTATAATGACACAAAAAAACTTCAAAATGGATTCTTTACATGCCAGTAAACAACAAAAAAATGCTGATTTAATTCATCCAATCTGCTGCTTAGGATGCAAGAACAGAAAACTGCATTTTTTCACCAAAAATCATTGTTTTTTTTTCATTCACCAAAACTACCAACTCACAAAAGCCTTTTTCCACCTTCCAAAGTTGTGAGTTCACATTCCCCATGCAAAGAATCAGTTAGGCTAATTTTACCGAGCCTAAGAATAGCAAAAATCATGCTGTTTGAAAACACAGTGTGTTTTTCAATTCTTGCTAAAACTTAGGAAACCAACCATAAAAATGATTCCTAGATTATTCAAAATTTATCCTAAGCACCAAAAAGGTCCTCAACACATCCTAAAAGGTATTAGAAACCTTGCACAACAAAAAAAATTAGATTTAAAAACAACACTTCAAAATTTGCTTGTTTTTTTGGTAGGTGCTCCTGCACCATACAACCTGCCTCTTGCTCATCCAACTCACTGCACCATCATTCAACATGAAAATGTATCCACTGGTGGACCTCCTACTATCAATTTCTCCTACTTAATCAGAATCTACATAACCACGAATGCTAAGAGTCCTCTATGATTCAACCATGTTCCCATGGTAACATAAAGCAAAATATGAAGTCCCCTTCAAATATCTAAACACTCTCTTCACAGCATCTCAATGCGTTCTTCCTGGATTAGCCATAAATCAACTAAGAACTCCCACTACTTGGGAAATGTCTGGCCTTGTACAGACCATTGCATACATGAGACTGCCAACCACACTAGCATAGGATACACTGGTCATGTCCTCCATCTCAATAGGATATTTTGGATAGTCCTCAACAGATAGCTTCGTTCCCTACATGACTAGAACCACTAACTATTTTCAATCATTCATACAAAATCTCTCAAGAATAGTCCTGACATACTTACTCTGACTGAGCCCAAGCTTTCTATTCTTCATGTCCCTAGTTATCTCCATCCCTAGAATATACCTTGCTGCACCAAGATCTTTCATTTCGAACTTAGCAGACAACTGAGACTTAAGTTCAGAAATCATTAGCTTACTATTGCCTATGAATAGCATATCATCAACATAGAGAGCAATAACAAGTACTTGATCACTTTCAACTTTATAATATACACAGTGATCAAATTTTGATCTGACAAATCCCAAAGACAATACAAAAGTATCAATTTTTTGGTATCACATTCTAGGTGATTGCTTTAACCCATACAGAGATTTCTTTAATTTGCATACCAAATTTTCTTTACCTTTCTCAACAAAGTTCTTAGGCTGGGACATATAGATTTCTTCTTCAAGATCACCATGAAGAAATATTGTCTTCACATCCATCTGTTCTACCTCTAAGTCATATGCTACTACAAGTGACAAAAGAAATCTGATAGATGTTAGCTTTGCTACAGGAGAAAATATTTCCCCATAATTGATTCCCTCTACCTGGGAATAACCCTTTGAAATTAGTCTCACCTTGTACTTTTCTACACTGACATCCAGACCAATTTTCTTCTTAAATACCCATTTGCAACCAACTGTCTTTCTGCCTTTAGGCAAGGGCACCAAACTCCAGGTTTCATTCTTTTCTAATGATGCCATCTCTTCATTCATGGCTTCCAATCAAGAGTCTGAATCAGACATTTTAAATGCCTCCTTTACAGTCCTAGGCTCATCAATGCTAGAAATTAAAGCATAGGCACAAATAGAATCAATCAAAGAGAACACATACCTATCTGGTTGTTTCCTTTCATGGGTTGACCTCCTCACTTGTTGAGGCTGAGGCTGAGGTTCTTCTTCTTCTTCTTCAGAACTTTTAGAATTGCTTGAGCTCTCCTCAGTTTTAGGTACATTTTGAATTCTCAATTCCTCTTTCTCTAGTGTAGGAGGAATTAATGCTACATCCTTATTTTTTTCTGACTTTGTCTCTAATTGCAGATCCAAAGTGGAAGGTTTTAGCTCACAAAATATTACACTTCTATTGTATACAACCTTCTCTATATCAGGATTCCAAAGCTTGTATCCTTTTATGACAGTGCTATAGCCAATAAAAATATATTTGATAGCCTTTTTCTCCAATTTAGATCTTTTCACATCCAACACATGAGCGTATGCCTCACAACCAAAGACACGAACATTTCTAAGAGAGGGCTTCTTACCAGACCATGCTTCCAAAGGTGTTTTCTCAACAAGAGCAAAATTTGGAGAATGATTAATTAGATAACATGCAGTAGATACAACCTCAACCCAAAATTTATCCTCCAAGCTAGCACTACTGAGCATACTTTGTGCTCTCTCCATCACTGTCCTATTGAACGTTTCTGCAACTCCATTCTACTGTGGAGTATAAGGTGTATTCTTGTGTCTTTTAATTCCATGGTCTTTACAGTATCTTTCAAATTCATCAGAACATAATTCACTGCCATTATCAGTCCTTAAACATTTTATTTTTCTTCTAGTCTGATTTTCTACAAGGTTCTTAAATTCCTTAAATCAACTAAACACTTATGATTTACTTTTCAAAAAATAAACAAATTCTCTTCTTGAATAATCATCAATAAACGACACGTAGTATCTTGACTTAGACAAAGAAGGAAAATTCACCAGACCAAACACATCCAAATGAATATAATCTAGCAAACCAGAAGATTTATGAGGACTGGAATAAAATGAAACACAGTGTTGTTTTCCATATATATAGTGTTCACAGAATTCAAATTCAAGATTACAATCTTCAAGCCCCTCAACTAGGTTTTTATTCTTCAAGGTTTTTAAACCTTTTTCTCCTATGTGGCCTAACCTATGATGCCAAAGCATAGTCTTCTCTGTAGGAAGTTTTACTTCCATAGAGTTTACATAATTAAGTATATTTCCCTCTTTACCTCCATGTGCAGCTTTCAGTGACTTTCTAGAGACACTATTACATTGAACAGCCTGTGCATCCAGCTTGTACAGGGTACCAATTTGAGCACCTCTAGCCAACACCATTGAACCTCTAGTCATCTTACAGCCATTTCCAGATAATGTAACTTGTACTCCAATATCATTCAGCATACTTACATAAAGTAATTTTTGAGCCAGACTTGGTATGTGCATTACATTATTGATTCCCTTCACTCTACCATTAGGGAATTGTATTCTGACTCTTCCATGGCCAACTATCTCCAAAGTTGAATCACTTGCCAAGTACACCTTTCCACCATTATATTCTTCATACCTCATGAACCATTCTCTATGAGATTTCATGTGGAAAGATGCTCTAGAATCAATCAGCCAGACATCATCTAATGCCTGAGTAGCCAAGGCTACAATGAAGGCATCACCATCACTATGAGAAGAACCATTATTGAAAGAGCCTTTCTTCTTCTTTTTCTCCTCTTTACAATCCTTTCGGACATGACCAGGTTGCCCACAATTCCAACACTTCGCCTTGGACTTCTTGCCGGAGACTTTGATCTCCCCTCTGATTTTGATTTGGACTTCTTGTCCTTCTTCTTTCCTTTCTCTTTCGGTCTTCCTCTGACAGCAAGAGCTTCCTTCACCATCTCAAAGATTTCCTTCTCATCTCTTCTGACAACAAAGATGCAACAACATATTCCATCTTGAAATTCGATGTTGTACTCCCAATAGCCATCACTAGATGATCCCATGAGTCTGGCAAAGAACACAACAATAGCATACAACGATCCTCTTCTTCAGTCTTTACACCAACAAATGTCAATTGAGCAATCAACATATTAAATGTGTTCAAATGATCAGCCATAGACCCTCCCTGCATTCTCAAAGAATACAACTTCTTCCTCAGGAATAGTTTATTCACCAAGGACTTCCCTTGATAAATAGACGCTAGTATCTTCCACAAAGAAGAGGCAGTCTTCTCCTCATGCACATTCAGAAGCACTGAGTCTACCAAACAGAGGCTTATCATCCCCTTAGACTTCCTATCTGCAAGGTCCCAATCTTCTTGCTTCATGCCTATAGGTTTCACTCCAACCACAACAATCCAAAGATCACGATCAACTAAAAGATCCTCCATCTTGAGTTTCCACAACTCAAAGTTACTGCTGTTGAACTTCTCTATTTCAAGCTTTCCATATGCGCTAGCCATCTTAGCCTGTAAATAGAAATAACAAACTCTACAAGACTCCCACTGAATAGAATTGTCTCAAAAAACCCAACGTACCCACAAGGATAACACAACTGGCTAGGCTCTGATACCACTTGTAAGGAAAATTAGATGCGAAAACAATTCTCCTAACGTCAATACCTCAAAGAAGAATGTAGATATACTTTTAATTTTTCCAATTACAGTTCAACTAAGATGCACTATGAGGTAAATAATAGAAATAAAGTATTTGACAATCACACAAGAACACCAGATATACATGGGAAAACCCTTTCGAGAGAAAAAACTCACCACACCAAGAGAAGTCACTTTGTATTACAGTAATAAAGATTGCATACAAGTTTCAGACTTATCTTTCTGATGTCTGTTTATAGCAACATTCACCATGAACAATCTTCAAACAAAAAATTTCAAGTTACAGCCTTTATAGATTAGAATACATCTACTAATCATACAACAATCTATTGAAAAAAACCTTCGAACCAACCAATCGATCACAATCTGCAATCACAGAGTATATACCTATTGTTCCATGTCTGTCGATCTTCCTCATAGAACCGTCACAATGAACTACCTTCTAATTGTTCAGATTTAGCTTCTCCTATTGGTCCACGAGACTCCACATAGGACGGTCAAACTGTCAAAAGAATTTGCACTGTGTTGGCATCTCGATGAGACACTAACAGTGTCTCGCCGATGCCACATAACCTTCATATCGATGTGGCCAAGAGTCACTGTTATCACCAAGACATTCTATCAAGCTTTCATTGTTACACCGAAACACCAAGCAGTCGCCCAGACCTATCACTTTCGCCAGGAGATCATAGCGAGTCACCAAAGGTTATACCAAAGTCACAAGTCATATCAAGTTCCAAAGAATAGTCGGCAAGACTTACATCTTTCACCGAGAGAACATACTAAACTCCAAGACTTACCTCGAAGTGTTCTTCCATCGCCAGGACCTATGCTGAAGAACTCTCATCATTAGAAAGACTTACATATTTCACTGGGACTTCTTCTCAAACCATTTGGGTTACCCCGATAGCCATCGGCTATTGGAAAGACATCCATCAGTTGCTAAGAGATCTCCCCAAGATCTTTTGTGTTACACCAAACACCGAACAGTCGGCAAGACTTTGCACTCTCGCCAAGACCTTTCCCCGATTGCTAGAGTTACTCTGATGAACATTTGGATGTGTCCCCATCAGTGTAACCTTCACTATTTGTTAAGACCTCATAGCAAGAACCCTTTATCTATCCTAAAGACTTCAATACAAAACATATTGTTGGTGAGACTTTAACACATCACCCAGAATTCTTCCCAAACAAAGCCTTTTGGACAAGGTTTTCATTGATATACGATTGAATGGCCTATCGGCCAGAGATCTCCACACGATAAGAGGTCATATCGAATACAGTATGTCACACTGAAGACTCCAATGTGAAACTGTTCAGCAAGACCTTTCCAAGGTTACAGTGACCTATATAAAATAGAATCTATCAAAGCTGCTAGTCAACCAAACATGGTAGATGTCATACCGACTTTGCTCCAATGGAGGTTTCAGCCTGTATTGATTGAGGCATAATTCCAACAAAAATCAAGTGCCCATTGGGAAAATGGCCTTACCTCATAAACAGGTTGTAATGGCATGGCTAGACGACGCTCTCTTGATGTAGAAGTTTGACATATATGACATGCCCTTACATGTTGGTGGGCATCCTTAAACACACATGGCCAATAATAACCAGATCTAAGGATCTGATGTGCTAAAGAATCCACGTAACCATGACCCGTGCCATGTTTTTGATGAAATTCAACAATTGCGTGCTTAGCTTCTTGTTGATCAAGGCATCGTAGCTAAACCCCCTCAAAATTCCTTCTATATATCAATCCTCCTTTGAGCATGTAATGGGAGCTTTTCATTCTTAGCGCTCTCCTCTGAGTTGTATTCATTCCCTCTGGGCACCGATTATTGAGCATGAAATAAAAAATATCGGCATACCAAGTGTCATTAGAAAAGGACTGTGTTGTATACTGCTGATAAGTAATGTTCTTACTAGCATCTGCCATTGCTTTAGAAAGGCCTTGACCTCATACAAGTTTCATAGGGTGAATCTCCTAATCGAACTCCTACAAAATAGCCATCCATTTCCCCCTTCGTTTTCCCAACTCGCTCTGTATAAGTAGAGATTTCACAGTAGCATCAGAAACCACAACAATTATCTAACTTTGAAGGATATAAAGTCTGAACTTCTTGACAGCTCTAACCAATGCAAAAGCTTGTTTCTCAAGAGGTGGGTACTTGACTTCAGCATTATTAAACAAAGAGCTCATGAAGGAAATTGGCCTTTCATCCCCCTCCTCTCTTCGTTGTGTCAGGATAGCTGCACGTGAGTGTTCATAAGCAAAAGAATAAATATAAAATGGTTTCAAGTAGTCAGGACTGGTGAGGACTGGCGCCTCCAAAATGGATTGCTTAACTTGAGAAAAAGCAGCCTTTGCCTCATTACTCCATTCTATTCTAGCATCTTTCTTCATCATTTCATTCAAAGGTTTAACAATTTCTATAAAACCTGTGATAAATTTCCTCACAAAGTTGATCTTTTCAAAGAAAGATCTCATCTCCTTCTTACTTCCTGGCATGGTTAATTTCATAATAGACTCAACTTGGTCTGGATCTATTGATATTCCTCTTTCCGAGATTATGTGTCCCAAAAATTTTCCTTCAAAAACTCCAAACACACACTTTTTAGGATTCAGAGAAACACCATGTTGGATACATCTTTCAAGAACTTTAGCCAAGTCTACAGCATGGTTTAGTCTATCTTTAGATAATACTATCAGTTCATCCATATAAATGATGATGCACTTACCAATCAAATCTTTGAACACTACGTCCATTGCACGCTGAAAGGTTGCTCCAACGTTGATCAAACCAAATGGCATCCTCCTATAAGAAAATGTTCCCCACTTAGTAGTGAAGGTTGTCTTCATTCTGTCTTCATAATTAATGATCACTTGATTGTACCTAGAATAACCATCCAAGAATGACATCATTTGAGACCCATTGACAGTTTGCAAGACTTCGTCTATAGAAGGGAGTGGGTAGTTGTTTTTTTCTGAAGCTCTATTCAGATTCCTAAAATCTACACATAGCCTGATCTCCCCATTCTTTTTACGAATTGGAACCAAGTTAGCCACCCATGTTGAATGTCGTACAGGGAAGATTATTCTTGCAGAAAGAAATTTTTGAACTTCCTTAAAGATCAGTGGTTCAATCAGGGCGTTGACAAGATGTTGTTTCTGCTGAAATGGTCTAGCTTTAGGCTTCAAAGGAATAGTATGAGTTATCATAGAAGTATCAAATGTTTTTAGATCTTCATACCCCCAAGCTATTGTAGTAATATCTTTCTTCAGTGCCCTTAATATATCTTCTCTAATTGCTTCAGGGTAGGCTTCCCTATGTAAACATTCTTTTCAGGGCTAGAGTCAGCTAAGTTAATAGTTTCATATTCACCTCCCTTGTCTCCGGTTGATACTTTTTCCCGAGCCCTTGGATCTGAATCAAAAATTCTTTCTAAGGCCACCATTCCCTTGGGAATTCTATTACTTTTTAAATTGAGGACACCCTCTGTATCGCAGTCTTTGAGGTTCCAGTCTCCTTGATCCTTGTCAGACTCATCGATGACCTGTCCTTCGAAAACATCTGAACTTGCTAGAAAAGCAAGGATATGTCGATCATTGTCAAATACTTGAAAGTTCCTAACATTATCAAGGCAACTGGGGTAGATATCAATTCTACTGAGAATCTCTTGAGCTCGGAGTCTTGCATGGGTTCCAGGGTACTTGCGGCAACAACTAATGAATTAGCTATTTGATTCTCCACTCTAGGGATTAAACTAATCCCAAAAGCATCAAAGTCTTCAATCAAGTTCTGCATCCGATTTCTATAAGCTGCCAGCTTTTTATTGTGACATGTGTATTGGCTGCATACTTGCTTGATAATCACTTCTAAATCTCCTTTAACCATCAAGGTAGTAACTTTCTTTTGATGTGCGAACATCAATCCCCAAGCTAATGCTTCATATTCTGCTATATTGTTAGTGCATCCAAACTGAAACCTGTAAGAAGCAACAAATGATTTCCTTTTTGGGTTGGTTAACTCAATTCTAGCACCACACCTTGTTTTAGATTTGGATCCATCAAACGTGAGGGTCCATAGCTGATCATGAGCTGGGGTTGATCTCTTTGATCTTGTTGTGGGTGCTTGGATAAGATGAACCATAGGTGGGGCCACTTGATCTTTCACATCAAATATTGGGAATGGGTGTTCAATAGGTTCATCAGGTGCAATATCCAATTCCTACTCAGATATATCATGTAATCCTAGGATATCTTTTCTGACAGTTATCTGTATCTTTGATTAACCCCTTGGGTTTTGGTATACTTGTGAGTGCAGGGGTATCAAACAAACCCTGGGGTTGTTCAACATAACTATGTTGGTCTAGTATTATGACCGGGGTAAGTTCAGTTTGAGAAGGGACTTCCTTTGAAGGTATATTATCTTTGGTTAACATTATTACATTTTTGGCTTCAAATGAGAAGTGACCTAAAATGGTCTCAAGGTGACTTGGGCTAGTTTCTTTAGTTTGGAAAACATGATTTAGGACACTGATGTAGGGTTGGCAAGTCAATTCTGAATGATTTTGGTAGTGCACCCTGCACCAATTTGGGAGTAGAAGACTCCATAAATCAATATCTTCCCCTAAGACTACCTAATCCTATTGCAACTTCTTGATCAATACACGTTGGTTTACACTAATCATGGGATCAGAGAATTCTTACATTGAAAAATCATTAGAATTAAGAACTGAAAGAGTCAGAATTTCCTCTCTTTTATAAACCCCTATCTCAATTTCAAAATAAGCTACCTCGTTGGGACAGTCATACTCAGTGATGATGTGTTTGATGTGAGGTTCACTCTCAATCCTAATCTGCGTAAGCATTCCCCTCCATGGTAGCCACATATGTGCAAAGTCGAGGGAGAGATATCCCCCTATACTCTTCATTAGATCTCTTCTCAAAAGCATACCGTAAGTCTCAGGAATGTCTACTACTTGAATATCCATATTGGTTTGAATCCTAGGGTTAGACCCTACTTACACGTGTATATTTCTCAATTCTCCAATTACATTAACCTTTGTTTTATCAAGTTGGATGACCTTCTTGTTTGTTTGGATAGGATTCAATCCCAATTTCTTGCATACAGAAAATGGCATAACATTTCTAGAAACTCGTAAATCTAGTAGACAATTGTGCATATTCTTCCCATAGATTCTCAAACTTAAAAGAAATGGTGGGGTCCCTACCTTGTTTCTGAACAAATCTGTGTTCATGTCCACAGCGGGTGCCACCTTGGTTTTCCCTTTTCATTTATCAGCTTCTTCCAAAGCTTTCAACACTATATCTCATTGGGAAGGGCACCATTTTAGGATGTCAAAGTATGATAAAGAGGTTTTATGTTTATGCATCTCAGAAACAATATCAAATTTTGTGTTATAACTTGCATTATATTTGAAAACACTAGATGAATTACCTTTGCTAGGGAAGTCAGGTGGACCCTTCGATGGAGGAGGGTTGTTATCAACACTCTGATTCAGAGGCACCATGTGGTTAGGTGGTGCTGATGTAGTGAACAGACCCTTATTCTAGTTTCTTAGGAAGTGTCCTCCCTTTTTCTGAAAGGCTTGGGCATCATACACATCTTCCTCTGGTTCATTCTCATTATGCATTGGGAATGAAGGTTCTTCTTCAAAGAGGTCATAATCCATTGTTGTATCCACTGAGCCACCTCCTTTATTTGAATTCCCTTGGAACGTTTTGGAATCTTCCTGTGTCATCTTCACAACCTTCTCCATTTCAGGACAGTTCACCTTGGAATGAGTTGTAGTATCATGTAGCCTGCACCAGTTAGTCATAAAATTGAGGTCAGCCACATTTGCAGTATGTGGCTTGTCCTCATTAGCTTGATAAATGTGAGAAACCCCACTATTATTTGGCCCTGTGTTCCATTGTCTGTTGTTATTAGGCCTCTGGTTATATCCTCTATTCTGATTTTGATAGCCTTGGTTAGGGAAGTTTTGGCCTTGATAATTCCTCTAGCTGTGATTGTTGTTATTCTAATAATTATCCTGATTATTATTATTCTGATTAGGGTAATTACCTTGATTAGCATAATTACCTTGGTTTTGAGAGGGGTTCAGTTTAAGCTGAGCCATGTCATTTGTGACTTGAGACAAAGTTTTCTTTAGGGTCTCCACCTTGTTTGTGAGTTGAACTATCCTTTCACTCTCAGCATTCTTAGTAACAGGTGGCTGACTGACAGGATTTGGTATTCCAGCTTGATTATGATGACCATGTGGAGCGTGATGAGCCCGTGATGGTTGAGAGAAGTCAGGAGCTCCATTGGTAAAGAATGGAATAGGATATTGAGTCTGTAACTCAGACATGGGTCCATAATGGCAAGGAGACATCCCTAGGACAGTATTGAATAAAGGGGTTGGATTAGGCATCAGATACCCCATAGAAGGAAAACCTCCTCCCAAGTTCCCTTGTTGAGAGCTAGTTTGTTGTTGTAGCTTGATGACTAGATGATAAACTTTAGATAGAGAATCAATATCTGTCAGCTAATAAGTCCTTTGTAGGAACAAGCCAAGAAAAGGGTCTATAACTCTAAAATATGCCTGAATGGCACTATTCTCAGCAACTAGATAGGGGTCTTGCAATCTCCTATAAATTCATTGAAACCTTGTATTAAACAAGGGTAGTGATTCACATGGCTCCTTCCTAATGGTAGAAAATTGATGGAACAAAATGGTTGGATCCACATAAACTCTAAACTGATTGATGAAAGCATTCTCCAAATCTGTCTAGCTCAAAATGGAACCTTGTGGAAGATTTAGGTATTAGTTGTATGCCATATCCCCTAAGGAATAAGGGAACAACCTACAAACCACATCATGGTGAGCTATCTGGGCTCTAGTACAAGTGTCCTTAAAAGCTTGTATGTGATCCTCAACACTCCTTGATTCGCCATGAATTTATTTGGGACATAATCTCTCAGGATTCTTAGGCATATCATGAAAGCCTCCAGGAATAGTCCCCAATGGAGAGGGATTATTCAAAAAAAATGTCATTGGTGGTGGTGGTGGAGGTTGAGCTAGCTGTTGGATGGGCTGAACTAGCTGTAATGGAAATTGAGGTGGATTTGGTTGTGGATTCACAAGTATCAACTGGGCTATTGGTGAAAATCCTAGTGGAGTGAGTGGACCTGACAAGGGTGGTAGAATGGTTGCCTTGTGAATCTTATGTCTCGTTGGGGTCTCGAGTTCTATCAAAGGTGGTGGGTTTTTAGTTGATCAAAGAACTCTATGGGACCTCTCTGGTGAGAAACACCCAATGTTATCCAGTTTTCTCTTCTAGCCCTCCTTCTAGCACCAGTTCTCTATTGATGCACCAAGTTGACACACAACATGCAGGTAAGATAAAATTAAAAGTATCTCACCTCTCCTGAAAGAGACAATCAGTAATCAAACTAATCACCTCCCAAGGTCTTTGATGTTGGTTCACAACGTTGTTGTTTCATGAAGTGGTCAATATGGTGGTAATGTTCAAGGGGCCTGCTGGTTTTGAGCTTCTGGATTGTTACAAGATCAAACATCTATCTAAACCTACTTTAATCGGTGGTTTTAAAGAAACAGAAAAAGATAAATCAAGGTTTTTCAAACTGAAAAGAATGTTGATTCATTCAACTAATCAAACTTGTTGCCTTCCAAGGAATTCCTAAACTAGAACTACAAAATAAAATTAACCTATAATTGATACAAAGTTTCATTCATTCACAGTGCAAACTTTAACAATAGATTGCAAATCACCATTCAAACAAAACATAAGATAAAATCTCATTCCTTGAAATCTTTTCAAATCAAATGATTAACCCAAAATGAATACCATTCTAGAGCATAATATAAAGTAGGTTTAAATCTGGTTGCTCCTATTGTCAATGAAACAGATAAGCAACATTTACAAATCTGGCAAGATCACCAGTGTACAGAAAACCCATGTCTTCAAATTATCTCCATCTATGCTAAGAAAATCTAGAAGATACATCACCTCCTCCTCCTACTGAACTGCAAAAACATCTAACTTACTTAAAAAAAACCCTAACTTGCTTTTTCGATCTCCCTTACACCCTTTTCTAACTTTCCTAACAAAAGATAAATAGCAAGAATCATGCAAGATAACAACAATTCGAGTCTTTTGTATTATAGCCACTACTTAGAATAAAATAACTTCTAACTCCTACTCTACTTCTTGAGTTTTTCTACCCTCTAACCCTTACAAAAGAGGTGAAATGACATATTTATAAAACATGCCAGATGTGTCGGCCAAGTTAGGGTTTACAATATGTCGGTCATAGAGCAAGTCGGCCCTAGAAGAATTTGAACCAAAATCAAACGTGCATTAAATGCAAGGGCACCAACCAGATCGACCCAAGACTTTCCACATAACTCAGACCAAAATGCATGAAGAAGAGGCAAAGTGAAATAATGAGGAAGCATGACTTTCGATGCAGCTTTGCATTAACTATTTCCCCCACTTCGCCCATACCTTGCTCTATTCTAGCCTTCATCACCAAGAATGTCCTCTGTAAGCTATTCGCAAGTGGCATAGGTGAAACCCTAGTTCACCATTCAATAGCATTGATATTATTCTTTAGATCTGTCCCATCGTATTATCCCAGTCCCTCTTGTTGGATTGATATTCATTAATTACTACACTTTAGGTCACTGCATCATCTAGCTAGTGCCTAGTTACTGGATCTCATGATAGCCCTAGTCCTTCTGTAGTAGGGTGTTCATATTCATATCTGAAACCTCAAACTAGACTGATGTCATCCTGCCCTCAAGAATCCTACTCTTTTCATACAACTTCATTCTTTCTCTGCTTCAGAGATGGATGATCCCTCTATGTCTCTCTTAGCCTTTCCAGCCGTTGCCTTGCTAGACTCGGCCTGCATCCATCAAACACTAATGTGAGTATCCAAACATTGACAACATTTTCATCCAAGTGTTAGCTTAAAATCATGATAAAACTATTAAATCAACCCTTAAGCATCAAAAATAAGAAGTTTGGGATTTCGAGCTAACCCAGGAAAAACACTTTGGAAGGAATTTCAGAAAATTCTGAACCAGGTGGATTCTCCTGATGAAGCACCAATGTCAACAATGGATCACCAAAATGAACACAAGCAGGGTATAACAGTGAAATTCATCAAGCTAAAGCAAGATATGTTTAAGCATTCATCATTAGATTCATCAATTTTATCCAATTTCTTAAATTCCACAAAGCATAGTAGAGAATTCAAAAAAAATCCAGCAGGACTAGAATTTTGTGGATGACTCAGAACTTTGCACTTCAGAAAATAGAAGGAAACCAAGAAAATCTAGCCAAAACGAAGAATCCCGAAGTAGGCATAAGGTTTACCAATAGATCGTTTGAATGAAGAAGGAATGCATATAACATTGTGAAATCTATCAAAATAAGCATGGAATATCAAGCATTCATCACCTAAATCATTCCTGTGCCCACAATTTCAAGTCACTTGAAGCTTGGCAGAAAATAGAAAAAAATCTAGCCGGACCAGAATTTCGCGGATGACCCGAAACTCCGAACACCAACACACATTTTTGAGAAACTGAAGGAAACTGGGAAAATACAATCGGGCAGGAAAATCCCGAGGTTGACAAAAAACCCAAAAATTGACAAACCAACAGGAATTCGCTCAAATTGACCGAAGGCCACAAATTTGAAGACCCTGGGCATGAAAATTGTTTAACATGAGCCTCCTACAGATCTTCTTCGAATCCTAGGCTCAATCGAAAGCAAATCAAGACGAAATGGCAACGCCCTAGGTATGGAACCCTAGATTTAAACCATTAATGCACAAAGCAAGCCAATAAATGCCCAAACATAGGAATTCAAACTCCAAGCAAGACCATAACATTTTAAAGCACAACAATATTGAACATCTCAACCTAGGAGAACACAAATGATAAATAAAAATGGCATAAAGCTTCAAAAACTGACCAAACTCGGAAACCCGATGGCAAGGTGGAAATTCAGAAAAATCCAGCCTAGGCAGAATTTCATGAAAGCCAAAAATCTCTAAACTACATTGTAAAATAGGCCGAGCCAAAATTTGAGCCCAATCCAGGAAAATGGAGGGAAGGAGGAAAAACCAGGAAAATTCGACCGGGGTGGACAATCCCGAACTGGTTCAAAAATCTGAACAACAACATTGAAACCAGAGTTTGAAAGAAAACTGGGAAAATCCGGATGGACCAGAAAATCCCGAACTAGGGTAAAAACCCGAACCTCGCCCAAGACATAAGATTTTCAATATGCAACTTGGGGAAAACACTTGGGCAAGCAAGATAAACATATTAAGCACACACCAAGGCAAAGCAAAACCTCAAAAATCAAAGGGAGAAAAACACAAAGAGCAAAAGAAAAAGAGGGTCCCATTTTAATCAAATTTAAAATGGGATGGTTATGCAAGGCATAACAATGATCTTTGTGAATTCAATGTATTCTAGCTGTAAATTTTGATAACATCTATAGAGGCTTTTAGATATAATACTCTCATGATAAAAGAGATACAATTTTAATTCTCTATTATTGTCGCTAATTTTTCCTCCTTGCGATTTAGAAGGCCCCATGGATTTTCCATCCTCATGGAATTTGGGGGACTACGGATTCCCTGAGCCAAATTTCTTCGCTAAAATCCATCTAATGCGAATTTTCCCAAGAATCATTTCCTTAGAGGATTTCCTCGTCTAGTGGATTTTCTTGAAACCCATTTTTCCCTTCACTAATTCTAGCATGGCATGGAAAGTCCAAGACTTTGCTCCTTCATAAAATCTAGAGTCATTTGAAATCCCCAAGCCTGTGTATTCTTCTTGAGCATTGATGATTTCATGTGCCATGCCATTCTAACATAAGTGGCTCTTCCAAAGACAACTCCATTAATATGAAATTGTTTGGTCTACATCATTCTTGGAGAAACTTGTATTATCATGCGAAGAACTCGAGAGCCTCAACTTCTACTTTGAAACATCGCCACCATTTCCAATTTTTTAAATGTTGCGAACCATTATCATCTTAGCACTAACCAGTCCCAACAAATTGGAAATCCATCGTGGAGGAGTTCATAGACCAAATCATATCAATAATGCATCATAATATCTATGTTGTTGGTCTCTGATAAGCTTAAATTCATGTGGCCCGACCATTATGCTACTAAAAAAATCAATGATCATCATACATATTTAAGTTCATCATTTTAGATGTTCACATCTGCAAAATTCAAACTTCTCGCCCCTATAAACATTACACCTTCATACCCATACACTAAAACATTTCCATTAAATCAGTAATCTGCCCTGCTTTTTATTCTGCCACCTCTTGGGAATACTTGATGTGCTTGTAATTTAACCATTTTATGAAGCCTAAGAACATGGGCAGGGATGAAGCTTCCTTGAGGACATTCCAAGATTATTGAATTCTAGCCTATGGCTCAAATGGATTAAATACCTGTGTGATTACCAAGCTTAAAGTTAATTCTTTTGGAGACCTCAATTTCCTCAAGATTTTTGGTGCCTTGCAGATTTTTTCACTTCGCAGAATCTTCCTTATTGTGGATTACCTAAGACTTTCAACACTTTTGCATGAATTTTGTTGTTTGGGGATCTAGCAACTTCATAGAATCCTCATTACAAAAAATTCCCCAAAACATATTCCTTTCGTGTAATCCGCTAGATGAAGGATTCTATGAAAATTTTCTCTCTCATAAATTTTGTGGACTGTTATCACTTCCTTCCTGAAACTAAATGATTTTGATGCATTGCACTCATACAAGAGTTGATATGCACCCTAAAAAATATGATCAACACATATACAAATTCACACTAATGAATTCCATAATCATCAGATTCCACATTTAGTATTCAAGTGAACAATTAATCCAATGATGCCCAAAATTAGAGAGCAATGGCATGTGCAAAGTAGATATATGACATGATGTTGGTAATCAAATGCAATTGATTTATATCAAGGTAAGGAGAATTTATCTTTCGAATTCAACTTCCAAGGGAATTCAAGCCTAAGACTAGAGAGGTGAAGTGCAAACACAAGACCTGAAATGCACATATATATATATATATATATATATATATATATATACAAGCAAGCTTACTCACACAATTATGCAATACCAGGATGATCATAATGACTAAAAATTCCATTTGACAAGATAGAATTAGTAGAATTGGGAAAATAAATTAATCTCAAGAACCCTAGTCATTTGATGCAATGAGTCAAACCAAACACTTGAATTCCTTTGGGAAGAACAAAACTAGAGACAGTCAGATGCAAAAGAGGAAAAAAAAGGGGTCCCTACTTTTAGTGGGGCATGTGTGCAAAAAGTGCACAAAAAATGGTGACTTTGTTGGGAAAATTCTCTAGAGCATTTCAATGACAAACTAGAATCATGAACCTAAAATCTCTCGTTTTGATCCTCACATTGGGTCAACCGATAAACTAAAGTCTCAAAACCAATGAACAAGCTAGCCCTTCCTATGTTGAAAATCCAAGTGTGTGTAGATGTATTAATTTCCCTCCCTTAGTCACTATGGAAACCAAGTTCAGTCAAGTTAAGCTACATACAGATTCTAACTCCAAAAGCAACTTGGATAGAGCCTCGCTACTAGTCAAGTGTCCATAGCCCTAATGAGGTTATCACTGTGATTCTCTTGAACATAGCTCTACTTCGGCCAAGTGTCTGTAGCACCAATATAGTTATTTGGATCCTCTTGAAAAGTTGAATTCACTTTTGATTTTCAATATTTTCCTTTCTTTTCTTTCTTTTTTGATTTTTCTTTTTTTCACTTCTTTTCTTTTCAACCTATAAGCAATAAAGTTCACACTCAGGGTTGAGAATCATAGTAGCACTAAAGCATAAATATAAGATATTTCACTTAACAAAACCTCACAAGGAACCCACAACAACCTCAGGATTCTTAAGATATGTGTAAATATGTGATATTTGAGCACATTCAAGAACTAACTTAATTCAATGACTTATCCTCTTTAAATGTTTAGCACATATGACACCAAATAGAGGATTTTCACCATTCCATCCAGAAAAATGATTAGTGTTTGTAAAGGAAATACTTAAAGTAGTCCCAGATAAATAATCATTGTGTAGAAATCACACTTCCAACAAAAAATGGGAGACCCCCAGCCAAAGAATCCAAGCAAAACCAAACTAGAACCTAAACTAACCAAAGCAAAGTAAACCAAAATCAAATATAAACTAACCAAAGTAGAAAACTAGAGCAAAGAAAAATCTAAATCTAAAGAAAACCTAAACTAAAGTAGACCAATGAAAACCTACAACAGAAGCAAAGCAAAGCAAGTTGTGTTTATTCAAGTCATCATCATGTATAAAGCGACTCAACATGACTAATGATTAGACAAGGAAAGCTGAGTCCCACGCTTATTCGGCCTTTCAATGTATGGACAAGTAGCAAGGTGATAGTAGTAGTCCTCAAGAATGAAAACTCATCTTTATACTCAACAAGATAAGTTTCAGTATTGCAACATTCAAACTCCATGTCATAACCAGTAGTAATCACTAATTGAGGCAATTCATTGGGACCATGATCAATCCACATGCAAGTTGTCTTTCCTAACCTCCATAATCAACTTGGTAAGCTTCAAAACTTTCAGTAACGAAAGAATCAACCTAGTGCAATGCTTGTTTAGATAGAATGCCATGATTCTTGTCTTCCAATTATGAGGAGTTGATCTTCATATCATCAAGAGGTCTCCACTGATGGTACAAAAATCCTCTCATGCTTGAAACTTGAGTGTATTCATAAGGTGTCAACAATGAAATTGCAGGAACATCCTTATGTGAATCAACTTTCTCATGTGAATGTGTGTTAGAAGTCACCACAAGTTGATCTTTAAGCCCATTTTCACTAGCAATTTTGTGGTCATGCTCATCAATGGTGATAGTAACATCATTATGCTCAACATCTTCTGTAATTCCCTACATATCAGTATAATTTAGACAGGTCTTATCAAGGTCAAGGTATGCACAATATGTGAATCATCATTAGCAAATGCATCAGAAAAAATAGGATTTGATGAACAAGAAAAATCCCATTCATTTACTATCGGTGCAAGCTCAGATTCTTGTTCACAACCATCATCAAAATTAGCTCCTTCAACTTGCTCCATGAGATATTCATCAACCATTTTCCATAGTTCCTTTATCAAAGACTCAATCTCCTCCAGGGCTTCCTCAACATTTGTTGCTATGCATTCCTCAGATTCAACACATGTTGGTTCCTCTACAAGGCTTCCCTCAACAACTTGTTGAAATTCCTTGATTGAAGATTCATTTGATGTAGCTTTTTGTGAATCTCTTGTAACTTATTCTTCCACCTCCTTAAATGTTGTCTATCATTGAAAATATTTGAATTCCTAATGTTCCTCCTCATGTATCCTACACCAAGTTGGTAACAACTCCTTTAGGAAAACTCTATATCCCAAACCTGGCCAATCCTTCATAAATTTGGCAACAAACTCATCATATCTATCCTATGATGGATCTTCATCATGAATAGAAGGATTTTGGCTAATCTCTCCTTTCTCTTGTGGTTCACGCTCTATTGAATATTCCATTTTAGACCCTTGGCTCACCTCTATAGGACCAACATCCTTGATCTTTATAGGAATCTCTTTGCTTAAATGTTCATCAATTACCTTTGTTGCCTTGGATATTCTAGATTCTTCCTTATGGCATGCTACTTCATTTATAGATGGCTCAACACTTGCTACACATTCTTTAGATCCAAAATTTGGTGGCTTCTCTGTAGTACATTCCTTGACTGGTTGTTCTTTCCACTCTAGATGTCTCCCAACTTTAATGATAATGTCCACACATGAACAACAAGTGAATTCTAAATGAGATGTATTATGAACTCTACACCGTTTAGATAAGAGTAAATCTTGCAAACACCTATCACCACTAAGTTGATATTTAACTAACTCTATGAATGCCTCAACTATAGCATCAAAAAAATCTAAATCTACAGAGACTAGTGGTTTAGGCATGTTCCACATGAAAATATCCCTTTGTGAAACCATCTTGATTCTACCCAAAAAGGTCAGACATTCCAACTCCTATAGGTATTATGAATTATGCACTTGTTAGATAATGCATAGTGATGCAAACCCTTACTATTCCAAAGATGCAATCTCTTATTTAGAGACTCATGAAGTTGAGTAATATCAATTTGAAGACTATTTAAATCATGAAAAACATAAGGCTGCTTTTCCATATTGACTCAGAATTTGTACTTTCAAATTTAAAGATCTATCATATCTCAGATTTTCAACATGAAGGATCATTTAACTTAGAATAATGTTGTTGTATTTTCATGCCCTCCTTCTAGCGCCAATCTATTGATGGTGTTTTTAGCACTACAACAAATCAGGCAGAATACAAGTACTCTATCTCTCTTGAAAGGTAAATTTCTATTAGCAAGCCTCAAGAAATAACCCCAAGGTCTCTAATGTTAGGTCTTGGTCCAATACAACAAACAACTCAGTGATAAATGTGAAAATGTTGGAAATCACAAGGGACCTTACAAATAAAATGTTGGAAGCTTCAATATTCATCAAATATAGCAATAATGGTGATGCTTTCAATCCTAAAACTAACCCAGATTCAAAGAAAGATCAAAAGATAAAGGGTTGAGAGAGATTTTACAACTAACTCCTAAGATCAATCACAACAATGATGAATGCTTCAAATGGACAAATCCCCAATAAACCAGTCTCTACTTGATCAAGGAAAAGCCCACAACTACACAAAAATGGTACAATCTTATAAAGAAACTGAATATTTTTAGACTATGAACACTCATCCACATACCCAATAACTGGCACAATGTAAACAAACATCCACATTTGAACATAGTGCAATATGGCTTAGATTAACTTTACACAGTGACTCACAATTAGCAAGCCACCAAAAGTATGAGTAGGAGGATCAATCAAACATCATTCACATTTCACCATCATCATGAAAGAACTGAAAAATAACATCTAACATTGAGAATCAAGAACAAGAAACCATAAAACTGTTGAAGTTGAACATAAATTTTTCCAAATCAATAACCCAATTGCATTTTCTCCAACATTTATAGAACAATTTCTAGCTCTCTCTCCTCTCCTACAGCTAATGACTTGCAAAATATAACTCCTCCTAACTTAGCCAATTTTGGCTTTCTAACCAAAATTCTAACCCTTTATTGAGAAGGCAAAGGCCTTTTATAGATGTTACATTTTTGAATCAATGGCTTTGATTAAATCAATCCAAGGGCATAGATCACTCCTCTAGAAGCATCAAGAGGTTACATAGAGTTTGACAATTCTGGATACATCATCATCTAATGAGAAAAAATTGTTTCATCCTAGAGAAAATAAGAAATAATTAGCCTTCCACGCAACTCATAATAAAAATTATGATTGAAGGAGAAAACAACTCCACATGTGATCTTGATCCTTCCAAAAGTCTTCTCTAGCTGGCACAACTGTGGCATGGGTTCATAGGTAGGTGGCATGATTTGCTTGCAAGAAAAATATCAAATCCCAGGAGTACCCTCCAAGTTGAGAACATATCCACAATGATTCTCAATAAAATACACCTGCTTTTGCACTTTGAATGACCACTCTTCAAACATCCACAAATCTTAGCATTACAAAGTAGCATGTTTGTATATTTTTCAATAATGAAGTAGCCCCTTGAAATGATAATATCGCAATTCCTATTGCAAGGCCTTATGAATACCCTTCACTCCAAATCTTTCCACAAGCCCTTCATGCAATTCATCAGTGTGTCCCCAAACAAGCTTTGATCCTAGTATTAGTAAACTCAATTAATTCACACAATTCAATACCATTTCAGAAATCCATCAATATATGCACAGTGAGCTTTTCACGCAACAAGAAATATCTAATGCATTCAACCATATTATTTTCATATGAATAAATATTATTATCTTTGGGTCATTAATAATTCATCGACCTCCACTCCCATCATGGTCATTTACGACTTTTACAGTGTGTTACATACCTTCATGTTTCATCAAACCATCGATCTCTCAAAATATTTATAATTCAAAATCACCAACGTTGAGTACAAAGGTTTCATCCTTTCGGCTTTAATGTAACCGTTTAGCACTATTTGCATGGTGATGACCTAAAAAAATAATTGTCTATAATTTTAACGCATCGAACACATAAAGATATTGGCCACCTCCAATTTCATAGATTCCTTGATAACACAGAATGTCCGAGCTCACTCTTTGTTGTACTCGACCACCAAATTGTTTAGATACAATGCCATACCTCTCCAATCATAAGCCTCCTATTCAGCTTAATTGTGAAATACTGTGCAGACATTACTATTTCTTGTAGAGATGAATAATGAAAGCCATGACTTTTTCGATGACCTCTAACTCATTGATATCACCTTTTATTCACTGCATACTTATTTCACTAATTTCTCATAGAATTTGGACCTTTACGAATTCCAATATTTATGCTTTGTCCATTATTTCATGTTTACAATTGCACTCACATGAATCTGCATTCAATATTTTTGAGCCTTGATGATTCACAGATTCATATCACCACCCTATCAGTTGAATAGTGATTCAAGAATCCCACTAATTTTCTGAACTTAAAATCATCTCCTTTGTTCCTTACATTTCTTCATGAAAATTTTTGAGCAATCCCATGAGTCATATTCTCATATCCTCTTATGTTGTCTTGAGCATTAGTGCCAACTTTGTGGATGCCATTAAATTTAACACTCTGTGATTCTATCATCAAAAAAAATTATTTGCAAGCATATGGATTTCACAACCTCGCAGAATCCATGAGACAGCAGATTCCCTAAGCATCATTCCTTTCAGAAAATCCATGTATCCTGAAAGAGCCCGAACATTTTCTTCATGTTTTCTACTCCTTTGTGGAATTTTGTCTCTCATATATTTTCTCAAACTTTCTTCTTTCAGGAAATTCCCCCAATGACGAATTTTCCTGAATCTTTGAATTCTTGTGAAATCTGCTTCATTATGCTATCCTTTGTAATGTATGCATAGCTTAAAATTCAGCCACCCCTAAGGAAATTACTCCATCTTTAAAATTTGTGATTCCACCATTACAAACATTATGATCACATCTTTGGGTAACATTCATTGATTGTTCGCCATTCCTTATCTGAATATCTATGTGCTCTTCACTGTTTCATGGCTTTCATCAATCCAATTAGCCTTTCCAGTACTCTCACGATTCTATGCTTCAACGGCTCCTTGGTCCCTTTTATCACCGTGACTTCATCATAAATCATGGACTCATTTCTTACATTCCATAATACCTTAGTGTGTTGTGGTGACCTTAAATCATTTAAAACAACATGAACACGTGATTCTTTATTCACAGTACTTTGCATCGCTTAGAAATCCTTCCCTCACTCATTTGGAAATTTAGAGTTCTCCCAGATTCCACTGTGTCCAACAAGCCTGCGGACTTTGTACCTTGTCACATTATGACATAAATTCTAATACCATCACCATTTTGCCTTGGATCATGGCTATCACTCTATGAATTATATTGTTTTGGCACTCGCATTCATCATTACTACAAACATAATACACTCGCCGCCTAGAAGCCATTGCAAGCTCAAAACTACTGCACCAAATAGATATCACCATGCAATCTAACCATCAGGTGAAGTTTCATTGTTTTGATCCTAAAGTTTCAAGAGTTCCATTCCCTTCGCCATATTGATCATTCTCAAAATAGCAATGATTATCCTTCACTTTGTTGATTACACTCCAAAATTTAATATATCAACCAACAGTTAAACCATGTTCATATACTTTGAATCTTTATTGAATCGAATGATGCAACGCAACTCCCTAAGACATATAAGACCAGCCCTTTAGAATGAACCAGGATTGCCTTCGCTACATTCGCTTAAATTTTATGTGCAAACATTTGATTTCCTCATATCCAAAAAAATTCATACTCAGCCCTTGTCAATGACATTCATTCCCTGTTCTCACCAACTTGCAATTCTTTTTCTTTTTCTCCGAATTTTAGATGCTAAAGTCCTTCATGCCACATCAATATCTTTTTCACCCACCTTCATAAAAATAACTACTATAGGAGCAACATTCATTAACTTGTGACGAGCTCTTTTCATATCCTCCTTCTCCCATATGAAGTTTCAAGATTGCTCCAGCATTACAATATTTGTGAATTCAATGTATTCCAGCTATGACTTTTGACAACAACATCTAAAGAGGCTTTTAGATAAAATACTCTCCTGATAGAAGCAATCTAGTTTTAATTCTTTATCGTTGTCACTAATTTTTCCTCCTTGTGAATTAGAAGGCCACGTGGATTTTCCATCCTCATGGAATATGAGGGAGCATGGATTCCCCAAGCCACATTTCTTCGTTAAAATCCATCTAATCTGCATTGTCCTAAGAATCATTTCCTTCGGGGATTTCCTCGCCTAGTGGATTTTCCCAAAACTCATTTTTCCCTTTGTTAATTTCGTCATGGCATGGAAATTTTGAGTGATAGGGTAGGGTTAGATGGAACACTCACTGTTCCATGCTCTGGGTCTCACCTTGGTCAACCCCTTTGGTGTCACTCTTCACCACCTTAACCTATAGGCCCTAATGCTTGTTAGGCACCCTTGGTGCTCTTGGTGAACCCTAATATCATCTCCATTTCCCTAACCAAGCCAATCTTGGTGTTCTCTCTACCATTCTCTCCTTAGCCCTTAATCTTCCTAAAGGCTAGCTATTTCTCCCACCTTCACTAATTCGATGCAGGGGTGTGTGATGTCTCCCATAGCTTCAAGACATCCCCCTAGGGTTCTTGGTCATCCACCAATCTTTAATTCTCTATCGCTCTCACCAAACCCTCTTCTAGGGTTAAAAGGGCTACTAGCCCTTGAGCCCCAATTAGGTTTCCTAACCTGAGAAAAGTGGAAGCCACTCCAAAAACCTCTAAATGACCTAGGATCTTTTCTTGAGGTTTGTGTTTCCTATGCCCACACCTTGAATATTTTTTGGGTTTGGAGCCTGTGTTGTCCGTACACTGCCCTAGCCATGAACTTAACACTTTTAGGCTTGTTTTAAGCCAATTTCTGACCTCCTTGAGATTAGTCAGTTTGTTTGCCACTTCCCAGTCTGTGTTAAGCCTCCTTCTTGCTACCAAGCCTCTACAAGGCAATCCACTTCCTCTCCACACCATGGTTCACCAAGAGATTGGCACCCCTGCAACCTTAGTGCTATGCACTATTTGACTATCCTAGCCAGGCATTGCCAAGCTCACCTAGGAATAGCCTTTTGCCATGGATTCCTGACTCCTAAGGACTCCTACCTCTACCTTATGTACAAACATGGAGTCTAGCCTCTGTTTCCAAGAACCCATACACTAGGTACAGGGGAAACATAGTCTAGAGCTCCATCTCTGTCGGTCTGACAATCAGAACAAAAATTTCAAGAAATGAATTAACCTAACAAAAACAAATGCTTGAATCAATGCAACAAGCTAACTACTAAACTAAGAAATTCTTGAAAATTAATTACACTACCTGCTCTACTCTCAACATCTAATCAAACCATCAATGCATAAATCCAAAACCATAAACCAGAAGATGTTCTTCAATATCACAGTCTTAATTGCACTCCATGAAATTATTACAAATCAAAAACCAACCAACCCTACTCTCAGCTCGAGCAACTCCTTATAACTCCTCTCCAAGGTAGTTACCAATCCCTTGGGTCAGAAATTTCCATAATCAAGTGGCAAAAGGTGCAAAATGTCCCATTTTGCCACCTTTGCCAATTATTGCTAACTCCTAAACAACTAAGAAACATGAGTTACAACCTCCCTCCTGATCACTCTTGATCAAGACAAGAAAACACTCTAACTCAAATTCCAATGGTCAACATGACCTTCTTAGAAAAGCATTTACACTAAATTTATCCTAGACTACCCATAGCCTAGTGTTTCCTAGGTGCTCCTGTACCATTCTCCCCCCTCTACACAAACTCTAAGGAATGTCAGGAGAGGGTAATGACACATCTATGCCCTACCTCTTGAGCTGAGCTTCATCCATCCATGTAGCCTCAAATTCATGCTTATTCCTCCATTTGACAAGATGCTCCATGTATACCTTGTGCCTTGTAGCCTTCTTCACTCTTGACTCCAAGATCTTCTCTGCCTGAGGCTTGTCTTGATTAGGTAAGGATATATTGCTGATGTCCTTGAAGATCTCCTTACTGTTCTGATCCACATCATTGACTGACCCCTTGTACTTGATCAAGTTAGCTATATTGAAAACTGGTGAGATTCCTAAACTGGTAGGTAACTCTAACTTGTATGCATTTTTACCATACTTGGCTAATATCTTGCATGGTCCTACTCTTTTCATTTGCAACTTGGTTGACATTCCCTTCTGCAACCTTGACTTGTTAAGGTGGACCATGACATAGTCTCCTACTACAAATTGCACATCCTTCCTTGACAAATCTACCTTCTCCTTCAACTTTTGTGTAGCCTCAGTGACTGTCTTCTTCACCTACTCCTGAATCTCTTTCATGGTTTGACTGAAGTCCTCTGCATGTCCACTTCTATGTTCCATAGCTCCAAGATCTCTGAGCTCACATATGCCTCTTGGGTGCATCCCATACACAACTTCAAAAGGACTCTTCCCTATGGTCTAGTTCACACTATCATTGTAAGCATACTCATCTTGTGAGATAACCATATCCCATATCCATACTCCTTAGTTAGGCACCTTAGAAGGTTACCTAGCACCCTATTAACCACCTCTGTTTGACCATCAGTCTGAGGATGGTAAGCTGATCCAAATGATAGGTTGGTACCCAATCTACTCCATAGAGTCTTCCAAAAGTGACTCATGAACTTCACATCCTTGTCTGAAACAATGCTTAAAGGCAATCCATGGATCCTTACAACTTCCTTGAAGAAGAGATGAGCTATGTAACTAGCATCATGAGTAGTTTTGCAAGGGATAAAATGACTCATTTTGCTAAATCTGTCCACTACTACATAGACACTATCAAAACCAGTCTTGGTCTTAGGAAGGCCTACCACAAAATCCATGCTTACACACTCCCATGGTCTATTAGGAATGGGTAGGGGTTGATATAGACCAGCATTACTAGCTCCTCCCTTAGCTTTCATACACACAACACATTGTTCCACATACTTTCTAACATCTCTTGCCAACTTAGGCCAGTAATAGAATCTTTGCACTAGTTCTAAAGTCTTGTTGATGCCAAAATGTCCACTAAGACTTCCATTATGCTTTTCCTGAATGAGATTTTCCCTCATTGACCCTCTTGGAACACATAACTGATTTCCTTTAAACAATAACCCACTTTGCAATGTATACTCTGAGTATTGGCTATGGAAATGGTTCTCAAAGTTAGAACATACCTTATAGACCTCTGAAAAGTCTTCATCTTCCCCATAGAGATCTTTAAAACTGTCAATCCCTATGCTCTTCACTTGTATCTCTTGCACTATCAACAACCTCCTACTCAATGCATCTGCTACTTTGTTTAGCTATCCCTTCTTGTGCTTGATGGTGAAGGTAAAAGCTTGGATGTATTCCATCCACTTCAAGTGTCTATTGCTCAACTTCTCTTGGGTATTCATATAGCTAAGTGCCTGATTGTCGGTAAAGACTACAAATTCCTTGGGTAGAAGGTAATGCCTCCACTTCCTAAGTGACTGAACCAAAGCTAAAAGTTCTAAGTCATAGGTTGAATACTTCTTCTTTGCTTCATTGAGCTTCTCACTAAAGAAGGCTATAGGTCTGCCCTCTTGACTTAGCACTCCTCCTACTGCCACTCCACTTGCATCACATTCAATAGTGAACAATTTGTCAAAACTAGGTAATAAGAGAATAGGTTGAGTTGCCACCTCTTGTTTCAGTTTCTCAAACCCTTTCTTAGCTTCTCGAGTCCACACAAACTTAGTTTTTAAACCACCCTTGATTGTATCTAGGACTAGTGCACATATACCACTAAAGTTCATTATGAATTTTCTGTAGAACTGAGCCAATCCATGGAAAATTCTTACCTCAGTCCCTGTGGTTGGTGTAGGCTAGTTTAGGATAGCTTCCATCTTACTTGGATCCATCTTCAATGATCCTTTGGACACTACAAAACCCAAATATACAAGCTCTTGCTTAAAGAACTCACACTTCTCTAGATTGATTTCCAACTTCTCCTCGTGCAAACTTCTAAGAACCAAATCCACATGTTTTAAATGCTCTTCTGTTGCCTTGCTGAATATGAGGATGTCATCAAGGTATACCACCACAAATACCCCTGTGAAGTCTTTGAGCACTTCGTTCATGAGCCTCATGAATGTGCTAGGGGAATTGGAGAGACCAAATGGCATCACTCTCCATTCATATAACCCATCATTTGTCTTAAATTTTGTCTTCCACTCATCACCATCCTTACTTCTGATTTGATGGTATCCACTCTTGAGATCCAACTTTGTGTAGTATTGAGCTCCTCCAAGACAATACATTAAGTCTTCAATTCTAGGAATAGGGAACCTATACCTAATGGTGACCCTGTTTATTGCTCTAGAATTAGTGCATAACCTCCATTTACCTCCCTTCTTAGTTGCCAAGACTACCGGTACTGCACATGGGCTGATGCTCTTTTGAATCAATCCTTGATCCAACAACTCTTGCACTTGCCTAGCTACCTCTAGGTTCTGATCTGGTGTAAGCTTATAAGTTTCTTTGTTAGGCAATGAGGCTCCAAGTATGAAGTCAATTTGATGACTTATGGCTCTCTTTGGTGGTAGAGTTGCAAGTGCACCATCACTTACAATGTCCTTGAACTGATCCAACAACTTTAGGACTGCTCCGGGTATGACTATCTTTTCAGCCTTGTCTTCTTCTTTAGGTTGTAACATAACCACATATCCTTCACCCCCTTGATGTAGGTTGTTAAGGAACTCCTTCCCACTACTCAACATGACACTTGGTGTCTTTGACTATCCCTCTTTTTCTTCTGATAGCGACTACAACTTGAAAGTCTTCCCATCCTTCTAAAAGGAAATGCTATTCTCTTTCCCATCATACATGGCACTTCTGTCATACTGCCATGGTCTACCCAATAGTAGATGGCATGCATGGATGGGTAAAACATCACAAACTAACTTATCCTTATATCCTTCAATGGAAAACTCCACCGTTACTTGCTCATTCACTAGAACACTCTGCCCTTTGTTGAGCCATGTTACCTTGTAGGGGTTAGTGTGGGGTACCTTTTTCATTTTCAATTTCATTACTACTTCTTCTGAGATGATATTGTCTGTTGAACCTAAATCTACAATGACCTTGAATACTTTACCAAGTATCTTGCACTTCACTCTAAATAGAGCTCTTCTTTGTTTTGGTTCTTCCTTAACCGGTTGTCTGATCAACACTCTTCTAAACATCAAATTCTCTCCCATCTTAGATTCAATGTGACTGACCTCAGGTGACTTAGGACTCATGGTGTCCTCTTGTGCATAAGCCACTCTCTTCTCATTGCTTGATGAAGATGCTTTCTCTGGACACCTATAAGTTGGGTGTCCAACTTGACCACAATGGTAGCATTTCATGTTTGCAAAGTATGAATTTCTCCTACATGCTCCTCTTCCTCTAGTGGATCCTCCTTGAGAACCTCTACCTCTGTTATACCCTCCTCTAGAAGGTGTTTCATTGCCATGATCTATGGATTTAAACTCTCCTTGGTTTCTTTGGTCATTGCCTCTACCTTGGTAGCCACCCGACTATCCTCTTTGATCTCTGCCTTTGCCTTTTCCCTTAGAAGCTTGGTCTTGCTTCCTCTTGCTTCTTTCCTCAATCTTAATAGCCAATTGATAGCATTGGTGCACTATCTTGGTACTTAGAAGAGTCATCTCCTCCTGGATGTTCCATTTCAAACCGTTAAGGTATCTAGCCACCTTAAGACTTTCATCCTCTGTCACATTAGACCTCATACAAAGTTTTTGAAACTCTTTAATGTAAGTGTTCACATCTTGGTCTCTTTGCCTCAAACTCTGTCTCTTCTTGTGTAACTGAATCTCATAATCATCTGGCATGTATGTTTCCCTTACTTTAGCAACCATTCCTTTCCAAGTTGAAATAGGTTGCTTGCCTTCCTTTTCCCTCTCTGTCTGAATGAACTTCCACCATGTCAAGGCAGAACCTCTTAACCTTGATTTGGCCACCTTTAGCTTCTGTGCTTCTATGACCCCATCACACTCAAAATGGTTTTACATTCCCTCTATCCAATCCACAACTAAATCAGCTTCCATTTTTCCACTAAACAGTGGTATGCCTTCAAGTGCTTTTCCACTCAAAGCCTTCAATGCCTTCAAGAAAGGCTCTTCTTTTAGAATAGGGTCAGGTTCCAGGGTCTTGTCTTCCTCTGCAACCTCTTCTTCCTTTAGTATCCTTCCTTCTAACTACACACTCCTCATTACTTACTCAAGTTGGGCTATTCTTTCCCTCATTAGCCTATTTTCTTCCTCCTGTTCTTCAACCATCTTAGCCAATTCAGCATTTTTCACCATGATGGTAGAGCCACTAGATTCAAGGTCTAACATACAAGATTCTTCCCAAATCTTTTGCTTACTCTGATACCAATCTGATAGGGTAGGGTTAGATGGAACACTCACTATTCCATGCTCTAGGTCTCACCTTGGTGAACCCCTTTGGTGTCACTCTCCACCACCTTAACCTATAGGGCCTAATTCTTGTTAGGAACCCCTAGTTCTCCTGGCCAACCCTACTATCATCTCCATTTCCCTAACCAAGACAATCTTGGTGCTCTCTCTGCCATTCTCTCCTTAGCCCTTAATCTTCCTAAAGGCTAGCTAATTCTCCCACCTTCACTAATTTGATGCAGGGGTGTGTGATGTCTCCCATAGCTTCAAGATCATCCCCCTAGGGTTCTTGATCATCCACTAATCTCCAATTCTCCATCGCTCTCACCAAACCCTCTTCTAGGGTTAAAAAGGCTACTAGCCCTTGAGCCCCAATTAGGTCTCCTAACTCGAGAAAAGTGGAAACCACTTCAAAAACCTCTAAATGACCTAGGATCTTTTCTTGAGGTTTGTGTTTCCTATGCCCACACCTTGAATATTTTTGGGGTTTGGAGCCTATGCTATCCATACACTGCCCTAGCCATGAACTCAACACTTTTAGGCTTGTTTTAAGCCAGTTTCTGACCTCCTTGAGATCAGTCAATTTGTTTGCCACTTCTCGGTCTATGTTAAGCCTCCTTCTTGCTACCAAGCCTCTACAAGGCAATCCACTTCCTCTCCACACTATGGTTCACTAGGAGATTGGCACCCCTACAACCTTAGTGCTCTACACTCTTTGACTATCCTAGCCGAGCACTGCCAAGCTTTCCTAGGAACAGCCTTTTGCCATGGATTCCTGACTCCTAAGGACTCCTACCTCTACTTTATGTACAAACATGGAGTCTAGCCTCTGTTTCCAAGAACCCATACACCAGGTACATGGGAAACACGGTCTAGAGCTCCATCTCTACCAGTCTGACAGTCAAAAAAAAAATTTCAAGAAATGAATTAACCTAACAAAAACAAATGCTTGAACCGATGCAACAATCTAACTACTGAACTAAGAAATGCCTGAAAATTAATTACACTACCTACTCTACTCTCAACATCTGATCAAACCATCAATGCATAAATCCAAAACCATAAACCAGAAGATGTTCTTCAATATCACAGTCTTAATTGCACTCCATGAAATTATTACAAATCAAAAACCAACCAACCCTACTCTCAGCTTGAGAAACTCCTTATAATTCCTCTCCAAGATAGTTACCAATCCCTTGGGTTGGACATTTCCATAATCAAGTGGCAAAAGGTGCAAAATGTCCCATTTTTCCACCTTTGCCAATTATTGCTAACTCCTAAACAACTAAGAAACATGAGTTACAACCTCCCTCCTGATCACTCCTAATCAAGACAAGAATACACTCTAACTCAAATTCCAATGGTCAACATGACCTTCTTAGAAAAGCATTTACACTAAATTTATCCTAGACTACACATAGCCTAGTGTTTCCTAGGTGCTCCTGCACCATTGAGACTTTACTCCATGAAATCTGGAGTCATCAAAATCCCTGAGCCTATGTATTCTTGTTCAGCATTGATGATTTCTTGTACCATGACATACTAACATAAGTGGCTCTTCCAAAGACAACTCCATCAATATGAAATTTCCTGGTCTACATCATTCTTGGTGAACCTTGTATCATCATGTGAAGAACTCGGGAGCCTCAACTTCTACTTTGAAACATTGCCATCATTTCTAATTTTTTTAAATGTTGCAAACCTTTATCATCTTAGCACCAACTAGTCCCAATAATTTTTTAAGTCATCGTGTAGGAGTTCACAAGCTGAATCATCTCAATAATGCATCATAATATCTATTTTTTGGTCTCTGATAAGCTGAAATTCATGTGGCCTGGCCATGATGCTACTAAACAAATCAATGATCATTATACATATTCAAGTTCATCATTTCAAATGTTCACATCTGCAAAATTCAACCTTCTCACCCTTGTAAATAGTACACCTTCATACCCATACACTAATACTTGGTGTGCTCATAATTTAGCCATTTTATGAAGCCTGAGAACACGGCCAACAACAAAGCTTCCTTGAGGACATGCCAAGATTACTGGATTCTAGCTTGATGATCAAATGGATTGAATACCATTGTGATTACCAAGCTTAAAGTTAATTCTTGTGGAGACCTTAATTTCCTCAATATTTTTGGTGCCTTGTGCATTTTTGTACTTCACAGAATCTGCCTTATTGTGGAATACCCAAGACATTCAATACTTTCACACAAATTTTGCTATTTTAGTGATTTAAAAACTTTGCAGAATCCTCATCATGACGGATTCCCCAAAACATATTCCTTTCACATAATCTACCAGATGACGGATTCTCTGAATATTTTCTCTCTCATAAATTTTGTGGACTGCTATCACTTCCTTCCTGAAATTGAATGATTTTGATGCATTGCAGTCATACAAGAGTTGATATACACCCTACAAAATATGATCAGTGCATATACAAATTCACACTAATGAATTCCATAATCATCAAATTCCACATTTCGTATTCATTTGAACAGTTAATCCAATGATGCCCAAAATCAAAGAGCAATGACATGTGCAAAGCAGATATATGACATGATGTTGGGAATCAAATGCAACTAATTTATATCAAGGAAAGGAGAATTTATCTTTTGAATTCAACTTCCAAGGGAAGTCAGGCCTGAGACCAAAGAGGTGAAGTGCAAACACAAGACCTAAAATACACACACACATACATATATAGATATATATATATATAAACAATCTTTCTTACACAATTATGCAATACCAGGACAATCATAGTGACTAAAAAATACATTTGCCAAGATAGCATCAGTAGAATTAGGAAAATAAATTAATCTCAAGAACCCTAGTCATTGGATGCAATGGTTCAAACCAAACACTCGAATTCCTTTGGGTAGAACAAAATTGGAGATAGTCAGATGCAAAAGAAGAAAAGAAGGGGGTCCCTACTTTCAATTGGGCATGTGTGCAAAAAGTGCACAACAAGACATTTTTCACTTATGTGACCCAATCTATGGTGCCACAAATATCCATGCATTTTTAGTGCCATTTACATTGGTAGAATTACAAAAAAATAGATGCATTAAGCCTAAACAAAGTCCCAATCTATAATCCTTTAGCTATCACCAAACTCCCTCTTACCAGACTTGTCAAATGTCACATGCATTCCAGAATAATTCAACTTGGATACTAAAAGTAAATTTCTCGCAAGTCCTCGAATATGTAAAACATGATCAAGGGTTTTAACCCTTCCATCATTGAAACACAACTTTACCTTTCTCTTACCAACAATCTTCTTTGTGTTGTTATCACTAAGGAAAACTTCTCCCCCATCATAAGGTGAATATGAAGTAAACCATTCCTTGTGAGGAGTCATATGGTAGGAAAAACCTGAATTAATAAGCCAAGCATCATCACTAATAGTGTTAGCAGAAATGAAAAAAGCATCAAAATCACTATCTTTTGAGGACTTTTAAGTGGAAGTATATGAACTCTTTTTCTTGTTCCTACACTTCTTCACATGCCCTCTCTTACCACAATTCCAACACTTTACTCTGCTCCTCCTGGAGGTTTTAGAACATCCTGAAGACTTGTCTCTCTTCTTGTCCCCTTTAGGCCCTCCTTTTTCTTTGGACCTTCCTTGCATATGCAAGGCATCTTGGGAGACCACATTCATGGACTTTCTCCTCATCTCTTCTAAAAGAGGTATTTCAATGAGACTATCCATCTTTAGTTCTATACTGCCACCACTTATGACAACAATTAGATTTTCCCAAGATTCGAGTAAAGAAAAAATGAACAAAATACATTTATCTTCCTCTTCTATCTGAACATCTATAGATGCAAGCTGACTTATAATCATATTAAAAGAATTTAAATGTTATGCAATAGAATCACCATCCTTCATTTTCAAAGAATACAAATTTTGAGATACAACTTATTAGTTAAACATTTAGTTTAATAAATATCACCTATCCTCTTCCACAAATTATATGCAATAAATTCTTTCAAAACATTCAAGAGGATGGAATCTACAAGACACAACGGAATGGTTCCCTGTTCCTTCTTATCCATTTTCTTTCAATCTTCATTAGATGTTGATTTTGGTTTCTTTTCATTCGAAACTACCAACCACTAATCTCTCTTTTCAAGGAGATCCTTCATCTTCAACTTTCACATCTCGTAGCCAATGCCATTGAAATTCTCAATATCTAGATGAGAGGTAGAAGCCATGGTTTACAATCTTCTTCATAAATCTGTAAAACCCACAATGCACAAGCTCCCATTGCTACTAAAAAATCTTCAACACTCAAAAGAAAGGTGTCCCTCTCTTAAAAAAATTGTTAGCTCTGATAGCAAATGTTGGAAACCAAGGTATAACTTGCAGCAATATGAAATTATTAAAGTGATTGCAATTTTGAAATTATATGTACAAGTTTACCATAAAATGATTAAGTGATTGACAATTGCAACAATGAAAGAAAAATATGTAATACCACAAGTCATCAACACAAGTGACACAAGATATACATGGAGAAACCCTTTCAGGAAAAAGCTCCACACCCAAAGAGATCCAATATTTGTATTAACCTTGAAGGAAGTACATCATTACAAAAATCCTCTCTATAATTTGGTAGCACTTTGTCGCTCTAACAACCTACAAAGAACTCATCATAAACCATCATCTTAAGGCTCCAATATATAGAAGTTTGAGGGAGAGAATACCACAAATGGTATCCCAAAACAACAAACAAAACCCCCTAGAAAAACCAACGCCCCCTTAGTGGACAACCCTTAAACATGGAATAAAATATTAAATTATCACATAGCCTTCACATGGGTGCCTAACTGACAACCAATTAGAAATGGTAAAACCTGAGTGCTCCATAACTCTCTGATGGCTCTAACAAATACATGCATGAACATGGACCAACATTGAAACCTAGGTGCCCAAACATGCAAGAGCATGCAAAGCATACAAATAACATGCAAGGACATACACACTCAAGTGGTCCCCACCCACAAAGTTGGACGCCAATGAGGAATATACCTCCAATATGCTTTGTAACTACCACTGTAATGGGTCCACCTCTTTGAATGCAATTATAATTTTTCATAGGAAAATAAATTTAAATATTGTGTCCCTCATGTCCCCTAGAAAAATTTCTAAAGAATGTGGATACATATAAATCAATTTAGGATAGAAATTTTAATGTCACCTATCCTAACACTCTCTCTACATAAAAATTCTCAAACTCAACATATTCATCTACATGTGCAACTCATGCATTACCTTCAAGTCTTCTATTTTTCCTTCATTTATGTTTTGGACACATGTATGCTCAATCTCCTTCACATTAGAAATAGGTTCCACAGAATCCTCCTCCTTCAGGTCCTTTCCTAGGTCTTCCTCTGCCTCTTTGTTCATTATTTTGGTCACAAGGGTGGTAGGTATTATCTCCTTTCTAGTTTTGAATGGTGATAACTTCTTCATTTTCTTGGTCTTCACTTTTCCCTCCATAGGATCTTACATTAGTCCTTCCACCATGACCTCTTCCTCTTTAATTGCTTTCAAATCTTCTATATAGCTTCTCTTCTACCTTCAAAGAAAACTGATAAGCATCCTCTATGTTAGTTATTCTAACCAAACATAGCTCCTCTTGAAGACTTGGCTTCAACCCATTTATATAATAAGATACTTTCTCCTTGTTGGCCTCTGAAAGGCCTATTATGATGATGACCTTGTAGAACTCTTTAGTGTACTCTTTTATAGAATTATGTTTTTACTTCAAAACCTTGCATCTTCTTCAACAACTCTAACTCATAATCAACAAGAATGAATTGTCTCTTTAATTTCTCCACCATTTGATCCCATCTTGTTATTTTTATTTTCCTCTTTTGTTTCTTTCTAGTTTCACTTCTTTCCACTAGCTATTGGCATGACATTTTAGTTTGGTCTTTACAAATTTTACCCTCTTAGGATCTTCCACCTCCTAATACTCAAAGTAATCCATATCATTGATGCAACCAATAAAATATTTTGGATTAATATTTCTAAAAAATGTAGAATCTTTGATATTTGGCCTTTTTTATAATCTTGGAGAGGGACTTCAATAATATGGCTTGCTTAGGATCTTCTAATTATTTTGTTCTTCTTCGAATTTTTCTTCTTCTTCTTCTTCAACTTCATATTCACTTTCATCTCTTTTTCTTTGTGCAAACCCTCTATGCAACTCTTCTTGAAGTTATTGAACTTGTCTCTATATGGATCTAAAACCCTCTTTCATAAAAAAACATTTCTTCCACCACCATTATTTCTTCATGGAGGAATTCTAATCACTTTTCTCACAAACCCACAACCACAAGTCCTAGTGCAAACTACCTCATGTTTGACAATTTGTTTACACACTCAGAAACTCCCACTTTGATATCGCTTGATGAGGGGGGAAATCACACAACACAAAAACACACATGGAAATATTAATATTATTTATTACATTGAATTCACATTATATTAAAGAAATCATAAAAAAAAACAAAGGAGGAAGTACTTGCAGGTTGTGTTTGATTTCAACTTCCTATGATTAGATTTGATAGGTTTTTGAAGCACCAAGTTGGAGGGTTCTAGAAGGCTTTGTTGTCTGCACATTGTTAAATCTACTAGGGAGGTCAACTTTGGAGGCCGATATTTATGAGTTGGGTGATTTCACAATTAACCAATTAGTGTTTGCAATTTCCCCCATGTTAATATGCTCCCATGTCCATTTTCAAGGCCCCAACATCTCATTTGATATTTTTTCAAAGTCAAAAGAAAATGGAGTTTCCATAGTTTTAATTTGTATTTCCAGAAAGTTTCAAAGGGGTCACTGTTGACATTTAATATTTGGTGAAGGAAGTGAATTGGTTAAAATCCCTTCTGCACACATGTTCATTTTTCCTAAATGAACTAATTTCCCCAGTGGCAACTTCCTAGGAAGAGATCTAGTATTTTTTCAAGGTGGTGATTTGGTGAGTTCCAAATGGTTTTTTCACAGGTGTAGTTTCAGAAATAGCTGGGTTAGTTACTTTGGGCCTTAATATCTTGCAATTTAGATGGATTCATGCAAATCCATTTGGAAAACTTGCTCCCATATCATCAATTAGCATGTTAGTGCATTTTCATGGCTCCAAGAGAATGTTTCATCAATGTACCAGGGAGATTCTGGAGGCCATCTGACCTATCTTGGTCACAGTGCAAGGTGCCAGGAAGAAAATAAAGAAGCAAATGAAATACTTCAATGCAATCAGCATATTTTCTGAAATGTGGTAGACAAAGGCTCCAATTAACACTCTAATAATTGTAGCTTTATGGTTGCAAAATGCCTATCATATGGATCTTGTTTAGTTGCTCATCGAGTTGAGAATGACTATACATTTAGTTAATTGGATTTACAGTGCACAAGGATAGGCTTACAGGACTTGAAGTTTATATTGATATACTTGGGATTGATGGGAGTTTTCATACATGAAGAAGCATCCTTGTTTTGGAAAATTGATATCTAATAAGGGTTGACAAGTCAAAAGGGTTGTTCTATTTTGATAATAGTTACAGACCCTACCCACTTGCTCAACAATATATTGGTATCACGATTAATAAACCACTCCATAGCTTTCAGCTGATGGTTCATGTGTGTTATAAAAAGGTGGTGGCATTTGTTGACAAGTATCAAGTTTTGATCTTTGTGCATTCTAGGAAAGAAACAACAAAAGAAGCTCGAGCAATACAAGATATAACTCTTGCAAATGTTACCCTTGGAAGGTTTCTCAAAGAAGATAGTTTGAACTGAGAAATTCTTCAAACAGAGACTAATAGAGTGAAAAGCAGCTATATGAGAGACCTTTTTCCCTATGGATTTACAATCCACCATGCAGGATGGCTAGGATAGAAGAACTCTTTCTAATAGGCGTATCCAAGTTTTGGTATCAACTATCACACTCACATGGAGAGTAAATTTCCCTACACATATTGTTATTACAAAAGGAACTCAACTTTACAATCTTGAGAAAGGCTTGTGGACTAAGCTCAATCCCTTAAACATTATGCAAATGCTTCGTTGAGCTGGAAGGCCACAATATGATTCTAATGGAGAAGGAATAATATTAACATCACAGTGAGTTACAATATTATGAATCAATTACCAATTGAGAGCCAATTCAATGAATCATTTAAATGCATAAATTGTCCTAGGTACAATTCAAAATGCAAGGGAGGTATGCACATGGTTGGGATACACTTATCTTTACATTTGCACACCACGAAATGTGGTCTATCTATTGATGCTTTACACAAAAACAATACCTTAGAAGGAGAAGGGCACCGCCATGTGGGATCAAACAATTTCAACCTATTTAGCATTCAAAGGCACACGATTTCTTCTTTGACAATCAAGAGTAGTGTGCATGGTAGTGGTTATGATGAAGTCACATAATCTCAACTTAATCTAAATGATTTAGTAGGATCTAAAAGCACGAAGGCAGAGACAACTAGTCTAAGGAGGAAGGAAGGTTCTTGTATCAATAAAAGTCCACCAACTCTTGGAATGGTAATTGGAAAACTAATTGAAGGAAATTCTTCACATGTACCTTACCGTGATTCTAAAATTAACTCAACTTTTATAGTCTTCATTGAGTGGGCATGGGCATGTATCGCTTATATGAACATTCACACTATCATCCAGTAATATGGAGGAGACCCACAACACCTTCAAATTTGTACTGAGAACCAAATGAGTTGAAATTCATGTTGTACCAAATAGGATCATTGATGAAAAGGAATTGATAAAGAAATACCAAAAGGAAATTTTGAGTTTGAAGAAAGAACTTGATTAATTAAGGAGGGGTATTATTGTGACAACTAGCCAAGAGGAGCTTGAAAGGGAGGGAATGGTCAATGATGTTATTAAATCATTCATTCGTGTGATGATTGCTATGGAGTTCCTTGAAAGTTACATGCTAGCACCCTTGAGAATGATAGATGGAAATTTTACAAACTTTCTTCCACAATGCATACCAACAAGATCCATATGCAAAAGAATTTGGAATTAAAATTAGTGACAAGCTTGCTTCAGTAGAAGCCCAGATTCTACCTACACCTTGGCTGAAATATCATGAAACCTGATAGATGCAATTTTTTCCACTTTACTGCGAGAAGAACTTGAAGAGTATGCAAGAGAGCAGTAATGTAATTACTTTTCCTGCATCCCCACAAAATCCAATCAAGTGTCCCTAGAGAAAATGTGGTATTGTGTGGAAAATATTTGGCTACCATGAATCCATTTTAAGAGCTATCGAATGGTTCTCGAGGGAACTTGGAATGTTCTTTCTTTGAATTCATACTTGTGAAGGATTTTAAAGATTTGATTCATGGAATAATGTATTCCTGGGAGTCATCAAAAATATTTTTCAAATCCTGTCACTACCGTGTTACAATTATTATTTTTACGCTAGTCATAACATTTGTGACATAAAAAGGATGTGAATTGTTTAAAACTCAACAAAGCTTTCAAAGCTTTCCAAATTTTGAATGAAGATTAATATAAGAGGGAACTACTAATTTGTATGATGGTCATTTAAAATTCAAAGATGGCTTTCCCACATCACCGTAGGAAGACCCTAGAACTAGTGCAGTGTTGTGGTGGAGTATACAACACATAAAGAGTAGGTGACCCACATCACCACAACCAAACAATAAACCCTAAAAGGGTGGGTTTTGTGGTGGAATCATGCAATGAAAATTTATTACAATGAAATGTGGTAAATCACAATGTGAATTTATTTTAAGGAGCTATAAACTTTACCACTGGCACAAATTAAAAAATGCTTCTCCCGCTTCCCCACAAAGTCAAAATCAAATCATTACGGTATTGCATTGGGGGTAAAACATGAATGCACAAACAATGCAAATTGAGGATTTGTTAAAAGTAATAATCATGCGTACATAGTATATTATTTTGGGGGATATAAATTTTATTAATAATGTAAAGTGCAAGTATAAAATGTTTTCACTTAGAAGTGAAATGTTTCCACCGAAGGAATATAAAAGTCTTGGGGTGGGTAATTATTTTTACCCAAAGGATATATTTGTCGGGTGAAAGAACAAATGTGAAGTTGCCAACAAATAATAGGAATAATGTGTTAGTGGCAAAATTATTCATGGGGATGAAAGAAAATTATATATTTTTAGTTGCAAAAGATAATGAAAAGTTGCACCAGATGGATATGTGAAGGGTCATAACCCTTGGAAATACAAAGTATATATGAAAGATAAAATCAAAAGAAAAAGGGGGATCAGTAAGGGAGTTAGGAGAAAATTTTGATACCCATTGTAAAATATTTTTCAAGTAGATTAATAGAATGAAGGTATAATTGGTGGCCAAATTTTGGTTTCAATTATTTGTTAAAAGCTAATTGATGAATTTTATCTTGTTGTCTCTAGTTTGATCTTTCCTTGTTATTTACATCACTAAATTAAGGATATATCTAATTTATCAAGACACATTTTCTATTTATCTGTTGTTAAATTAACTGGTTCCTTCAAGTAAGGATTTAATTCTTTTAAGCAAATCATAGTAACCTAGGGAGAATCATTGGGATCAATAAGAAGAGCCTGGTAACTAAAACTTTGCATGTTTATACAAGGTATAAATATCTCAAGTTCCAAACAATTCAAATTTTAGCCAAAAGGAGGACACATATCATTCACATCTTGACTACACTACCCAATAAATAAAAAGTTTTGATCACATATATTCTAAAACAATATCTCACAAAACCTTATTTATACATTTAATTTTTAGTAGTAGGAGTAGGAGTAGAAGTTAGTTTGTAATTATCTATTTCAAACCCTCATGCCAGTGTGAAATAGATTATGAGTGGATGAATGAATTGAAGAGATTGTGATTATACAACCCTCTAAATTTGTGTGGGGTTATAATCTACTTAAACATCACCATTTAATCTTGGATATATTTATTAGTGATCAAGGTACACCTGCCTAGGCCTAGCAGACCCTGAAGAGCAGGGAATTCTAACCATCTTGGTTGATTCCATTCGTTGGCCAAATCATTGTTAAACTTGAACATAAATCTTGGCATACTTTTATAGTTTAGCAATTTGTAGATTTGGGAACCAACAGATTGGTGACTCTACTAGGGAAAAACCCAGAATCTCAAAGAAGATCATCTTGCCTTAAAGAGTCATAACAATTTTAAGTTTGAGTATCACTAGATATTCATAAAGTGTGTAATTTGTACTCCCCATCCAAGTCTACACCAATAAATTGAGAACTCCACTGGGAACATAACTATTATTGGGGAAACTCAAGAATCAAGAGATATAAGTGACTATGCTAGAAGAACAGACCTAGGTAACAAAATTCATTCATCTTTAAAAGAGGTGGTGAATTTATTAAAAAGAACTTGATGAAGAATGCAAATAAATATTGGAACTGCAACACTTCCAGTCAAAAAATAAAGATTAAAGGGTGCTGAAAATTTCTTGTTGAGATATGTATTGTAATTCCTCTTTGCCTAATGCAAATTATGATTCCATGGAAGAATTACACCTGCAACAGTTATATTTTTAGAAGAGGATATTGGATATTGAATTATACAAACCACTTTATTTTAGAAACATTTGGGGTTACCCACATCTTGCCCCTTTGAATGTTAAAAATCATTTTCCAAAATTTAATGGATGTAAATCAGAATCAGCACATATGCACTTGTAATAATTCATTAATTTGGTGATGAATTATCAAATCAATGAAGAGGACATTATCATGAATTTTTTCGTGGAAACATTGGAAAATGATGTTGAATATTGGTTTTACAGCCTACTATGCATTGTATAACCTCATGGAATAAACTTGCAAGTAAATTCATGTACTAGTTTGAAGAGAAAAATGATGAGTATTTTCAAAAAGGAAGTCAAAATACATTTGAAGAATCTGGATTTTATCTCTTCAAAAGAATGTTGGATATCTATATACAAATACCTTTTAATGTTAGGCCTAATTAATCCATATGTATTGAGTCATTCATGAGAACATATGAGCCTAATTTTGATAATTTTCTTGTGTTGTTGAAACTAGTTACTCTCAACTAGGTATGTGAATAGATTGGTGTCATAGACAAAATCAGGCATGAGGATGCTATTAGTGTTGAATCTAATATCACAAAAAATGGTGATATCATTGATGAATATGGAGAAAATAATCAAATAATGCATCCAATAGAGGAAACATGTGTAAGTGAAATTTTCAATAATAATATTCCAAACTTGAATGAAGATGAAATTGTGGAAAGCCAACTCTTCACCTTGGAGGAGGATTGCAATATTAAAGATGTTGTTGAGGAGTGCATCAGCAATGAGATAAGTGATGGAGCAAGTCTACTTGGCAGTGAACAAATAGCACATCCATTTATAGCTAAATGCCATGATGACATAATTGGTGAGGAAGAAGTATGCACACTTGAAAATGGTTTTCATATTTGTTCAAAACCCTTGTATTAAAAAATGATAGAAGAAAATCAGACAATATTTTTCCAAGGTGTGTCAGAACATGGTTTTAATGTGTATTCAAATCTATTATGTAATGAGGATGAAACATTTTCAAATGATCAAGATGTATCAGCTAGTGAAGCAAACAACTATATATATATATATCTAATTTGTTATTTTTAAAATTTTGAGTCTAGTTGTGATGTTGAAGTTGATAAAAGTAAAGAATACATCAACAATGAGGTGAATAAAGAGGTATGTTCACTCAGTAGTGAAAAAATTTCAAATTTTTTGACTATTGAATATCAAAGATATACACATAAGAATGATTGAAATTTCACGCATAGCACACGTTTGCTTTGACAGTGAAGGTACTTTGTGTGGTAATAATGATGCATTGCATGAAAAGTGTGAAAGAATATATTTAGGATTACATTTTGATAAAATAGGGACATCTGGTGGTTGTGAATTTCATTGCAACAATACTCCATAAATGCATACTTTTATTGAATCTTGGAGTGTTGATGATTCAAATGTGTTAAATCTACAAATTATTGATTCTAATGATAGAGTTTCAAGATTATAACTATGTGGGCAAGTTACATCTGATGTTAAAAATGGCACTGCTATTTTTGGATCTGATATTATATCATTTGATAATACCAACATTGATGATATTAGATGCCAAATGCAATATGGTTTATTCTTCTTTCTAGTTTAGTTAGAGAGCCATCATTTGGTGAATGATAGCAAGTGTGATGAAATAAATTATCATGTAGAATATGGGTCTAGATTTTTTGGTGCTTGTGACTTCTTCTCATCACATGATGATAAGAATTTTAAGATTATTCCTGATTTCTAGATGCATAAAAATGGAGAACACAATAGCAGTACTGAGTATAGTAAGTTGATGAAATATATCAACATATTTTGTCAAGCATATTTCAATAAATTTTTTAGATTGGATTCAGTATAGAGTGATGAAAACCAAGTGTATGACAAAGGAAAATAGAGGATTTTCTTTTTTGATGGCCTTGTGCCATCAGCTGAGGTTTGATCTTTCAAACCATACTAATTTAGGGTAGAGGAGAGTTTGTATTCCATTACCCAATGGATAAGACACTCGGTCTGCTTCCATTAGAGATCTGAATTCTTTTTATACCTGCAAGGGGCATACATCTAGGCTAGTCAAATCCACTATTGGAGCCTCCAAATTTTTTCAAAATTTGAAGTTCCCATGATGAGGAAATTGATTGTAGCACTTAGAGATACACCTGTAAGATCTACCTCAGTAGCCCACTTTAGAGGATTCTAACTTGAAACATATTTAATTCTATGCCAAATCACTTGATAAGCACATTCATCTACCATATGTAAGTGTGCACATTTGATTTCAGCCTCCTATGATAAGATTTGACAAGGTTTTGAAGCACCAAGTAGGAGGGTTCTAGAAGGGTTTGTTGTTTGCACATTGTAAAATCTATTAGGGAGGAAACTTTGGAGGCCAATATTTATAAGTTGGGTGATTTTCACAATGATCCAATTAGTGTTTACAATTTTCCCCATGTTAATATACTCCCATGTCCATTTTCAAGGTCCCAACATCTCGTTTGATATTTTTTCAAAGTCAAAAGCAAATGGAGTTTTCATAGTTTTAATGTGCATTTCCAGAAAGTTTCAAAGGGGTCACTTTTGAATTTTAATATTTAGTGAAGGAATTGAATTTGTTAAAATCCCTTTTGCACACATGTTCATTTGTCCTAAATGAACTAATTTCCCCAGTGGCAGCTTCCCAAGAAGAGATCTAGTATTTTTTCATGGTGGTGATTTGGTGAATTCCAAATGGTTTTTTCATAGGTGTAGTTTCATAAATAGTTGGGTGAGTTACTTTGGGCCTTAATATCTTGTAATTTAGACATATTCATGCAAATCCATTTGGAAACTTCCTTACTCCCATATCATCAATTAACATGCCAGTGCATTTTCATGGCTCCAGGTAAATGTTTGATCAATTTCCCACAAAGATTCTAGAGGCCATCCGACCTATTTTGGTCTTGGTGCAAGGTGTCAAGAAGCAAATGAAATAATTCAATGCAATCAACATATTTTCTAAAATTTGGCACACAAAGGCTCCAATTGACTCTCTGATAATTGTAGCTTTATGGTTTCAAAATTTCTATCAAATGGATTTTGATTAGTTTCTCATCAAGTTGAGAATGACTATCCATTCAGTTAATTAGATTTACAGTGCACAAGGATAGGTTTGCAGGACTTGAAGTTTCTATTGATATACTCAGGATTGATGGGATTTTTCATATAGGAAGAAGCATCCTTGTTTTGGAAAATTGAAATCTACCAAGGGTTGACAAGTCAAAAGGGTTGTTCTATTTTGATAATAGTTACAAACCTTTCCCACTTGCTCAACAATATATTGGTATCATGGTTAAGAAACCACTCTAGAGGTTTTAGCTAATGAGTTATGTGTGTGTTATGAAAATGTGGTGGAATCTGCTAACAAGTATCAAGTTTTGATCTTTGCGCATTCTAGGAAAGAAACAACAAAAGCAGCTCAAGAAATACGAGATACAACTCTTGCAAATGTTACCCTTGGATGGTTTCTTAAAGAAGATAGTCCCAACCGAGAAATTATTCAAACAAAGACTGATAGAGTGAAAACAAATGATATGAGAGACCTTTTTCCCTATGGATTTGCAATCCACCATGCGAGATGGCCAGGACACAAGAACTCTTTCTGATAGGTGTATCCAAGTTTTTTAATCAACTATCACACTTGCATGGGGAGTAAATTTCCCTACACATATTGTTATTACAAAAGGAACTCAAATTTATAATCTTGAGAAAGGCTTGTGGACTAAGCTCAATCCCTTAGGTGTTATGCAAATGCTTGGTCAAGCTAGAAGGCCATTGTGTGATTTTTATGGAGAAGGAATAATATTAACAGATCATATTGAGCTACAATATTATGAATCAATTACTAATTGAGAGCTAGTTCAGTGGATCATTTAAATATATAAATTTTCCTAGGTACAATTCAAAAAGCAAGGGAGGCATGCACAAGGTTGGGATACACTTATCTTTACATTCACATGCTATGAAATGTGGTCTATCTGCTGATTCTTTGTAGAAAAATAATACCTTAGAAGGAGAAGGGCACTGCTATGTGGGATCAAACAATTTCAACCTGTTCAGCACTCAGAGGCACACAATTTCTACTCTAACAATTGAGAGTAGTTTGCATGGTAGTGGTTATGATGAATTCACATTATCTCAACTTAATCTAAATTATTTAGAAGGATCTGAAAGCATGAAGGTAGAGACAACTAGTCTAAGGAGGAAGGAAGTTTCTTATATCAATAAAAGTCTGCTAACTCTTGGAACGATAATTGGAAAACTAAGTGAAGGAAAGGCTTCACATGTACCTTACTTTGATTCTAAAATTAACTCAACTTTTTTCGTCTTCATTGAGTGGGCATGGGCATGTATCGCTTATATGAACAATCACACTAGCATCCAATAATATGGAGGAGACCCACAACACCTTAAAATTTGCATCAAGAGCCAAATGAGTTGAAATTCGTGCTACACCAAATAGGATCATTGATGAAAGGGAATTGATAAAAAAATACCAAAAGAAAATTTTGAGTTTGAAGAAAGAACTTGATCAATTAAGGAGGGGTATTATTGTGATGACTAGCCAAGAGGAGCTTGAAAGGGATGGAATGGTCAGTGATGCTATTAAATAATTAATTCATGCTTATGATTACTATAGAGTTCCTTGAAAGTTACATGTTAGCACCCTCAAGATGAGAGATGGACATTTTACAAACTGTCTTCCACAATGCATACCATCAAGATCCATATGCAAAAGAATTTGGACTTAAAATCAGTGATAAGCTTGCTTCGATAGAAGCTCGGATTCTACCTGCACCTTGGTTGAAATATCATGAAAGCTGACAGATGCAATTTTTTCCTCTTTACCATGGGCAGAACTTGAAGAGTATGTGGGAGAGCGGTAACACAAATATTTTTCCTACATCCCCATAAAAAGAAAGCAACAAACCCTAGAGAAAATATGGTATTGTGTGGAAAATATTTTGCTACCATGAATCCATTTTAAGAGCTATCGAACGGTTCTCAAGGGAACTTGGAACATTCTTTCTTTGAATTCATGCTTGTGAAGGAGTTTAAAGATCCGATTCATGGATTGAAATCATGTATTCCTAGGATTCATCAAAAATGTTTTCCAAATCATGCCACTGTTGTGTTAACAATTATTATTTTTATGTTGGTAATAAAATTTGTGACATACAAAGGCCATGAATTGTTCAAAACTCAGAAAAGGTTTGAAATATTTCCAAATTTTGAATGAATATTAATATAAGAGGGAACTACTAATTTCTAAGGTGGTCATTCAAAATTCAAATATGGCTTTCCCACATCACTGTAGGAAGACCCTAGAACTAGTGTGGTGTTTCGATCGAGTATATAATGCATAGAGAGTAGGTGACCCACATCACTGCAAAGACAAAACAATAAACCCTAAAAATGGTGTGGTGTTGTAGTGGAGACATGCAATGAAATTTTATTACAATGAAATGCAGTAAATCACAATGTGAATTTATTTCAAGGAGATATAAACTTTACTACTGGCACAAATTAAAAAATGCTTCTCCCACTATCCCGCAAAGTCAAATCAAATCATTGTGGTATTGTGTTGGGGGTAAAACGTGAATGCACAAACAATGCAAAGTGAAGATTTGTTAAAAGTAATAATCACACATAAAAGAGATATTATTTTGGATGGATATAAATTTTATTAATAATGTAAAGTGCAAGTATAAAATGATTTCACTCAGAAGTGAAATGTTTCCACCGATTTTAACATGGGACAAATGGTGAGAAGGTGAATTTTCAAATGGTTGTAGTTTCCTCGAAAAGTGGCGAAATATGGTGACAGGAAATTGTCTTTCCCCAGCGATGGCACATCGACAGGTGTGTTCGCTCCTTTTTCTTTTAATGAATTTAATATGAATGCAACCTCTCCCTCTTCCCTCTACCGCTTGGCAAAGGCCGTACCCCCTATTTCCCCTTCAGCTGCACCTAGGGCATCAATCAAATTTGACATACCAAACATAATTAATCCCACCAACAATTCATTGCTTGCAAGACTCAAATCGTTCTCTGAGGCGGTTGCTAACTCTGGTATTGCCATTGACACGAGTGCAAGGTTTAACTTGTCGAGTGTTCATGGAGCCTATGAATCCAATAAGAACAATGGGGCTATTGCTTTACCTTTCTCTGTTTCTCCAAATCTGAAAATGTTTGTTGAAATTGTGAAGGAAAAAAATAGATTAAGGAATTTTGCTATTTTTTTCTCTGTTGTTGAAGTGGATAAATGCCCTCCCAAAAAAAATTTAGATGATTGGTTCCATAACTATTGGAACTTGAAACTTGGTTTCCATATTTCATTTTGTAGGCAAATTTAGAAAGGTTTATATGTGATTTTCTTTGCTAATCATGAATCCCAGGCCGAAGTTCTTAAGAAACAGTATTGGACCATGGGTTCTACCTCCTTTCGCGCCTTGGATTGGTCTCCCGAGGCCATTCATGATGAGGTTATTTCCCTCTTAGCCCCTCGATGGATATTGGTTAAATAGATCTTGCCATTTCTATGGTGTTTCCTTCCCCAATTGCTTGAACCACTTGGTAAAGTCATTCGAATGGATGACACTGTGAGATTGGTTCCTCATATGGATGTCAGGATACTTATTTCATTAAATCCTAGTAAAGAGATTCTGACTGATATTAACATTAACATCTCTAAGGACAATTACTCTTGTCCTATTGAAATTCTCACGGAGATGAATGCTTGTTTCTTGTGTAGAAGAGAAGGACATCTGAGGAAGGACTTCCCCATCCTTAAGAAAAAACCTATGCCGGCTAAGCCCTCACCTCTCCAAAAATCCACTAATTATGCTAAGCCTAATGTGGAATCCTCTGTGAACAAAACCCCTCATATAGTTGAGCCTTCTAATCCCCCCCGCTATGGCTTCCAACTCCCCATCCATCCTTGGTGCCCTTTCCCCTGCTTTAATCTTGGCTAACTCCTTGTCCTTTGAGAACGAGACTCAAAATGGTGGGTTCCAAACCGTGTCCAAAACTTCCAATAAGCGTAGACGAAGGACCAATAAGCTAGTTAACACCTCTATTGCAGGCTCCCTATCCTTAAATCCTCTGCTAGCCTCTAGCACAGACAACCCCATCCTGGCCACCTCACAAGAAACCTAAATTTGCTCCCCCCAACAAGTTTGATCCACAAGGACCTCTCTGACAATTGCATTGACTCGGCCCCTCCCCAGAACTTCCCTCATAAGATCTTTAGAGAGCTTAGTGATGATTGTATGCTTGAGGTTATCCCTACCTATAAGCACTCCTCTGTTTCCACTAATCTCCACCCAAAGAAAACCATGGATGTGGATATCCTGTCCCCTGTTGGTTCAGATAATGATGATGAATTCAAGGGAGATTTCCCCACATCTAAATGATGGGGGAGGTGTTTGGGCTCCAAAAATAAGAAATCCTCCAATAAAAAGCTTGGGGATATCCCTTCTATAGATATGGCCCCAATTGTGGATTCCACAGACCATTGTTCCCCCCCCGCTTGTTTCCTCATGAATTTCATTTCATGGAACATAAGGGGGCTTGAATCCCCTGACAGGAGGTTTTTTATTAAATATTATTTAGATACCTGTAATTCCATGAACTTCTTGATGTTGCAAGAGATTAAAGCTATTGGATTCGTACTTGAATCCAATCTTAACTTCCTTTGGAAAGATGCTATCAAATACTGTACTAACCACCCTAGGGGCAGGGGTGGAGTTGTGATTTTGGTTAACACGAGATGGGAGAATTATATCACTGGCAATGGGCTCTCCCCTTGTAATAGAGCAGTGTGGATTACTATTAATTACAATAACAATGTCTTTGGCATATGCTCTATTTATGCCTAGAATGATTTTAAGGAGAGAACGAGCCTCTGGGACTGGCTGGATTCTCTCCCTAATATCCTGTGGCTTGTGGGTGGGGATTTCAATATGGTTGAATCCCAAGAGGACAAAGTTGGTGGTCTTTCATTTGCTTGGAAAGACCTAGAAAAAGTTCATTGGAATAGAATGAAAAATGATAAACATTTCTTTGACCCCTTGGCTAGAAATAAAGACACAAATCTAGGCTTATGGCATACTTGGTGTAATTTCCAATAAGGTCCCTCTAGAACATATTCTAGACTTGACCACTTCTATGCTAATAAAAATTTCTTCTCTGTTTTTCCTGATAACCTGGGCAACTCTGTCCTCGTCACCTCCACTTCCCTCTCTAATCACCATCCTATCTCCACCTGTATTAGAATTAATAATTCCCCTATGTGCAACAAAGGCTCCAATCCCAAGTTTATCCTGAATACTAGTCTTCTTAAAGATGACACTCTTGTTGCCATTCATATCATTAGACTCATTAATAGGAATAACTTTCCCACCAGCTCTCACATGGATAGATGCAACATGAACATTCTCGCTTGGCAGAATCTGTTAAAGACCATTGGCCAAAAAAGGGCCAAAGATTATAAGTTTATGGAAAAAAATATTTCCTCTGACCTTTAGAAAGCTTAAACTAACATCCAAGCCAATCCCTCAGACTATGATCTCATCTCTAATGTGATTAATGCTAAGGAAGCCCTTAGACAGCACCAGCAGGTTAAAACTAGAGGCGCCAAAATTAGATCCCATGCTCACTTGCTATAGTTTGGTGATCGTGGCTCTAAATTTTTCTTTAACCTCATCAAGCATAAACAGTCCAATGAAAATATAGAGAGAATTATAGTTGATAATCAAGAAATAACTGACCTTGACAACATCAAAGAGGCCTTTGCTAAATTTTACCAAAATCTTTTTGCCTCTGAGGATTCGGAGGAGGCTACCTCCCTTAGAAATCAGTGTAGATCTCTTATCCCTAATAGGATCTCCACTATAGATGCTAACCTACTGTCTAAAGACATCTCCTTGGAGGAAATTGAAAAAGCCATTAACTCCCTTAATAATGACAAGACCCTTGGGCCCGATGGCCTCCCTGTGGAGTTTTACAAGGCTAATATTAGCTAGATCTACAAAGATCTTCAAGATATCTACTTAGAAGCCCTAGCTAGGGGTTCCCTAGGTAGCTCCATCAATAGGGTTATTATTAAGTTGATTCCTAAGGATGGGGACAAAGCTCTCATTAAAAATTGGAGACCTATCTCTCTCAATGTTTCCTATAAAAATTTTGCCAAGATCCTAGCTCTGAGACTTGAGAATATCTTGCCCAAATTTGTTTGTTCTGCCCAAACTGGTTTCATTAAAGGAAGGTATATTCTTGAGAATCTAATCACCAGTTGGGAAGCCATGAATTGGGCCAATTACTCTCAACAAAATTCTACTATGTTTCTTCTGGATTTTGAAAAATCCTATGACAGGGTGTAATGGAGCTTTATCTCCATGATGATTGAGGCTTTTGGATTTCCTAGTGTTTTCTGCAATTCTGTTAATATGCTGCACAATGATGCTTTTGCCCAGGTTGATGTTAATGGCTCCCTTTCAAACTCCTTCCCCCTTGGTAGATCCATCAGGAAAGGTTGCCCCTTGGCCCCTACCCTCTTTGTTATTGGCTTTGATGCCCTATATTACATTCTTAGAGATAACTCAATCTCCCCTACTGTCGGGGGCATATCTCTCCCTAATAATGAAGAGCTTATAAACTACCAATTTGCTGATGATACTACTATTTTTTTTGAAGCCATTGTTGACAACTTTGAAGCTCTGAAAAACAAACTCAGTTTTTTTTTGCACTATCTCTGGCGCTAGTTTATCCCACTCCAAATCTATATGTCTTGGATGGGATGAGCAGCCCCCTAACTGGTTTAAAAACTATGATCTTCAATGGGGAGGTCCGCATAAAATTGTGAGATATCTAGGCAGACCTTTCTCTATTGAACCCTCCCTTAAGGATATGTGGTCTTGGGTTAAAGATAAAATCACTAAGAAGCTGGATAAGTGGCACAACAAATCTTTATCATTGGCTAGTAGAGTTCAAGTCTGCCAAAAAACTCTTTCTTCCTACAATATCTACTATTCCTCAGCTTGGATGTTCAGTAATTACCAAATCTTGAAAATACAAAAGGCTGTCAGAAATTTTCTCTGGTCTGATGGTAAAGGAAATAGAAAGATGCATGTTGTTAAATGGGATTAGTGTCATACTGATAAGCTCCTTGGGGGCTTGTTCTTGAAGGATCTTAAACTCCAAGGGATTACCCTTGCTGCCAAGTGGATTTTTCACTCTATGGATGGTAATGATCCATGGAAGATCCTTGTTAGGAACAATATAGAAAGGGGATTCCCCAAAAATGAAAAATCTTGGAAGAATCTGCCTTTTAATGATCTGATTATTGGTAACTTTCCTATTGTTATACAAGGATATGTTGTCTTTAGATCCATATGGAAAGCTTGGGATCATGTCAGGAAATATAGTACTAACAAGGCCTTCCATGATGATAATCAGCTATATGGTGAAAGGTCCATCTGGTGGAACTTACACTCATCTGGCAAACCCCTTGCCCTCTCCCAAGGCTGCTCTGTTAGATACTAGTCTAATATGGGCATTTCTCAATTGGCTGACCTATTTGAGCATGATAGGATAATCAGTTGGGATGATCTTAGAAGCAATTTTGATATCCCGGCCTCCCAGAAGAAAACTTATAATATGATTCTTAAAGCTACCAAGGACTTACCTACTACTTGCCATATGGACTCTCATAGATATTTAAACTATAAATGGCCGGATGGAACCATTATATCCAAAATCAAAGCTAAAAACATCTACAATGTGATTGGATATACTGATGCCATCATTGACCATGTCAATTTTGTTTGGTACTCCACCCTTGACATCTGCTCTTGGAAGAAATCTTTTGATATATTGTGGAAAGGCCCTACTGAGCCTAAGATAAAAAAAATTTAAATGGCTGTTGGTTCTTGACAAGCTCCCAATTAGAAAAGATAACTCTGCGGCTGATTACTATAACCTGTGCAGATTACCTGAGTCTGGTAGACACATTCTCTTTGACTGTATTTTTTCTAAGGAAATTTTGCATATGTTTGGTATCACTTATCCTATGAATATTAATATTCTTGAAATTATTACTGGGTATATTGATGGGCTAAAAAAAGATACTAATCTATTTTGGAACATTCTCTCTTCTAATATTTTATGGCAGATTTGGAAATGTAGAAATGAGGAAAGGTATCAAAACAACCCCAGAATTCTTACTGAGTCTTTTTGAAAACTCACATATTTTAAAATATTCTTGCAGGTTCATACTACTATGTTGATTGATAAGGAAAAGCTCAAAAGGTTCCTAAAGACGGGATATGCCACTTTCTTCGTCTTTGAGATGAAGGATGGATATGTTTGGAGGGAGAATATGGATAACCTGCAAATGTTCGAGACGACTTGAAAAATGCTTAACCAAGAGGTTAAGGAAAACAATAACTCCAAAAAGGACCAAATCCTTATGCTTGCACAAATCCAGGAGAAGAAAAACATTGTGTGGATGGAGGGATCTATGGGGTGGACTGCCTGGGTAGACACCCATGATGATATCTTACACTAGTCTTTTGGTCTCCTTCTTGTATCTTTGTATAGGTCTTTATGATATGTAGGCTTCGTGATACTCCTGTTGTGAGGCCTGGCCTCTTTTTATTTGTACATTTCGATGTAACTAGTTATGTTTTTGTGACCCCCTTATATATAATATAAAAAAAAAAATGTTTCCACTGAAGGAATATAAAAGTCTCAAAGTGGGTAATTATTTTTACCCAATGGATATATTTTTTCAAGTGAAAGAAAACAATTGAAGTTGCCAACAAATAATAGGAATAATGTGTTAGTGGAAAAATTATTCATGGGGATGAAAGAAAATTATATATTTTTAGTTGCAAAAGATAACCAAAAGTTGCACCAGATGGATATGTGAAGGGTCATAACCCTTGGAAATACAAAGTATATATGAAAGATAAAATCAAAAGAAAAAGGGGGATCAATAAGGGAGTTAGGAGAAAATTTTGATTCCTATTGTAAAATATTTTTGAATCAAATTAATAGAATGAAGGTATAATTGGTGGTCGAATTCTAGTTCCAATTGTTTGTTAAAATTTAATTGATGATTATTATCTTGTTGTCTCTAGTTTGACCTTTCTTTATTATTTAAATCACTGTATCAAGGATATATCTGATTTATCAAGACACATTTTCTATTTATCTGTTGTTAAATTAACTGGTTCCTTCAAGTAAGGATTAAATTCTTTTAAGTAACCTAGGGAGAATCATTGGGATCAATAAGAAGAGCCTAGTAACTAAAACTTTGCATGTTTATACAAGGTATAAATATCTCAAGTTCCAAACAATTCAAATTTTAGCCAAAAGGAGGACACATATCATTCACATCTTGACTCCATTTCCCAATAAATAAAAGTCACTGATCACATATATTCTAAAACAATATCTCACAAAACCTTATTTATACATTTTAATTTTCAATAGTAGGAGTAGGAGTAGAAGTTAGTTTGGAATTATCTATTTCAAACCCTCATGCCAGTGTGAAATAGATTATGAGTGGATGAATTAATTGAAGAGATTGTGATTATACAAATTCTCTAAATTTGTGTGGGGTTATAATCTACTTAAACATCACCATTTAATCTTGGAGAGTGTATATTTATTAGTGATCAAGGTACACTTGCCTAGGCCTAGTAGAGCCTAAAGAGCAGGGAATTCCAATCATCTTGGTTGATTTCCTTTGTTGTACAAATCATTATTAAACTTGAACATAAAGCTTGGCATACTTTTAGAGTTTCACAATTTGCAGATTTGGGAACCAATAGGTTGTAACACATTACAACTTCTTTTCCTCTAGTTTTTGGAGCCTTTTATCTTATGTCTCTTCAAATATACCTTCAAACTTACCCTTCCATCTTCCTCAAAACTTACCACATTCCCATCATCATTCCACTATCTAAAGATTCTCAATAAATGATCATAAATAGCCCTTTGGCACCTTCAAGAAAAAATTTAAAATTTGTAACTCTAGCCCAACTTACAGGATCCATAACTTTTGACCCAATAACCTATTTGAGCCCATTTTTTTAAATTGTAGTGCTTGGAGTGCTTTACATTATTGAAATTAAATTTATCCAATTTCCCCAATTTTTGAGGCCCCAAAGCATCATTTGAAGCCTCAAAGCTTAGTTTTAAAGATTTTTGAGAAATTTTAAAATGAAAATATTGAATATCTTCTCACACATATGTGATATTGACTCAAAGCTCACCCACAATATACAAAATTCAATTACGGAGCTTTGGGGAAAATTTCAAGTCCCTATATGCTCATATGCAAACTTACTAAAAATAGAGGCCCTATTAAACTTAGCCCTTTTTTGAAAATTTGAAAGTTTTAAACCACTCTTCAAGACTTTTAAAAGGAAATGAGCTTCATGGGTGTATACACCTAAAAACAGCATGTGTTCTCTCTTTATTCAGGTGGAATAAAGATTGATTGAACTATGGGTATACTTGCTTGATTTTGTTTATCTTAGAGGGCCTGCCTTGTGGGAAAAAGTAATCACCTAAGGGAATGACCCAACCGATAACACATTAAAGCCAAGTGCATTTACAACTGGTATGTAAGTGTGGATATTGGAACAAAGGCTAGTATTATGAGGTTAGTTCTGATGAGAAGGGAAGCAATGGTCTCTCATCGCATGGATCAACCCCCATGAATGGAAAGTCCTTACTAAAACCCTTGTTGTAGTTTGGCCAAAACCTTTATCTATTCTTTGGTGTAGCAATGGTCATTGCAAAGGAATCCACATTCTCGCAATTTTTAATAGAGATGAAAAATATGCCATGGGAGATTCATGGGTATTGGTGCTTGGCTTCCCCAAGAAGTTAGTGTTGTGGAGGGGAGCCAGTGGGGTCAAGCATCTAGTCATCCGCTAAGAATAAGTGTGGTTGGGGTAAAACCCACATGGAATCCAAAAGAATACAGTATTTCACAACCTTATGAGTGTACATTGCTTGATGTGTCTTTATCCAAGTGTTTTCAAAATGAACAAAATGTCACATATCAAAATTGAAAATACTGATTTAGAATTGCATTTAGTGAAACAACCAAGTATCCCATTTAAAAATTAGGAAAACCAAGCAAATTTTCAAAGAAACTTTCAAAAATCCAAGTCTAAACCTATTATGGCACCTTTGGTCTCTATTCTAGCACCTTTTGTCTCTATTTTCGTGCCTTTTGTAGAACATAAAATAGTGACCTAGGTTCATTTCTTAGCTGACAATCAGTCTCATCTTGGGAATGCTTAGAAGTATTCAACCAATCCTTAGGTAAACCAGAGTCTGAACATGTGTGTTACCAAATGATTTCATGAAAGATTAAACTTTGGAAACCATAATCCATACCTCTTAGTCCAAAAGAACATCAAAGATGGTTATCAACACTTTACAAATTTAGAGAGAGGTTGACCTTCAATTTCTATAAAAGAGCTTGCAAGAACAATCCTGAATTATACATGTTTTACTATTGTCAAAATCCACAACTTTTCCAAAGATTTGAGTACCTCGTTTAGGAAGAATATTTACTGCTAGTTTCATAGTTTGAACCAAAACTTTGAAATTGTCTCAAGTCCAAGATCATTCCTTAAATACCTTAGCAATCTAAACTTGTTCAGATTGACCTCTACAAGTGGAATTTTCCAACCTAAACCAAGATCTAACATCACAAAGTACCAACATCATCAAATTTATCACACCTTTGATTATTAGGCCTAGTTTCATCATCGGGATTTATCATCCTCTCATCACAAAATGAAGCTACATAGTTAAATCCAACCTAGTCTCACTAGAATTTGTCATTCTATTTTGCTTTGTTGTAATCCTTGGTACTTTTCCAAAACCTAGATCAAAGTTTAGTCAAAATTATAACACTTGTATGCCCGTTCAACCAAGGTTGCAAAAACAAAAGCTCAAGGAAAAAGTACTTGAAAATCACAACATTGAAGAGCCAAACATTGAAACCCCAACCATTGAAACTCCAAACATTGAAATCCCAACCATTGAAACTTTGATCATTGAGACTCAAAACACTAAAATTCAAAATAGTGAAACACAAAACACCATGGTAGAGGTTGAAGAAAATCCTTTTCATGGACTCAACAACACTGACTGGAAAGAAGTAATCGAAGAAGATATCCAACATGTTGAACAAGACCCCAATTTCCACAAGTGTTTAGAAAATATTTTTGAAAGAAATGGGGAAAAATACCTCCTTATGCTAGCTAAACAAGGTGCCAAATTACCAGAAGAATTTGATGTGAATCAATTGAAAGCACCTCCCAAAAAGCCCAAAAATGATCCTGAACAAGTAGTTTCTTTAACTTACAAAATGAAGAACCTTCAACAATAAATCCTTGATATGCAAAGAGGGACTTCAAAACAAGACTTCATCCAAGAAATTTGTCCTTATCCATTTGATCAAAGTATTCACATGATACCCTTTCCCAAAAATTGTGAGTTCCCAAAGTACAACAAATACAATGGAAAAACCGATCTGATAGACCATGTGAGAGAGTTTAGGACCATGAGTCTTGAATTTGCATATGAGGAAACATATTTGATGAGATTATTCCCAAGAAGCTTAGGTGGGCATTCTCTTGAATGGTTCTCCAAACTCACCCCACCAATTAACACCTTTGAGGAATTAGTCAACAAGTTCATCACCCAATATTCTTACAACATACTATGAAAGATCTTTGTAACTTGAAACAAAAGAAGGGTGAATCATTCCTTGTATTCTTGCAAAAATGGAGAAGGTTATTTTCATGATACTCTTGTCCCATACTAGAAAAGGAAAGCAATCTTTATTGACAACCTTAATGACGAGATGAGTTACAGATTGGAATTACAATGTCCCCCAACCTTCAAAAAATTGATTGAGAATGGGATCAAAATCGAGGTTGCCTTAGTCAAGAGAGGATTCATCAAGATATACAATAAAAAAAAATCATAGAACTCCTCCAACAATTATAATAGTGGCGGCAAACCCAATTTTTGGCAACGAAACAAGAACGTTGGGAACAACGATGGTACAATCAAAGGTCAAAATGAAAAACCTGTATTCAACCTAACTGCAGCCGCCACCAAAACTAATCAGAATAACAATCCCCCCAACAACCAAAGCAACAACTAAGGAAACAACCAAGGAAACAATCCAAATGTCAACCAAAGCAACAATCAAGGTAATGCTTGATCTAGGACACCATTGTATCGAGCATCATCAAATCAAAGGAGGTTCACACCTTTTGGGAAATCACCAGAATCGGCATTAAAATAACTTCTCAAAGCTAAGGTCATAACTTTACCAGAAGCAAGAAATTGGGAACCACAAGTTAAACCCCCATGGTGGAACGATGCCCATTTCTATGAGTTTCATTGCAACAAGGTACATAAACCAATGACTGCATGCAGTTGAAACACTTGATACAAGATCTAATTGACAACAAAATTATATTTGTAGGACCTCAAATGAACCATAAACTATGTCTATGACACCACCATTCTTCATATTGAGGTGATTGATGATCCAACCCATGACAAATCAAATCCTATTGTCAATTATGACCCAGCAAACAATGACACCATTGGACAAGAACAAAACATCATTGAAATTTAAAATCATCACCATAACGTTGACACTGCCTCACATCAAATCAATGTTATCAAAATCAGGGAACAAAAAGACAACACACCCATCAATGCAATCACACAAGGACAAGCAAAGGTAACATTGAAAGGAGCTACCCCTTCCACATCCAAATCAATTTTTACTCCTACGACTCAGTATAACATAGTGGAACAATTGTTGAAGATACACACACAAATATCCATATTAGAACTTCTCAAGATTTCACCTACTCACAAGGAAATCTTGGAACAAGCTCTAGTTGCCACCATGGTACCAAAAAATCTGGAAGTTTGCCAATTCCAAACTATGGTGGGACATTTGACTGACCACATTGTTTATCCTTTTCTGAACATGATGATGTATCTATCAATCATCCCCACAATGCTGTCGTACACATTGAGGTCCTAATCCACAAGAACTACATTAAACATGTCCTAATAGATGGAGGAGCTAGCCTAAATATCTGTACTTTGAAACTTGTCTGTGCACTAGGCTATTCAGAAAATGCTATTGATCCTAGGAGGAAAATCACAATAAAAGCATATGATGATGAAGAAAGATCTTCACAAGGATTGATAGTGTTACCTATTCAAGTGGGACTAGTTGTCAGAGATATAGTATGCCAGGTGTTAGATAAAGAGTTAACCTATAACATACTCTTGGGAAGACCTTGGATCCATGACATGAAAGCAGTACCATCAACATATCACCAGTGTCTGAAATTCCTGTTTAACGGGTAGGAAATCACTATCGCAACTGACTCAAATAACCTCCAATATTGTAACACCCTCAAGACAACCCAAGATGATTTTGTACCACACAATAGGGAAACTCCAATTTAGGGTTTATCAAATGATGGGAAACAACTAAATTCCTTGTCAAATTGGGTTGAGAAAAAGGACCAATCAAAGGATAAGGATATCAGTGATGCCCATCCCTCAAATAAAGAAAGTACATAAAATCCTACTTCACAAAGTCAGGAAAGTCAACTTGAATCATTATCAAAACAAGTTGCCAAGATCTAATTGAAAGACAAGTGCATGGGGGAATACTCATTTCAGCGATCCTTATGTTTATCACAACTTTCATCTTCTCCAAAGTCATATGGATAGCCATCAACATCAAGACAACAATCATCAAAACCCACCACGCTATTTGAGGGAACCTTTGTAAGATCAGGCACATTAGTGGATGAGTCGGACAACAAGGAGGTTTAAAACTGGTTGTACAAAGATGAAGAATCATCACAAGCATCCACTTCAAGTGTATAGATAGAGCAGTATGGGAAAGGAAAGACAATCATGGAAAAGATGGGATACGAGGGAAAAGGTCCTACCAGTAAGAGGAAAGAAATAATTATAGAACCAATACAACCTATCACCATGAAAACCAAAAATAAAATAGGATTGGGGTATATAGGAGAATCTAGAGAAGAAACCAAACAACAATTTGTTGAAAGAATCCTACAACTACAAGCTAGTGACACTCATGGAACTTATTCAAATGAGTATGAGTGGGATTCGTTATCTGAAGAGTCTTGTCATGATAAGGAAATTGATATAGTCCAAAAGTACACACCCATATGTGAGGAGGGTCAAATTTTTGGTCATAGACCGCTTGAAATAAGTTCATTACACATTGATGATTCTAGCGAAGACGATCAAATGTGGAGTGAAACAGATAATTCAAAGGAGAGTTACCTTATAGACATCAATTTTTCTATTGGAAAATCCAAAGATTTTACCATTGGGACTCTTACTACATCTGACTTTAGCCAATCCAACGACTCCTTACCCCTGGTACATCTTGAACTAATAGATTGGGATCAAACTGAGCCATCTGATATCCCCCTCTTTTCAAATGACGAAGCCATTGTCAATTTCCTCTGGTCCACTAATCCTGAGACAGATTTCACCATTGAACATCATAACGAAGCTTCCAACCAAGAGAGTGTCAAATTTTCTAGTTGAAAAATTAATAATATAGGGAATAGATCTGATGGTGAAAACCATTCAATGGTAGTATCAGATCTAGAAAAAGTAAAAAACAAAGAGTGTCCAACAATGAAAACCTCTCTGAGGCACTGAAGGATGGAAGATTTGATGCACTCCTTGAACATTTTTAGGAATGATCTAAAATATTGGTTGAACCCACCCAGTCTATCAATATTGGAAATGAAGAAATAGTGAAGACTGTCCATCTAGCAGAATCCTTGATAGATCAAGAAAAAATGTACTTCATCAAATTCTTCACAGAAAAGAAAATCAGATTTGCTTGGTCTTATGCCAATATGCCAGGGATTGATCTAGAACTCATCATGCACCACTTGTCACTACCAGCAGGAGTAAAATTGGTCAAGAAAAAATTAAGGAAAATGCATCCCCATATTGCCAACTTGGTAAAAGAAAAACTGAAGAAGTTATTAGATGTGGGATTTATCAAACCTATCAACTATGCAGAGTGGATTTCTAACATCGTACATGTTTTCAAACTAGACAAAAGCATCAGAATTTGCACAGACTTCAGAGATCTCAACAAGGCTTTCCCAAAAGATGATTTTCCTCTACCTAACATTGACATCATTGCGGACTTGACTGCTGGCCTTGAAATGCTCTTTCTTATGGATGGATTTTCAGGGTATAATCAAATCAAAATTGCTCTTGAAGATCAAGATAAAACTGCCTTCACATGTCCTTGGGGAACTTTATGTTGGAATTTCATGCCATTCAGGTTGAAAAATGTTGGAGCTACATATCATAGAGCAACGACCACCATCTTTCATGACATGATGCACACTTTTATGGAAGAATATGTAGATGATCTACTGGAAAAAATTTGCACTAGAGAAAGACACCTAGAGATCTTAGATAAAATCTTCACCAGACTGGAGAAGTTCAATGTGAGACTAAATCCCAAGAAATGTGTATTCGAGGTAACATCAACTAAAATTTTGGGGTACATTGTGTTAGCTAAAGGCATCCAGGTAGACCCTGCAAAGGTTAAAGCTATCATGGAGATTCCTCCTAAAAACATTAGCCAACTCAAATCCTTGCAAGTAATATTCCAATCTATTAGGAGGTTTATTGTACAACTGGAAGATAAGACCCATCCTTTCAATCACTTGCTCCACAAAAATGTATCTTTCTGATGGGATAAGGAATGTGAAGGGGCCTTCAATCAATTAAAACAATATCTAATGAGTCTACTTGTCTTGATACCACCAGCAAAAGGAAAGCCACTTCTATTATACATAGCAACAACTAAAATATCATTGGGAGCCTTGTTAGCACAAGAGGATTCAATGGGAAAATAAAGGGCAATATATTACATCAGCAGAACCTTAAATGGTTATGAGATCAATTACACCTTCATTGAAAAGGCTTGTCTGGCAGTAGTGTTTGCTACCCAACAATGGAAACACTACATGCTTACCCATACCATCAAATTGATAGCCAAGATAGATCCACTAAAATACCTTCTTAGCAAATCTAATTTGACTGGAAGATTGGCTAAGTGGATCATGATGCTAAGTGAATTTGACATCCAATATGTTGATAGGAAGGCAATCAAAGGACAAGCAATTGCAAACCAGTTAGCTGAAGCACCATTACAAGAAAATCATCCCTTGAACATTGAGTTTCCAAATGCTGATGTTCTAACAGTATCCACACAATAATGGGTCTTGTACTTTGACGATTCTTATACACAACATGGATCAGGAGCCTGAATTTTTTAATCTCACCACAAGCACACACCATTCCCAAGTCTTATAGACTGATGTTCCCTTGCACCAACAACACAACTAAATATGAATCCTTGATCATTGGAATCAAAGTAGCAGTTGAGTGGAAGATCACAAAGTTACATGTCTATGGGGATTCACAACTAGTTATTAATCAAGTAAATGATGATTATCAAACAAAGGATGACAAGCTAATGACCTACAAAAGAATGGATGATGACTTCAAAAAGTACTTTGTGGAAATAAGATTTGAGTAAATTCCTCAAAATGACAACAAATTTGTTGATGCCATGGCAACCATTGCTTCTCTCTTGTAGATTCCAGAGAAATGAGACCATTACGAGTTCATGGTGGAACAATTGTTCAACCCATCTTATGACAAACCTAAGTCCCAAGTTATCTACCATCTAGTTGAGGCTGACACTTCCCTCTATGGGAATATCTATACGTACCTAAAAGATAACACCCCCCCACCTAACCTATCTCATAATAAAAAATGAAACTTCATTTTCCAAACCATCTGACACACCTTTATCACAAATTTCCTTTATCAATGAGTTCTTTACAGAACTCTCCTTCGATGTCTATAACATGACAAGTATAAAATGACTTTACGAGAAGTACATGAAGGTGTTTGTGGCACTCATTTGAGTGGTTTAACCCTAGCTAAGAAACTCCTCCATATGGGATATTACTAGCCGACTATGGAGAAGGATTCTTTTCAATTTTTCAAGAAATGTCAAAAGTGCCAGATTCATGGCAATCTCATTCACACACCAGTCCAGGAACTTCACCCTTTTTCATCAACATGGCCCTTTTGTCAATGTGGATTAGACCTTAGAGGCAAGATTCATCCATCTTTGTCCAATGGACACAAGTTCATTATTACAGCTACTAAGTATTTCACAAATTGGATTGAAGCTATACCTCTAACCATCATCACAGGAAAAAAAATCTCGTCTTTCATCCTAAACTACATCATTTGTCGGTATGGCATCCCTTAGTCCATCATCATTGATAGTGGGTGACCTTTCAAGAATCAATACATTGAAGAACTTTGTGAGAAATTTCATATCTAGCATCGGTTTTCTACACCCTATTATCCTCAAGGCAATGGCCAATTAGAGGCCTCAAACAAGACTATCCTAAAAATATTAAAGAAAATCATCAATGATGCTAGATGTGACTAGCATGTGCAGTTGAACCCTGCTCTATGGGCTTATAGAACTAGTATTCATACCCCGATAGGAGCTACACCCTATGCTCTAGTCTATGGCTTAGAATCCATTCTACCTATTAAGGTTGAATTGCCATCACTTTGGGTGTCGCTAAAAGGGATCATTTCAGATGAGGATCATAGGGTGTCTAGGTTACAAGAATTAGAACTCTTGGATGAGCATTGTTAGCATGCAGTGGATCACCTGAAAGCATATCAACAAAGGATATCTAGAAGCTACAACCATAGAGTCAAGCCTAGAAAATTTCAGGTTGGCAATTTAGTCTTGAAGGAGAACCCCCGTAATCAACAAGATCAAGAGAAGGGGAAATTTGAACCAAACTGGCTCAGTCCCTTTGTCATTGTTTCAGCCTTTAGATCATGAGCAAATTAGTTGTCTACACCAAAAGGGGATTTGTTTGATGAACCCCTCAATAGCCTGCATATCAAGAAGTTCTACACTTGAATCATCCAGTGCATGGGAAAAAGGTCCTGAAAAATACCAAAAACATTAGAAAATGTCCTGAAAAAATGGTTGCCTTGATGAAAACTTGGCAAACAGGCGTCTTGGTAATAACAAAAAAAAATCAACAAAAGAGAAAAAAAATTCAAAAAGATCAAAAAAATCATAAAATCTAAAAAAGTGTAATAAAAACAAGTAGTGAAAACTTGGAAACATGTGCTATTTGTGAAAGGTTAGCTTTTCCATCTATTTGAGCATGTTGACCAATCGCTTTCACCATCCATTTGCCTATTCTTTGAAAGCTCCATGTACATATCCTGGCATTGCGGTCATGCCTCACCCTAGACTGGGGGCAAAATCCTGAATTCACTGGGGGCAACAAAATTTGAGCTTGAACCAATAGCCAAATAGTAGGAAGGAAAACGCAACAAAACAATGATTAAAACACAACCAACATTGAACATCAATCACCATCAAAAACACATCAAACATCCATATCATATCAAAATCCAAAAATAGGTCAAAAGTTAGTCAAAAAACAGAGTCATCTTATTGAACTACATCATCTCTGAGCTTGAACGTAGGCAAGGCTAATCTTTGATCAACCCCTGAGACACCCTAGGTCAAGTCCTTTAGCATTCATTGTAATTAGTTGTCTCTCTCATCTATTCATATCTTGGTATTGTAAATCGGTTGAGTCAGTCAAACTACATGGTCTCTGCATGTATAATGTAGGCAATGCTAATCTTTGATTAGCCCCCGAGGCCCCTAGGATAGGTTTGTAGGTTAGGTTCTTGGTCAAAATCTCAAAAAACACCTAAAATTTGGAAAATCAAAAAATCCCAAAAACATTAGAAAATTGAAAATGAAATCAAAAGGATGATGCTCTTCTGAATCATGGGTTGTCACGTTAAACACAAATTTTCAATTTTTGTACTTTGATTTTTGTTATCATATCTCTGGAGCCCCTTGATGATGTATCAAACTAGAGGAGCCAGGAAGGAGTATGATTTTTCTTTGTATGTTGTCTGTGAGTTGATCATTATTACTATGCAAATTTTTGTGAGACGTGCGCTACAAATTATCACTGATGACATTCTGAATTTGCATAGGAAAAGGATTAACTCTTGCCTGTTTATGCAAGCAATGCTTAGGTCATCTCAGTTTAAATACACTTAGATGCTTGTGTTAACTTGTACTATCAAACATCATGGAAGTAGTACTCAGGTCATCATGGTCTAAATATACCATTGATGCTTGTACTCACTTTCAACATTTTAAAGGGCCAATGATGATAAAAAGCACAAAAAATTGGTTGTTACGAATGGAAACTTTTGCATACTAGATCTACATGTTTAGATTAGATTTCATCCATGTTAGTTTGCATCTATATTTATGGCATTTCCAAAGCTGCAACAATGATGTTATCTCTTGCATTAAGGGATTGAATACACTCGACATTACCAAAAACACATCATTTTCATATAGTTACACATCACTTGCATTATCATCAATTAGAAATAATTCTCATTTAGCTGCATATCAGTTGCATCATCATTTACATGCATTAGGAAACATTACAACATCATTCATCTAGTCATCCATCACATCATAATATTTGCATAAAAAATGGCATCCATCGCATCTCATTTACATAATCAAAATCATTTCAATTAGTGGCATTAAGGAAGTTGTTCATTAAGCTTAAATGAGTGAGTCTCTTCAAATTTTCAAAAGAATTGGGAAATATGTCAGGTTTTGTGAAGCTCAATGAAACAAAGAATCAACTAATGACAAACTTCCCACAACTCTTGGAAGGTGGATAGATTCACTCATTTAAGCTTAAGACCCTAGAACACAATCATCTACATAATCATTATTCATCATTACAAAACCTCACACATCATTTGCATCGCATCCATATATACTCGACATAAATCATCAAATAAATCATCATGATCATCATCACATAAATATCAACAGAAATATGCATCATCATGTGATCATTTCATATACATCATTTACTCATCCATTGCATCATATCTGCATTAGAAAAGAACAAAAACATAAAATACATCACATTTTATTATCCATCACATGCATCATATAGGCATAAATCCATAAACCATATAGAATCATAACACATCAATTGCATCATCATTTGCATCCATAGCATATTGAAACATCAGAATCATCATCATAACATGGAAATTAAATGCATCATAGACATCTATCATCATATCAACACATAAATCATAATCATCGCTACATATCATATAACCTCAAAAAAATCATAATTTCAAAGTGTACAAGGATATCCAAAAGTATGACAAGATACATCAATATCAAAAATGGCATTGTATCATAAAGTATAAACACAAGAAGTACATCATCAATGACACAACAATGTGTACATCATAATATACTATGTCGAGCTCCCCCCAGATGGTGTTGGCATCATGGAACTAGTACCTCCTCCACTTGATGGACCTGCACCAAGATCTCTCCTATATGGCTGAGTAGCACCCATGCTAACAGTCTGAGATCGAGATTTTCCATATCAAGATGGTACAAAGCTCTCTAGCTGCTCGGAAGGAACCAACTCATGATATTTACCCCTATAAAAATGCAACTCCTGAGCAGTGTGTTGAATCTCTCTAAGGTACTTTTTTGTATCCATCACTGCTATAACCTGCTATAATCTCTCGGTAATGGCCTTGCCTACTCTGCCCGCATCTCACTGCATCCCTCTCTATAGTAAGTATGATGACCTATACCTATACCTATTGTACCTACTGCCTATCTGCATCTCTCTTAGTCATCGATGTTTGATCATGTGCCTGAGCCTGCACTAACTCACTCTAAAGAGTAGACTTGTACTTGTACCTATTGTACCTACTACCTATTTGCATCTCTCTCAGCTGTCAGTATCTCAAACTATGTCTGAGCCTACACTAACTCACCTTGAAAGGTCTGAATCTCTACCTGTAATGCCTGTATTTTTGCTACTATTGATGAGAAGGGACTCCAATCTAAATCCTAGGAATCACTGAATGAGGTACGGTAATACTCCTCCTGCATCTAAGAATTTTGCATCTAGGAATTGCAAAATCTAGAAAGGGACTGCCAGCTGCACCCGATGGCCCTACACCTAAACCGCCACCACTACCATCATCATCACCCCCACCACCACCATCAACACCCTTGTCACCACCCTCACCACCACCATCAACACCCTCGTCACCCTCTCCATCCCCAATATCACTATCCTCCCACTCTCCATCCACCCTCTATCTCGGTGCCCTATCATCATCATCAACTGGAGGAACTAGCTCATTAGGACTAGATAACCTTAGAAAAGGATGTGTGTAGAAATACTCAGAATAATCATTTTTCATCCCTACATCTATTATTTTTGGAACATAATCCCATACACATGGCACTAACGTATGATACTTGGTACAAGCAGCATCATAAGATAAGCAAGGGCCTCACTCTATCACATCCTGTCGTCATCATGCATAATGGGAAACCCCCTGAGGCATCACCTGAACTCATCCAAACTAACAAAAAACATGCAAATACAAATATCTCTCAAGTATGGAACATGTCTATCTAATCAAATATTGCAATAATAGCATGTATGGCATCTCCACTTGATCCTCTGGCCACATCTCAAAATCCAAGTATGGGCACCATGTCATGGTCTCCAGATCATCTAGGTCACATCTCCAATAAGCTAATTTTCCCAACTTAAGTTGGACATGCAGACCAGTGTAGCTGAACACATAGGGTCTACCTATTGGTCATTGTCTATCTCCCAATGGCTGAGTGATTGCTATATGCTCCCATTCCCATGTCTATAATAGTGTAATCCTGGAAGAGGGGCTCATCGCCCCACAATACACAACCTAGTGCAAATAATAATACAAATGGGCTAACATACATGAACCCCATGCATATCTGGTCTCTTCCAACATCATACGCTCCAATACTCAACCCAACCCACTGAAAATCCCTTTGACCTACAGTCAGGACAAAGGAATCCGCCAACAAAACAAGAAAGAACACATGGTAGAGGATCATATCTCTCAACCATCTCCTGCCAGGGGACCCAATGACCTAAAACATGATCATCTTAAAAAATCCTATGCAAGGCATCGGTCCCGCCCTACTCAACTCTTTCGTACACAATGATCTCGCCCATCACTGGAATTTGCAGAATACGATAAACATCCTCTGGAGTGATTGTTATCTCCCTAGTAGCTAGATGAAAGGTATTGTGGTCACTATGCCACCTCTCTGCTAAAGCAGTTAGCAAACCCCTATTAATCCTATACTAGGGTATGTCTATCAAGGATGTCAACCCACAATGGGTGATAATATCCAAATCTACTTGAGTCAATAAATGAACCATCTCCCACGTCTTTGAGAAATGCTCCCAAGACTGAAGCACATCAAAGTCCTAATCATGTTATGGAAAAAAATTAGCATTACATCAATCGATTCATCAAATTTGACCCTAACACAATGTTCAATCAAGATCATTAGTCAATCAATATCATCAGTTAATCAAATCATGTTCAATCAATATCATCAATCAATCAAATCAGGATCAATCGAGACCATCAAAATCAATCAATCAAGAAAATTATCTATCCTATCATTGATCCTCACCTATCATGAGGTCGATGCATCATCAATCCTATCATCGATCCTCACCTATCATGAGGTCGATGCATCATCAATCCTATCATCGATCCTCACCTATCATGATGTTGATACATCATTAATCCTATCGCCGATCCTCACCTATCATGAGGTCGATGAAGCATCAATCCTACCATCGATCCTCATGTATCATGAGGTCGATGCATCATCAATCCTATCATCGATCCTCACCTATCATGAGGTTGATACATCATCAATCCTCATGAGGTCAATACTTCATCAATCCTATCATCGATCCTCACCTATCATTAGGTCAATACATCATCAATCCTATCATCGATCCTCACCTATCATGAGGTTGATACATCAATGAATCCTACCATCAATCCTCACCTATCATGAGGTTGATACATCAGTGAATCCTACCATTGATGCTCACCTAACATGAGGTTGATGCATCATAAATCCTATCATCGATCCTCACCTATCATGAGGTCAAAACATCATCAGTTTATCCTATCATTTGACTCTCACCTATCATGAAATCAAATCAAACATCAATCAAGCAACAAACATCATACAATCAGACAGATCAATCAAAAGCATCACTAAACAAAACAATGCAATGACACATGATTCATGAACATCATACAAGCCTCAACAAACATCAACAATGCAACATTTGACATAACCAGGAGGACTTTTATCAATCGAACATCATCAGACAAGCAAAACAACAAGGCAAATCATTAGGAATCATTCAAGAGAAAAACCCCCAAGCTTACAAAAGGCACCATTTGGGACCCCAAAGGCGCCATTTCAGGGACAAAAGGGAAAAAAAATGAGGTTAAGCTTGCAAAAGGCGCCATTTGGGATCCCAAAGGCACCAAAAAAGAAGCAAAAGGCACCATTTCACAAGCAAAAGGTGCCAAAACACAAGCAAAAGGTGCCAGAATAGAAGCAAGAGGCGCCAAAACTCCCAAAAATGACTTGAAAACAAAAAAAATACCCCCCAAAAGTGCAAAAATGACTTTAAATGGCCTACAACACTTATCTACCAAGTTCAAAACATCGATGAAAAGGAAAAAAAATGACTGAAGGAGGTTTCTCCTAATGTGTACTATAGGTCCATCTGCAGTAGGGTGACTGTGGTGGCGAAGACGCTCGAAACGATGCCTGCGAGAAGGGATCTCCATCTTCTTCTAGCTCTCCACTCTCCAAATTCTCCAAACTCACAATGTGAAAGTGAATTCACTTTTCCCACTTTTTACTTTTTTAAAGGACAATGGAGGGAATTATGGTGGGATTTATTATCAAAAATGGGATTTAACTAATCAAAAATGTTCAAGGAGAGAGTGTAGAATCAAATTTTGAGAGATAAATAGTATTTGACATCAAAGTATCATTGGTTTCACTTTGGATCATCATCACATCACTACAACATCAGCACACAATCATCGAATCCTTGAAAAAACATCAAAAATCCACATTTTACTGATTTATCTCTTGAGGGGGCATATATCCATCAGTACATGAAAATCAATGTCTAGGGCATCATCTGGGTGATTGAAAACCTTTATGAGCATTGGTATCAAATTTTTCTTTGAGGAAACATGTAAACACATTACTTCAAAGAGGGGAAAAATGTATACACCTAAAAATGGCCATCACCTTTAATTAATTAAATACTAGCTATTTGATTAATATTCCAACTACGTATAAATAAATGCTCAATTTATTTATATTGTTCACCCTTCTCTAATTCTCCAAATCTAAAACATATTCTTCTAAATTAATTAAATAAACAAGGTTCCCTAAACTCATTTTATTTAATTAATCTTCACTAAATCCAATTAGGAATTAGAGCACATTTCTACAACTTTTTGTGCCACCTCACCAAGGTCACATGAAAATAAATAACTCTAATTTTTAATTAGAATTATCTTCAACTCATTTCAAAAGCACATGGCTCATTTCCTCCCACACTTCCACCAATTTTGGAAGCACATGGTCTTCTCTTCACACACTTGAATCTTCCATCCAAATGGCATGTTGCCCATTGGTCAAGAGATTCTTCCATCCAAATGACATGTTGTCTTTGGTCAAGGGGACAACATCTTTATTCTCTTCATCTTCACCATCCATTATTTTTATTCAAATCTAGACTGTTGATTATTGCCACCTCATTATATGCTTGGAAAAGGTTTTACATACAACCCTTGGGACTTGTATTTTCCATCCACATTTGAAGTAAAATTATCATGTAGGTTTATCATTCAAGCTTGGAGCATTCTTGGAGTCTTATAGCTAGTTTTTATATCATGTTTTGCTTGGCATTTACATCTTAGCTTTAAATATTTCTTCATAGTTGCATTTTATCATCCATCTTGCATCATAGTTGCATTTTAAATTAGTTCATTTTAAGTTTGCATTTGAGCATATGTAGAATCATGCATAGAATCATATAGATCACTACCATAGTATCCACCACCGTTTGTGTATTTATCATCAACATCATCCTTCACTCTTCATAGCATTCATCATCATTGTTTGCACATAGTTTCATGTAGGCATGTAGTCGGCTTACATGTTGAATGTTATCTTGTTTCCTAAGTAGTCATTTTTACAACCTTTGTGCTCATAGAAATCTAAGGGCCAAATGTTCTAATAAATCATTAGGAATAGAGGACAATGAGACGTTCTTGAAAGATTCATTAAGATGTAATTTAGAATAGTTTACTTTTCTTTCAATCTTTGAATATAAATCATTTCATTAAGGTTTGTGTTGATACTAACTTTGCACATTTCACACACACACAATGGGTATTCACCAAACCAAATAGAAATTAAAATAAAATATTTTTTGGGTGATGCAAGATCACCCTTACAAAATAGATGCTCCTACATTAGAATCTAATGAAATATACAATGATTTACACAAACGACCTATGTACAATGATATAGAAATAAGAAAAATATACATTTGATGATATTGAAATAAACACATTGATTGAAGTTGTATAAAGACATAAATAGTTATATAGATATTTGTGTATATACAAATATGTATATGTGTGTACAAATATATAGAATCTCAGTAATGTCAAGGTGAATAATGATGGACAATGTGGCAGCCATGAAGGAACCATTGTGGAAAATCATTAGGGTGAAAAGATAGCTCTTTCAATAAATGTGCTCAAACTTGAAATGTTATAAAGTGAGTAGTAATGGGAGTGTAGTCAAGTTCCAAAAAAAACCCTAATATTGAAACAAGAACACAATAATGAATCCCATATAAAAAGAGAACCCTAAATATATAGGGTTGGTTAAAAATGAAACCCTAAAAACTAAACCTTGAATATATACAAGTTAAAAATAAAACTGTCTAAATATGCGTTTTATATATAGTTATTAAAAATTATGATAAACATAATATATGATGCTTTGTTGTATTGATAAGTGTAAGCACACAAATATAGGTATAATGCATCGTCAATATATAGTACATCATTGAACTATGTGTTACAAATGGTGATATTAACATTACAATCCTATGACTGCATTTTAACTTGAATATTTTTCAATCAATTATTATATTATGTGACTCCAAGAATCTTGGAAGAGGAACTCATATGTCCTACATGAGGAGAAATATTTCTTTAATTAAATATTATTTTATAGACGTTGGTTAACATATTTTGCACTTTCTAAAAATTGAATTTCTTCACTCTATTTCCCAACATAAATGCAAATCAATTACCAGCAAATGAGTAAACTAGTTCTATGTGAAATAGTTTCTCTCTGAATTTTATGAGGTACATGTAAGGAAGCTAAGGTAGCGGAACAACTTCCTACACTAATCTTGAGAGGAGAAAAACCCCACACTCCAAAATCCCCCCAATATATAATTCAGTAAATAAAAAAGATTACAATATACTTGTAGAGCAAGCTTCTCCTAGGAGTATCACCACTTAGAGATCAAGAGACAACATGACTACTAATAGACTCTTAGAATACATCACCATCTCTCTCACACTACCTCTCACATAGTCGTAATGGAGCACCCTCACAAAATAAAGTTGCATTTTAGGGAAAAACAGGTCAACAAAATATCCACCATTAGATCTAAACCCTAATAATTAACGGTATAGATTTACAATGTATCAACTCCCACCGATGACACAATAGACCATCACTCCAATTTCTAAGTCACTAAAAATCCAAACCTCAGAACCTTATGTTGGAGGTTATGAAGTTCTAAAATCCCACGACTCACCGACAACAAATATGGTATCTTTTGCTTCACAGTCACTAAGTCACTAAAAACCTAAACCTCAGAACCTCTTCTTGGAGGTCACGTAGTTCTGAAAACCCATGACTCACCAACAAAAATGATGGCACCTTTCACTTCACAATTGCTAAGTCACTGAAAACCCAAACCTCGGAACCTCTTTTCATAGGTTACGAAGTTTTGAAAACCCGCGACTCACCGACAACAAATAGAACCTCAAAGCTGCTAAGTCGAGAGGTTATGAAACTCTAGAACCCCATGACTTAAGTTAGAGAAACTTGGAACCCAATGACTTAAGTAACAAACCATTTTTCCTACAACAATAACCATTATATAATTTCAAGGTTGAGACACAATGTCCCAACAAATATCCCACTTGTCGAACACCTTGCAAGAGCAACGGGAGGGAGTAAACTTTGTCTCTTAATTGCTAGGGGCCAAAAGGCCCAACATCTCTAAACACCATAAGAACTTCTCTATGCTCATTGGAATAGTTAAAGAATCAACAACATTCATCAAAGTCATAGCATTCATCAAAGTCTCTACCTTAATCAATTTCACCCTACCATCTTCAACCATATCTTGAACAAAATGATACTATGCATCAATGTGCTTGGTCCTGGCATGAAATTTTGGGTTCTTGGCTAGACATATCACACTCTAATTGTTGCAATAAATTTTCACAGCACCTTGTTTTATTCCAATATTTGAACACAATCTCTTAAGCCAAATGGATTCTTTACAAGCATGAGTAGCTGCCATATACTCTACTTCAGTAGTGGACAAAGAAACCACAACTTGTCGCTTTCTCGTCCAACTAATTGCACCACCGAATAACGTAAACACGTAAGCACTAGTGGATTTTCTGCTATCAACATCACCTGCCCAATTTGAATCCACATAACCATGAATATCAAGGGAAATCTCACCTTCAGTCTATTACTATGATAACATAAGGAATAATCTAAGGTACCACACAAATATCTGAAGACTCTTTTAACTGCATCCCAATGAACTCTACCAAGATTAGACATATATCTGGAAATAACTCCCACTACTTGGGCAATGTTTGGTCTAGTACAAACCATAGCATACAAAAAAATTCCAACTGCACTCTGGTAAGGCACTTTTCTTATGTCTTCCATCTCTGATGGGGATGTTGGACAATCTAAAATAGATAACTTTGTTCCAACTAAAATAGGAACACACAATGGTTACAGTCCTGCATGTTAAATCTTTGTAAAATTGAATTAACATACTTACTTTGGCCAAGCCATAGCCTTATGTTCACTCTATCTCTTTCAATTTCCATCCCAAGAATGTGTTTCGCTACACCAAGATCTTTCATTTCAAATTTAGTAGCAAGTTGGGATTTTAGTTTTGAAATCATACCTTTCCTTTTGTGAATAAATAACATATCATCAACATATAATGCAATAAACAAGAAATGATCACCATCAATATTATAATAAACACAATGATCTGATTTAGAACACTCAAATGCCAAACTCAACACATATGTATCAAATTTTGGGTACCACATCCTAGGACTTTGTTTTAAGCCATACAAAGATTTCTTCAATTTGAAAACCAATTTATTTTTACCTTTCACCACGTAGTGCTCTGGCTATGTCATATAAATATCCTCTTCCAAATCTCCATGAAGGAAAGTAGTTTTCACATCCATTTTCTCAACCTCTAAATCATAAGAAACATCAATAGAAAGTAAAAATCTAATGGATGTCATTTTTTCAATAGGAGAAAATATCTCACCATAATCAACACCCTCAACTTGAGAGTAACCCTTCGCAACCAACCTTGCTTTGTACTTCTCAATACCTCCATCTAAACCAATTTTTTTCTTGAAAACCCATTTGTAACCAATAGGCTTTTGTCCTTTAGGAAATGGTACAAGATCCCATGTATCATTCTTTTTCAAAGATGTCATTTCTTCATCCATAGCAATCTTCCAATATTCTTCATTCATACCTAATGCCTCTTCTATAGATCTAGGTTCATTTGTGTTAGTATTCAAAGAAAAAATACATCTCCAATCATCAAATGAATACCTTTCAGGTGGTAGTCTATGCATTGTAGGCCTACAAACAAGCTAAGTTAGAGGTTCTTCCTCCTCCTTTGAGGATTCAGAGCTAGATGAGCTCTCCTCAACTTCTTGTCTATCCTTGGGCCTCGATTCAACTTTCTCAAGTGTGAAGGAAATTGAATCACATCTTCCTATTTACTTTGTTTTGGCTGCAATGTAACAGAAGAATGATTTTTTAATCTAAAAATAACACTTCTATTATGTATTACCTTCTATGCAATAGGATCCCAAAGCTTGTATCATTTCACACCATAACTATATATGATGAAGATAATTTCATAGCCTTGTTCTCCAACTTTGTTTGCTTCTCCTTTGGCACATGTACATATGCATCTCAACCAAAAACTCTAAGATTTCTTAATGAAGGCTTGCAACCTGACCATGCCTCTATAGGCATCTTATCAATAAAAGTTGATATAGAAGACTTATTAATCAAGGAACAGGAAATGGCAATAGCTTCAGCCCAAAACCTTTGTTCTAGGCCAACACCACTCAACATACTCCTAGCCTTCTCCATCAGTGTCTTGTTCATTATTTCTGCAACTCCATTTTGTTGTGGAGAATATAGAGTTGTCTTATGTCTATGAATACCACAATATTTACATAATCTATCAAAATCATTAGAGCAAAATTCACTACCATTATCAATCCTCAAAAACTTTATTTTTTTCTAGTATGCAACTCAACCATTGCTTTAAATACTTTAAATCGACTATAAACTTTAGATTTACTCTTTATAAAATATACCCATGTCCTTCTACTATAGTCATCAATAAATGAAACATAATATATGGATTTATCAAGCAAAGGAACATCTATAGGACCAAACACATCAGAATGAATAAGATCCTATACACCACAAAATTTATGAGAACTTGAGTAAAACTAAACATGGTTTTGTTTTCCATAAATACAATGCTCATAGAAATTGAATTCAAGATTACAATTAGACAAACCTTCAACAAGATTTTTATTTTTCAAGCTCCTTAGACCCTTTTCTCCAATGTGGCCAAGTCTCTGGTGCCATAACATAGTTTTCTTTACAGGTAACTTTGTTTCAGAAGAAAGAGCACCCTTGGGTACCCAAAAGCCATGACCATCTATTGAAGGTGAAACCCTCACTTCTTCCACATACTTGCTTTTCATAGAAGCACTATTGCACTCAACAGTGCATGCATCAAACTTATACAATGTGCCATATCTAACACCTATAGCAATCACCATGGCACCTCTAACCATCTTGCATCCTGCATCAGAAAATACTACCTGCACACATGCATCTATTAGTTTGCTCACAGATAACAATGTAGACATTGAAATCTGGTCTAAGCCTATGACTTTAATATTTCTTAATAATTTGTATTTCTTCCATGGTCATGATTAAATAATGTCAATTATTTAATTATTCTCTAAAGTCTTCATTTCTTCTATTAATTGAATAATCTTAATTATTTAATTAATTTACACTTTTCTTTATTCCATCTGATTAATTAAATAAACGCTTTTTATTTAATTATGTTACTAATTAACCTTATCCTTCTTGTCAAATTAAATAAATTCCTATTTAATTTACTCTTTATCATATGTCAACTATAATTAAATAAATCATTTATTTATTTAATTATTCATTTAAATCCCTTCATCACTTAATTAAATAAATCTTATTTATTTAATTATTCTTCAAATATCAAATCTTGAATTAAACCAATTATTTAATTCATAAATCATATTTTAACACATTCCTCTATATTTAGATAATTGCGCAAATTATCTAAGTATTCACTTTTACTCGACTCAAAGATCTATTTAAATCGGTCAGTTAACTCTTGATTTAATGTCTGAGTGGCTTTCTCGAGTAATCTCTTTGTCAAATCATTTAATTGTCCAGTGCTAACTCAATTGTGTGTACATGTAGATTAATTAAATATTCCTATTTAATTAATTAAATCTTGTGTGTGCATTCGAACAGAGAGTTGCTTTAATCCATCTTTATCTTTGTCATGCAAAGATAATTCTTCTATTTTCAAATACCAAACTTGAAGATTAAATCATTTATTTAATCTTTAATTATATTTCTAATTTGTATCACTCATGTCACTACTAACAGTTATCAGAATGCATGTCTAACCTATCGATCTCAACCGTCCATTGATCTTTCAATCCTGACCTGTCGTTCGAATGATCAATTTTCTATAAATTGATATATTCTTCTTCATTCCAATCTCTCTTGAAATCCTATGACTTTTTAGAGCAACTATCTTGAATCTTTGATGTTTTTCTAAATCACTATCATAGGATATACTTGCATAAGAATAAATCTAAGGGAAATTATACTACAATGACAAAATGGAGAAGGGCAATCGAGATGATACATGGAATTACGTACATATTGGGTGAGATTGTTCAGTTTATTTATGTTTTGACTTTCCTTTATTCTTTGTTGCTTAGCTTAGATTGCATTAGAGCTTAGATCGCATTGAGTGTGTGCTTTTAACCTTTTCTTCTACATTTTCTAGACATTACATTTGGTGAACCCGACATGAAGACACCATCTTTGTGTATCCGTAGACTTTTATTTGATTTTGTAGATTTTGTACAGAATGACGCATCAGTTTGTTGAAACGCCACAATTGACATTCAGAGACGCATCAGTTTGACAAAACAATGCAATTGACTTTGTTGATCGCATCTGTGAACGAAAATGACACATCTGAAAAGGAATCACACATCTATCATTTTCTAAGCTACAACTGACTGGTAAAATACTGTGATGCATTTGATAGAGAAAATGACACATCTGACTGGTATATTTTTAGGTTTTGGACTTTCAATTTATAATTTCCTTTCGTGATTTTATTTTCGCTAATCTTTTGTTTTCAACATGTGTCTTGAGGAGTTAACAATTTTTTTCCAGATCGATAGTCAAAGACCAATATCAAATTACAAATGAATCTTTCTACAGAATGCATGTCGAAGACCCTAGTTAAATTTTTGAAACAGATTGTTTGGTAGTGTAGCAAATCTTTCATTTGGATTAAATTTAACAAGTGTCTACTGTGTTTGGTGTGAAAGCACGATTGTGTAATTACCCTCACAATTTGGTACATCAAAGTATCCTCTCCCCTTGTGCATCCGTGTGATCCTGGGAGTAAGAGAAATGGTTACCAACTCTAGAACTTGGGCTTGTTCTAGTGGGAAAAAGTACTCACCCCAAGATGACTCAGATTGGTAGCACCCTAAACCTGAGGGACTTCCAGCCGATATCTAAAATTGGATTCTTGGGGAAAGCCCAAGAATCACGTGTATGGTTCTGACAAGATGGATTCGAAAGGGGACTCTCGCCACATGGATCATGCCCTACGAATGGAATGCCCTAATTAAACACCTTTTTTTGTAGTGTCCAAAATCCTTCTATTTACTGGTGCAGTAGGTCGGACCTATGAAGCCATCTCATATTCTTATGGTTCATGTGTAGAGATGAAGGTATTCCATGGGATGTTCATGGGTACTATAGCTTGGCTGCCCTGAATGACGTTAATGAGTCATGGCGGGGAGCTAGAGGGGTCAAGCTATTTATCATTTGCCTTGAATAAGTGTAGCTGGGGAAACCCAAGTGAGAACTCAGTAAATATTGTCCTTCATAGCCTAGGATGTGCTTGTTTGTTGTCAAATTTAATGTTCTTTGAGTCCAAAATCAAACTGAAAACACTTTGTCTTATGATTGTCTTTGTTTTCTAGAACTTGATCATAGAAAACAACGTCAGTTTTATATCTCAATTCACTGAAAATACAATAGAGTTGCAACTGTTCACCAAAAAGTCACAATTGTTCTGTCAAGTTGCCTCTGTTTACCTTAGAGTCACATCTGCTAGATTAGCTTGCATTTTCTTTGTCAAAAACTACATCTATCTTCAGAAACCGCACTTGTGATATTATGTGACACATCTAAAAAGGTGAGCCGCAACTGTAGTTTCAAAGAACGCATTTTCCACTGTCATAGAAACTTTACCAGTGCATAAATTTAAGGAAACCACATCTATGATAGCCTGAGTCACAACTATCATTACGAGTCGCATTCGTGAGAAACTTAACCGCGTCTACCAGATTCAGACACTAAACTTTACTAGAAACACGCAACTGATTGACAAAAAACTACAACTATGAAACATAACCACATTTGATAAATTATGTGATGCATTTTCCAGATTATTAGAAAACTAGAATTCACAGTCACTGTCTAGTCAACACTGTCATACCAGTCTTTGATCTATCTTATTTGTCCTTGGATAGAAACCTGAAATGATTTGCTCAATTTTGCATCAGCGAAATCTATCATTGAACCTAGTCCTATCATCTTATCCTTTGTCCTACAGAAAGTCCTCCTAGCTCATCAATCTAGTTAGGAAAATCAACTTGTCTTTGATCCTTGTCCTACATTGGTTCCTTGACTTAACTAAATTGACGCCTTGGTTAGACTTTAGGTAGTTGGTACCCCCGTCTCGGGTTTATAGAATTGATTACCTTAGAAGTTTTCTTAGACTTTGCATCTTTAGATATTGTCATTTTAGACTAACGTCATCTTAGAACATTCCTTATTGTTGCATTCAGAAATTCCCAAAAACATAGACTAGATCCATACTGTCCATAGACGTAGTTTTGCATTTCTTGCATATTGAGCTTATCTTACATGGTTGAAACTAGCTCTAAGAGAAGAGAAAGAGAAAAGATGTAGAACCCAAATGAATTCATCAATCCATTTTCCTCAAGACCTCATAAGAATTTATTAGAAAAATTCACCACTAGAAACACTCAAGGGCACATTACAATAGAAGACATAGAGGCTATTGCACAAGACCTTGAGTTTGCCTCTTTTGTAGATGAGTACCTAGCAAATGATCGTCAACGATACTTAGCCAATTTGCTAGCTGAAGGTGCTACCTTACCTACATGATTCAATATTAGCACCTTACATGCTCAACCTGCACAAGGGACAAATACAACAACTTCCAGTACCACTATACCTCAGGTAAGCACAACCATACCATCTAGCACACCTACATAGAGTACAACAGTCCATACGTCTCTGTTTGGTATGTTTGGCATGACATCGGGATTTAATTTCACTATAGGGGCATCATCGTCCACTCCCTTCGGTCCTCTTGTTGGGAGTAAAAGATCCAAAATGTCAACTTCTACACCATATGTTAGTGCTACGAGTACCATACCATAGTCAAAAACCATACCCAATGCCAATATCACGAGTACCATACCACAGTCAATGGCCATACTTAGTGTTCAAGTCACTAGTACTATATCGCGGATTACACAAACAAGAGGCATTCCCTCATTCCAATATGGTAATCAAAATCCATTCTCCTAGATTGGCAGTCAGAATCCATTCACACAGATTTTGAATCAGAATCCATTCTCCCATATTCCAAGTCAACACCAATTTACATAGATTCTAAATCATAATCCCTTCTCCTAGAGCGGTACTCAGAATCCTTTCACACAGATCCCAAGTCAAAACCAATTTATGCAGATTCCAGACCAGAACATGTTTACCAACATTCTGAATCCAAACCCACCTCAAATACCAACGTTCAATCAAAACCCATCACGAGACCTTGGATTTCAGAATACATACACATATCCACATAATCTGCCCAACACATCATTGACCCAAGTTGACGTCTTAAAAAAAAAAATTCATGCACTACAAACATAGATGGATAACATGGCAGTGTCAACTAAGAAACCCTTTTCAACAAAGGACATATGCCCATTTCCCTTTGATAGATCATTGTACATGACCCCTTTCCCTCACGGGTATGTCATACTGAATCTCCCTAAGTACAATGGCAAACAGAATCCAATAGAACATATAAGGGAATTTTCTACCATGTGCATAGATGTCGCTTATGACCCCACATATCTTATGAGACTATTTCCAAGAAGTCTTGTAGGGATTGCACTAGAGTGGTTTTTAGGTCTAGACTATGGCATCAGATCTTGGGGTGAACTGGTTGAGAAATTTGTTGAGCAATCCTTCTTCAACATAGACCATGAGATAAATATAGCAACCTTTTATCACACAACACAAGACGAAGTTGAAACATTTATCACTTTCTTTCAGAGGTGGAGGACTATAGCCAGCCAGTGTCCTATCGAGATACCTAAAAAACAAAAAGTTACTATGTTCTAGGAAAACCTTCATGCAAAACTAAGGAGTAACTTAAGGGTACATTGTTGTACATCTTTTTTGGAACTAGTGGAAAAAGGGGTTATAATAGAAAAGGATCTCATTGAAAAAGGAAAACTTAAGACATCTACATCCAATAGAAATCTGATAGTGCAAAACACCCCCAATGACAGAAACAGATTTTGGTCTCAAAACAAAAATGTCACCAATGATGGGGTAGTTGATGCTAAAATTGTACAAGCAAGACTGATCATCACATTACAAGGATCTAACTCTTCACCCAACACATTAAATGTTTTCAATCAACCTTCCAACATGGTCCAAAATACTCAACGACCGCAACAAAGGAGGTTTCAAAAACATGAATTCACTCCCTTAGGGGAACCCATTGAGTCCGTATTCAAACAACTATTACAACATAATCTTATACAACTTCAAGAGCTAAGATAATACAATCTAGGACAATTTAAACTAGTTTGGTGGGATGACAATGCCTTCTATGATTATCATAGAACTAAGGGACATAACCTACAAAATTGTCACCAACTAAAAAATATCATACAAGATCTTGTCAAAAGGAGAATAATTGAAGTTAGTGGAAAGAAACAAAAGTCATCAAACACTGATCATCAAGTCTTTTCTGATCCACTACATGACCATGGGAAATGAAATGTTCCCAGTTCGAGTACTAAGACCAATATGTCAGCCAACTATGTGACTATCAAGCATGATTATAATAGTGGAAAAACCATTGATCATCTTCGTGTCACTGATGAGAATATCAATACCATTACTATCAATACAAATCCCGAGTGCGTGGTCAACACTCATCATACTAAGATTACTATCCAAGGTCCTCCATCGCAACAAACACCACAACCTTCCAAGTCACAATATAACCTATTTGACCAGTTGGGGAATACCCCAGCCCAAATCTCAATCTTGGAACTATTGTGTATTTCCTCTGAACATTGATCTATCTTAGATAAAGCTTTACAAAACACCACTATCCCAAATGATACCAATGTCAATCATTTCCAAAAAATGGTGAGCTACTTGACCAATAATCATCATGCCACATTTTCTGAACAATACTACGCAACTTAAAAGACAAACCATAACGAACCTTTACATCTTGAAGTCCTTGTAGATGACACCAAAGTTAGACGAGTTTTGGTAGACGGAGGAGTAGGGTTAAATCTATGCACTTTAAATCGATTAAGGCATTAGGTTTCTTAGAAGCATGCGTAGATACAACCAAAAGTATTGTCATTAAAGCTTATGATGATGAGGAACGAAAATCAAAGGGGGTGGTAACACTTCCTATCAGAATTGATCCTACAATAATGGAGACAAAGTTTCAAGTCTTGGATCTCACCCTTCCTTACAACCTTCTGCTAGGCAGACCATGGATTCATGCCATGAAGGTGGTCCCTTCCACATATCATCAATGTGTCAAATTCCCTTACAATGGCACTGAAATAACTATAGATGGTGACCTAGATCCATTCCAATATTGCACCAAAATAGATACCCCAATGCCAAGTACCAGTAAACCAAGAGGCTTCATCATATAATTCATCTCACTATGTTGATCCATCCACACTCACTCGAACATCTATTTCACCCGCAATTCCTACCACTCCTAGGGTTGAGATCCAAGACAAGGGTTGTGGAGAGTATTACATGAAGACATCTTTTTGTGTTAGCCATCTGATTCCTCCTAAGTCATACAGTTTACCTACATCATATAGGAGACAATCTATGGTCACTATACACATTCCTCCAACAACAACTTTCACTAAATGGGGAGAATTAAGCAAAGAGGCCGTAAATATAGACGATGTCACCTCCTGGTTGTATAGGGAAGATGATGAAGAGCCTCTCTCACTTGCTCACATTCCTACAGATCTATATGGAAAAGGTTTCACGATCATGTAGAGCAAGGGATATAATGGACAGAGTGGTTTAGGCTTAAATCAAGATAGGAGGCTTGAACCAATCTTTGTTTCTCAGTGGCCAAAAGGCTTATGGCTTGGGTTTCAACCAATTCAGATTGGTGTTCCTAGTACCACATCACCCTTAATTCAGGAAGTAAGTGCTTCAAAAGATATTAAGACTTCTCACGTACCATTGTGTTGTGCAATTTTCGCTCACACACCCCACCAGAGGCAGGGACCCTCCTTTTTCTTTTGCATCTTTGTCTCTTGGCTTGGTCAAATTTTGTTTTTTCTCTTCTTGGGAGGTTATTTTGGCATTAATTCTAGATTGGGTTTGATGAGGAGGCTCTAGGGGAAATTTGTCTATCTTGGAATTCAAAAATGGGGATTTTGAAGTAAATTTTCAATGTTATATGTAAATATTTTTTGTATATGTGGATAGAGGACAAAAAATTAAGCAGGGTTGCTTTTTGAACTTTTTGAAAATTCCTTGTAGAAAAAAAGTTATGAGGTTTAGGGGATTTCAACCCCGCAGAAATCTAGGAAAATCCACTCCCTCAAGATTTTCCCAAAATTCCTTGACCCCCGAAAATCCTGAGACCCCGAAAATCCCGAAATTCCTTAAAAACCCAAAAATGGAAAAAAAATTAAAAAAATCCTAAAATGGAAAAAAATTCAAAAAATGATTTTTTTTTTTAAATTGAAATTTTTTCAAATGCATTTTTTCAAAATGGAAATTTTTCCTTGAAATTTTAAAATGTTCCCGAAAATGAAATTCTTGAGATGGATAGAAATTTCAAAAATAAAAGTTTTCAAAAATGGAAAAAATTATGAAAATGGAAAGTTCCCATTAAAAAATGTAAGTTTTTTAAAAAGGCCAAAATTTTATTCAAGTTTAATTTGGATTGGATTTTTTTAACATGTGAGCTACTAATAATGATTTATGCTTTTCAGGATTAAATAAATATTAGAAGGGGAACTTGCAAATGGATTCGTGCCAAAAGGGAAATATGGAAGAGCTCAGTTGAAATTTTAAAAGTGGAACTTGCATGAGAATCCGTGCCCAAACTGTCTACAGCTGGAAGGAGTTTCTAGAAGACATGTGAAGTTGATTTCATCATCCAATCAGAATTTTCATTAATGACAAGCTGGCATAATATTGTTTTTTCATTGTTCCATGATGTAACTGCTTTTATGCAATTGGATGATGATGTACCTTGAGCTCCCAAATTAAATGTAACTGCTAGATGCTTCTAGAGGTGTAATTTGTGCCATTGGATGAATTAAATCCTGGCCATTGATTCTAAATGTAATTTTCTATAAAAGGCCAGTGCCTTCTCATTTGTAAGGGGGTAAGACTAGGTTAGAAGAGCTGATTAGAAGCTAGAATTGGCTAAGTTAGGAGTTAGATTATGCAAGATAGTAGCTATAGGAGAGAGGAGAGACTAGAAATTGTTATGTAATGTTGGAGAAGTTAATGCAATTGGATTGTTGATTTGGCAAGCTTTGTGTTAGACTTTGACAGTTTATGGTTTCTTGTTCTCAATTCTCAATGTTAGATGTTAGATTTCAGTTCTTTTGCAATAATGGTAAAATTTTAATGATGTTGATCGATCTTCGGTCCATACTTTTAGCAATTTGTTGATTGTAATTTGCTGTGTAAAGTTAGTTTGGGCCTTATTTTGTGCTAAGTTCAACTGTGGATGCTTTTTTACATTGTGCCAGTTATTGGGTATGTGAATGAATGTTCAAAGTCTAAAAATCTTCAGTTTCCTTAGAAGATTGCACTGTTTCTATGGAGTTGTAGGCTTGTCCTTGATCAAATAGAGATGGTTTCATTTGGGATCTGTCCATCTGCAACATTCATCATTGTTGTGATTGATCTTAGGTCTTAGTCTTATAAATCTCTCTTAACCCTTATCTCTTTTGATGTTTATTTTGAATCTGGGTTAATTTAAGGACTGAAAGCATCACCATATTGTTGCATCTGATGAGAGAGAGTACGCTTCCAACATTGTTCATTTGTAAGGCCCCTTGTGATTACCATCATTTTCACATTATCACTGAGTTGTTTATACATTGTCAAGACCTGACATTAGAGACCTTGGGGTTATCTCTTGAGGCTTACTGATAGAGATTTACCTTTTAAGAAAGATAGGATATTATATTTTGTCTGAGTTGTTGTTGTGTAGAAAACATCATCAACACATCAGACCAATATCACTGTGACTCCCCTAACTCCAACGACTGTGAGTGGGATTCCCTATCCTCTACCTCTTCCATGGACCTTAACAAGCTATTTGGATAACTTGACTTAATGTTAAGATCCTCACCCAATCCATTGAATTCCTATCCACCAAAGAATATGACAAAAGAGGAATGGTTTAAACATTATTATTGGGAATCACTTGATCCTACCTCTTGGCAACCTGATACATCTGTTTTAGATAACCAAACCTTGGTATTAGGCCCACCTCTCAATCCACCTAGATCTAAACCTAAGAGCAAACAAGACTTAGTACAAGACTTTGTGACCATATGAACAACTCAGTCCTTACCTTGACCCCATTAAACTTTGATAACTCCAAAGATGACATGCCCTTAGTTTATCCCCAACTCATTGATTGGGACTAACAAGACACACCCGTCTTAGACATTTTTGAGAATGACGAAGCAATTGTTGAGTTCCTGGGATTACAAGAAGGCATACCTAGTAGTGATCACAAGGATGGTTTTACCATTGAATTGGACAAAAAAGCATATTTTTTGGAATCTGTTCAACCCTCTAGTCGCAAAAATGAGAAAAAGAATAAACAAGATAAAAAGGATGAGTCTTTAGGTGAAAACAGAAAGGCGCCTCTAGACGATAAAAAAGTAAAAATAAAGGATGCATCCAAAGGTGAAAACCTCTCTGAGGTGCCTATGATGGAGGTTTGAAAATTCTCCCTATTGCATAGGAAATTCACCCATGCTCGTTGAAGAATCAGTCGAAGTCAACATAGGCACAGAAGAGAATCCTCGACTGGTTTATTTTGTAGCGTCATTGACAACAAAAGAGCAGCCAAAATTCCACAACTTCTTTGCACTGAGACATATTTTTTTCCTGGTCATATGCAGACATGCCTGGGTTGGATCCTAAACTTGTTCTACATCACTTACCCTTACAACCAGGTGTCAAACCAATGAAACAAAAATTGAGGAAAATGCATCCACAAATTGGTTTATTAGTCAAGGTAGAACTCAAGAAATTGTTAGATGTTGGTTTCATTAGATCAATCGACTATGCAGATTGGATTTCCAATCTTGTACCAGTCACTAAACCAACAAGGGGCATATGCATCTATGCCAATTTCAGAGATATCAACAAGGCTTGTCCTAAGGATGACTTCCATTTTCCTAACATAGACATGATAGTAAACATGATAGCAGGATATGAGATGTTGTCCCTTATGGATGGATTTTCAAAATATAATCAAATCAGAATTGCAACTGAAGACCAACCTAAGACAACTTTCACTTATCCTTGGGGAATGTATTGTTGGAATGTTATGCCCCTTGGACTCAAAAATGTTGGAGCAACCTATCAATGTGCCATGACCACTATTTTTCATGACCTTGTACACACTCTTATGGAGGATTATGTCGATGACCTTATTGTTAAATCCAAGACAAGGGCAGAACATTTACAGGTTTTAGACAATATATTTCAAAGGTTGGAGAACTATAAAGTGAGACTCGATCCCAAGAAATGTGTGTTTGGGGTACAATCAGGAAATCTCTTAGGGTATATCATTTCCAGACAAGCCATTGAAGTGGATCCAGCCAAGGTAAAAGAAATCATAGACATGCCTCCACCAACTAATCTCAATTAGCTAAGGACATTACAAGGGAGACTACAATCCATCAGAAGATTTATAGTGTAGTTAGCAGATAAGACACATCCTTTTCAACATTTACTTAAGAAAGGGGTACCCTTTGCATGGATAGTTAGGTGCAAAGAGGCTTTTCAATTGATTAAAGAATATCTACCCACACCACCAGTCTTAATGCCACCTATTAAAGGATGACCACTAATTCTTTATATTTCAGCAACCCATTCATCACTCGTAGCATTGCTTGCATAGAATGATGATGAAGGTCATGAAAGGGTAGTATACTATATCAGTCAGACTTTGGTAGGTTATGAGTTCAACTATAGTACCATTGAATGTGCTTTTCTTGCAGTAGTATTTGCTACTCAAAAACTAAGGCACTATGTGCTAAACCATCAAACAATGTTGATTGCCAAAATAGATCCTTTGAAATATCTTTTAAGCAAAGCAACATTAACAGGGCGACTAGCCAAATGGGTTATGATACTTAGTGAGTATGATATCTAGTATGTAGAGAGAAAGGCTATTAAAGGACAAGTCATTGTTGATCAGTTAGTTGACACACCAATACAAGCAGATCACCCATTAATTGTAGACTTTCTTGGTGATTTTATATTCACAATTGACACAAATACAACATGGAAACTATACTTTGATGACTCACATACAAATCATGGCTCAAGGGCTGGTATACTGTTTATCACACCACAGGGTGATTCCATCCCTAAGTCATTCAGGATTGCATTCCCATGTACTAACAACATAGTAGAGTATGAAGCTCTAGTGACAGGGTTATGCATGGTAGTCAAGTGGAAAATTAAGAACCTACAGGTATATGGTGATTCTCAACTAGTAATTAGATAGGTAAATGATGATTATGAGACTAAGGATGGGAAGCTTGCTCCATACAAACGCATGGTAGATATTTTTAAGGAGTACTTTTACAAGGTCAAATTTCATCAGATACCTCATGTTCTAAACAGGGCAGCAGATGTTATGGCTACAATTGCATCACTTCTAGACATTCCTAGTAATGTGCCTAAGTTTGAGTTCTTGGTAGAACAACTTTTGGTCCCAGCCTACGATATCCTAGATTTTGAGATGGTATGTGAGATTGTTGGTCCTGATTCCCCATGGTACAAAGAAATCTATGACTAACTTCATGTTGAAATCATACCCACTGGCCTATCAAACAACCAATGTAGGACATTCCTCCGCAAGTCAGCTAAATACACCATCATCAGAGAAACCCTATATAGACGCACCTTAGATAATACCCTACTGAGATGTCTTGATTCTAATGAAGCACAAGCAACCTTGCGTGGGGTGCATGAGGGTATATGTTGTTCCCATTCTAGCGGTCCTACCTTAGCCAAAAAGATTATGAGACTAGGTTATTATTGGCCTACTATGGAAAAGGACTCATATGTCTTTGTAAAGAAATGTTGCCAATGCCAAGTTCATGGAGACTGGATACATGCACCAGCATAGGAGCTCTGCCCTATAACATCACCATGGCCCTTCACCTAATGGGGACTTGACCTCATAGCTAAGATCCACCCCACATCATCTAATGGCCACAAATTCACCATCACTTCCACTAAGTAATTTACAAAGTGGATTGAAGCTATTCCTATGACATACATTACCGGCACATAGATCTCTAATTTTATCCTAAACTATATCATCTATTGGTATGGTGTCCCTCAGTCCATAATCATTGATAATGACCACCCATTTAAGAATCAAGAAGTCCACCATCTTTGTGATGAATTTCATATTCAACATCACTTTTCCACTGCATACTACCCACAAGGTAATGGCCAAGCAGAGGCATCTAACAAAACTATCATTTGAATCCTCAAAAAGACTATCAATGATGCTGGTCGTGATTGGTATTTACAGCTTAATCTCACCTTATGGGCTTATCACACAAGTATTTGTACTCCCACTGGCACCACTCCTTATTCACTAGTATTAGTTCTGAAGCCATTCTTCCTATTGAGGTTGAGATTCCTTCCCTGAGGGTATCCTTGAGAGGGCACATTGATGATGAAGAGTACCGAGTATCGAGACTCCATGAGCTAGAATTCCTAGATGAGCAAAGACAGAAGGAACTAGACCATCTCCAAGCATATTAGAATCACCTTCGTCGTAGCTATAATAGGAAGGTCTTGAACATAAACTTTGACATTAGTGACATGGTCTTAATGGAGAACCCAAAGAATCAAGCGGATAAAGAAAAACTAGGAAAGTTTGAACCTAACTGGTTAGGACCATATATTGTTATAGAGTCCTTTAGATCAGGAGCGTATCAACTCTCTACTCCTGAAGGGGAACCATTGTCCTCACCAATCAATAGTCTTCATTTGAAGAAGTTCTACACATAGCTTCTAAGGGCCTTGTCTTAATTAGCAAAAAAAAAATCATTACCAAGGTGAAAAACTAGCAAATAGGCATCTTGGTAACACCAAAAAAATTATAAAATCCAAAAAATAGTAAAGACAAATAATTTGTCCAATAGTGAAAACCACCTCAGTGGCGCTTTGGATACATACCATGGTGAAAATATGGCAAACAGGCACCATGTGTAGTTAACTCTGCTCCTTTGTCTACTATTATTCTAATCTAGCATACCATGTACATAGTCCACATCCCTGTACATACTACCTATCCCTATACATATGACTTATCTTTCCCATCCATCACTTGTACATATCCTTCGTAATAAGTGGTAGTCTTTCCCATAACCTAGAACGATTGACATTGAGTGCATTTCATATCCCCCATTTTTACCCTATTCATAATCAATTGGTCTTATACTCGACTGGGGGAAAACATTTGACGTGTGTCATATTGGTTCTTACATTGGCTGTGTTGAAGACGTAAAACCATAGAAAAATCCAAAAACGTCACAAAATGACTTGAGAAAACACAAAAACATCAGAAAACTTCAAAAAGACAAAAAAATCAAAACATGTCAAAAATCTAAAAATGGAGTCAAAGTCAGTCACACTTGTCATTCTTTGTCATTTTTTGAACTACGTTGCCTCTAAGACTAGACATGGGCAAGGCCATCTGCCGATGTGCCCCTGAGGCATTAGGTTGGTCCGTTTAGGTTTGTCTGTATAAAATCATGACTTAATCCATATGTCTATATGACAAGGTCATTGGTCATGTCGAACTACGAGGTCTCTATGTGTATAATGTAGGCAAGGCCATCAAGTGATAAGCCCCTGAGGCTGCACTAGGTTAGTCCATTAGGGTTCATCACATTCACTATCAAACACATCTTCTATTTGTAGTCAATCTTTTTAGTCAAACTCAAGTCGAACTACAAGGTCTCTACGTGTATAACATAGGCAAGGCCATCAATCGATGGGACTCGAGGCCGCACTAGGTTAGTCCTTTAGGGTTTGTCATCACACAGTCAATTTTCCACACATCATATCAAAGTCATGCCTCAATCTGGTGAACAAGTCAGCAATGTCTCTACGTCAAATCAAAAAAATTGCCAAAGAAACAATCAAAACATATCAACTAATGTCTGCTACAAGATGTGTCCTTCCTGGAAACAGACATCATCAAAATAATCAACCTATGTCTTATTCAGGATGAGTCCTTCCTGAATATTGATATTAGCAAAACAATCTATGTCTTATATAGGATGAGTCATTCCTGCATAATCAACATTGTCAAACAATCAAACATAGCCTTACATAGGTTATCACATCAACGGCATCTAACTCAACATCTTATATGATATATGCCTTTCTAAAACCAGGCTTTGTCATGCCTTATATAGATAGTCATAACATCGAAACCAAACTCAAAGTCTTATCTGGTCTATGTATCTCATGAAATCAGGCTCTATCAATCAATCCGTTTATCAATTAAAATGAATCCAACAAATAGATCAAGTTTTGGAAAATATTTTGATGGCTTTTTGACCTTCTGACTTATTTATCTTATTTTTTCATTTGACTTTATGACGGGAATTATGTTACTAGATTTCTCAAGGATGTCCCATGAAGGATTTAGAGAAGCAACGATGTATCAAAATTCTATTTTCTTTGACTACTGTCTGTCAACTATCTTTTAAAATTTGATTTTGATTCATGTTACTAGTTTCCTCAAGGATGTCCCATGAAGGATTTAGAGGAGTGATGGCGTCTCATGACCCATCTTTTCTTTTGTTTTTTGTCTGTGGTTTGTCTTGACAAAAATACTGGGGCAACTTGTGCCCTTAGTATGAGTTAACTACAATCCTTTTTGCGACTATTTGTTGTTAGCAAGTGGATGACCTTGCACACCTTGATCTATGTAATATCATGGTGTTTTTCTCCATTTGTATTAGTCCCACCCAATGATGATAAAGTGCAACACCTTTTGTGATACAGCGAAACATCAAAGATTGCTACTCCTAACATCCATTGTATTTCTTTTATTCTTTCTCCATCTCTCTTTCCGCACTAACAGTTCTTCTTTCTTGCATTATGATAGAGTCCTGTGACACACACATATCATATAAATCATCCTGCATACAAATTCATGTTAGAAAATATCATTTCCAAATCATACATACATCTTGCATTAGAAAAAAAATAAAAATATATAGGAATTTATTATATCTAGGACATCATTGCATAAGAGACAATTATCATCATACAATACATATCATAAGCATTCCATGTACATAAAAAATGTAAATACATGCATCACATTACATCTATATAGCATCACATGTAGAAAGCATTGTACATATAACATCATATTTCATCTCATAACTATAAAATGCATACATCACATAGAATCAACATCACATCATAGGCTGCATAAACACATCATAAAGTAGATACGATCATCCATCATAAGGCATTTCATATAAACATAACATGTACAAATAAACAACTGCATAATCAATAAATAGAAATGAATATCATGAGAATCATCACCAAAATCATATATATATCACTCAACAGTGTCACATCACAATGTCATAATGTATCAATAAATATGGAAGCCTGTAGGCTATATGATCATAATACAATGTCTCAGTACATATCAATAAATGTCCCTATCCTAAACTACCACTGATATCATGACTGGAGTGTGCAGATGACTAATGTTGGAAACCTGATGACCTGTGCCCTGAATGTGGCCTATCGTATGGACCAGCTCTGCATGGCTGCTCAACACCCTATGTGCTAACTGTTCTACTATAGGTCCTAGTCTGGGACCTCTCACTACATGCCTCTAAAAAACTTGAAGCCCTTCTCTCTAGAGGAACTAATGTCTCATACAAATATCTATAATAAGTGGCCCTCTCCCTGGCTCTGACTAACTCTTTAGCAAATGCAGCTGCCGGCCCAGTGCATAGAGCTCTAATCTTTGTAAATCTATGCTCGGTCTCATGTCTCCGAGCTATGGCTTGATCTCTATCCATGACGACTCTATCCCTCTCCATCTATAACACATCTCTCTCGGACATCATGACCCTCATCTGCTCCTCCAAGGATGCAACCTGGGCTTGAAGTGTAGCAGTGTCGAAATCAACTACCCCTATGTCAACCTGTCTCACCCTTGGCACACCATTGTCCTCATCCTCCAACTCCTCCAGAATCCTATCTTGAATCTCTCACTCATGATCATCATCCTCCTCATCATCATCCTGATAGGCACCAAGTAAGCCAAGGGCATCAATCTCTACCTCCTCTCTTTCTACCTCCTCCTTTGCATGAACCTCTGGAATGCCCTCCTCTGCAGGATGCTCCTCCTCTCCACCAATCTCAACATGCACATCCTCCCCACCTCTACCAATATCTGGCATGGGCACATCCTTCTCCCCCTGTCCCTCTTCACGAATGGGTGATAATGGTGGCCCGCATCCCCTCTGTCCATGCCTCCCTTTCCAACCACCTCACCGACCACCTCCACCACCATCTCCATCATCACCACGACCCCCTCCACCTCTCTGACCTCTGCCTCTACCACACCTATCGCACGGTCTTGTCCCTCGCCACTCTATTAGCATAGGTTGATCTAGATCTATAAGGGGAATTGACCTATGCACGGCCCACCACTGATCATATGCCTTGGTGGTACCTGGGTTTGCTGCACCATCTCTCCATCCCCACAAAACTTCCTACAATCCATCAATATTTTCCTCCGCGGTGGCTACTGGAATCTCTAGACCCCATAGGGGGATCTCTCACGAAGACCTTGTGAACTCGGCCTGTCTTCTCGATACATCTTGTATCTATCCAAATTACCGCAATACACAATCTAGAAATTTTTTCTCAATAATATGGACATGTGAAATAGTCCGCCCAATCAGGTACTATGTCTGGCAGAAAAAAGGAAAATGCTCATCCTCATCTGACCACTCTACACATCCCAAGTATGGTCTCCATGTAAACTATACCATAGTGTCAATGGCATGTCTGAAATACCTGGTATCTCCCATGTGGTGCTGAGTGTTAGCCCCTACATAACGGAATGCATAAGGGGCTTCGTACTATACATCGACTATAACTGGTGGCTGAAAAATGGCAATGTGTTCCCACGCCCATACCAACAAGAGCGTGGTACCACAACTCATGGACTGAGCCTCTCAATAGGCTATATCATGCAAGTGAAAATATAACATGCCATATACCTCTCGTCGCTCTAACATACCTACCAACATCTCCCCCCAACCCATAGGAAAACCATGACCTCGACGGTCAGGAAGCACTATACCACCTATCAATATACACAATAGACAATCTAGCCACCTATACCTCTATGCCAATACATGCCATCTAATCTCATAATGATCAAAACCTAACTTTCTAATATTGGCGTGAGGGTAGTATCTACACATCTCAGCACAACCCCTTTAGGTATCGTACCTCACCCTCATGCCTCTGATGGGAAGTCTCAAAATCCTATAGATGTCCTCTAAGGTAACTGTTGCTTCTCTAGTAGGCAGGTGAAAAGAATAAGTCTCTGAGTGCCACCGCTTGCATAACGTTGTCAGCAGACCTTGATTTGCCCGAATGGCGGCCATGTCTATCACATGAAGAAGACCTAAGTGCCATAAGAATCGTCTCTCCGCGCTCCATAAACTATCTCAGAAGAGAAAAGTCATAGGTCTCGACTCTCGCATATATACAGTGTCCAAAATAACCTGCAATGGAATTATACATGCCTCATGTTAGCATCAAACATCTATCCTAGCGCAAAATGACTAAATCAAATGCTATTCAAATACGTCATTATTTTTCAAATGTGTTGCATAAAATTGAATGTGTGATTCAATTTCACAAATGTGTCATTATTTCTCACATGCATCACTTTCCATAACAAATGCATGTAGAAATAACACATGCATCAAAAAATAAATGTGCCTCTATCTATCTACGCATACAACTCCCTATTTAAATGCAAATACATTGATAAAATATCAAATGCATTCAAACATTTGCACATGCGTTCAAAATAAAACAAATGTGTCTAGATTGCATGCAAATGCGTTTCTCTTTCGCGAATGTGTTGAACCACAAAAACCCTACACTAACCATATACATTATTTTACAATTGCGTTGATCTGCATGCAAATGCGTTGATTACGCACTCACATGTAGCTTTTCAATAAAGTGACGCATAACTCAAAATGCAAATAAATGCATAGAAACTTGAGCAAATCAAAAATTCAAAAGTCGAGATTAAGGTACATAGTGGGGGGTCCGCATCGGCTAGCTGCCTGAAGGTCTGGATCCTGTATGCTCGATGGTGGGTGTGCGGAACAGGAGACATCTTTGGTGAAGGTGCAAAGCAAAATCTCAAATCTCAAAGCTATGTGGATAAAAATGAATAGGTTTTTACCCCATTTTCTATTTATACCTAGGGTTTTGGTGGCAATCCTTTCTACTAGTTGCGTCAATTTCCAACTTCAATCGACCCATACCCATCCTTACCACTTCCAACTTCAATTCTATCAACTCCACTGCATTTCTGCCTATCTAATGGACTAATCGGGATTATTTCCAAAAAAAAAAAAATTTTGAAAAATTGTCAATTTTCTCGAGGGGGCATACCTTCACCTGTTTACACTGGGGCATGACGGGCATCTTTTTATCGATTTTCTTTGACACAACGCCAAAATGACATTGTATCAAAAAGGGGAAAATGTAGATACCGAAATCTGGTATAAGCTTGCAACTTTAATATTTCTTAATAATTCGTATTTCTTCCATGGTCATGATTAAATAATGTCAATTATTTAATTATTCTCTAAAGTCTTCATTTCTTCTATTAATTAAATAATCTTAATTATTTAATTAATTCACACTTTTCTTTATTCCATCTGATTAATTAAATAAACGGTTTTTTATTTAATTGTGTTACTAATTAACCTTATCCTTCTTGTCAAATTAAATAAATTCCTATTTAATTTACTCTTTATCATATGTCAACTATAATTAAATAAATCCTTTATTTATTTAATTATTCATTTAATCCCTTCATCACTTAATTAAATAAATCTTATTTATTTAATTATTCTTCAAATATCAAATCTTGAATTAAACCAATTATTTAATTCATAAATCTTATTTTAACGCATTCCTCTATATTTAGATAATTGTGCAAATTATCTAAGTATTCACTTTTACTTGACTCAAAGATCTATTTAAATCGCTCAGTTAACTCTTGATTTAATGTTTGAGTGGCTTTCTTGAGTAATCTCTTTGTCAAATCATTCAATCATCCAGTGCTAACTCAATTGCATATACATGCAAATTAATTAAATCTTGTGCATGCATTCGAAAAGAGAGTTGCTTTAATCTATCTTTATCTTTGTCATGCAAAGATAATTCTTCTATTTTCAAATACCAAACTTGAAGATTAAATCATTTATTTAATCTTTAATTCTATTTCTAATTTGTATCACTCATGTCACTACTGATAGTTATCAGAATGCATGTCTAATCTGTCGATCTCAACTGTCTGTTGATCTTTCAATCCTGACCTATTGTTCGAATGATCAATTTTCTATAAATTGATATATTCTTCTTCATTCCAATCTCTCTTGAAATCTTACGAATTTTTAGAGAAACTATCTTGAAACTTTGATGTTTTGCTAAATCACTATCATAGGCTATACTTGCATAAGAAGAAATCTGAGGGCAATTATACTACAACAGCAAGATGGAGAAGGGCAATCGAGATTATACATGGAATTACGTACATATTGGGTGATATTGTTTAGTTTATTTACATTTTGACTTTCCTTTGTTCTTTGTTTCTTAGCTTAGATTGCATTAGAGCTTAGATCGCATTGAGTGTATGCTTTTAACCTTTTCTTTTGCATTTTCTAGACATTACAAACATATTTTGTGCTAAACCAAGGATATGCAACACACCATTAATCATATTTATTCTACCATCAAGAAACCTGATTTTAACTTTACCATAGCCAATAATGTCTAAATGAGAATCATCACCCAAGTAAACCTTACCTCCATCAAATTCTTCATATTCAGAAAACCAATCTCTATTAAAGGTCATAGGGAAAGATGCACCTGAGTCAATTAACCATGCATCATTACCTACATGAGTTTTCAAAGTTGCAATGAATGCATCACTATCTCCCTTCTCAGACTTAGAATCAGAATCAAATTTCTTCTTTTTCTTCTTCTTTTCTTCTTTACAGTCCTTATGAACATTTCTAGGCTTACCGCAGTTCCAACAAATAACTTTGGATTTTCCAAGTGACTTAGATCTCCCCCTAGACTTGGATTTGTCATGCTTCTCATTCTTCTTTCCTTTTTCCTTAGGTCTTCCATAAACATTCAAGGCCTCCTTGGCACTAATGGATACCTTCCTCCTCATCTCTTCAGAAAGCAAGAACCCACCACATCTTTAGTCTTCAATAAAACATAAGTACTCCCAATAGCCATAACAAGAGAATCCCACGAATCGAGCAAAGAACAAAGAAAGATATGAAATTTCTCTTCCTCATCCATTTTGACACCAACTGATGCCAACTGAGCCACCAACATATTGAATGCTTCTAGGTGTTCTATTATCTGTCCAACCTCTTCCATTCTCAAGGAATATAATTTCTTCCTCAAGAAAATCTTGTTCACTAAAGATTTGGCTTGAGTTTGATACATCTCACCAAGCTTCTTCCATAGTTTATGTGTAGAGTTCTCTTCATGGACATTGATTAAAATAGAGTCTTCCAGGCACAATCTAATTAGACCATTGGCTTTATGGTCCATAACATCATATTGAGTAGCCTAAGTAAGATCTATAGGCCTTGAAACATTCTCATGAATAGCATCCCATAGATCTCAATCTATAAATAGATCCTCCATCTTTAGCTTCCACATTTCAAAATTATTTCCAAAAAAATTATCCACCTCTATTCTCCCTGATGAGCTTGCCATCTGAAAATTCCTACAACAAGATCACAAAGTGTCTTCTGCACAAGCTCCCACTCAAATCTGGATTAGTTCAAAAAAACCCAACAACCCACAACTGAAACCAAAGGTGATCAAGCTCTGATACCACTTGTAAGGAAGCTAAGGTAGTGGAACAACTTCTTACACTAAGCTTTAGAGGAGAATAATGCAAAAATTTTACATATCTTTAACAGTTACATAAACTTAAACAAGAATAAACATAAATATCATGCATACCGTGACACAGTGATTTATGTGGGGAAAACCCTTTCAGGAGAAAAACCCCACACTCCAAAAGCTGCCCAATATATTATTTAGCAAATCACAAAGATTACAATATACTTACAGAGCAATCTTCTCACCGGAGTATCAACACTCAAAGATCAAGAGACAACATGACTACTAACAAACTCTCAGAATACATCACTGTCTCTCTCACACTACCTCTCACATAGCCATAATGCAATGCCCTCATAAAATAGAGTTACATTCTAGGCGAAAATAGGCCAACAAAATATCCACCATTAGATCTAAACCCAAATAATAAATGGTTTAGATTTACAATGTATCAACTCCCACCGATGACATAATACACCATCACTCTAATCGCTAAGTCACTAAAAATCATAACCTCATAACCTCATGTTGAAGATTACAAAGTTCTAAAAACTTGCAACTCACTAACAACAAAGGTAGTATCCTTCACTTCACAGTCGCTAAGTCACTGAAAAACTGAACCTCATAACCTCTTGTCAGAGGTTATGAAGTTCTGAAAACTCATGACTCACCAACAACAAAGATGGTATCCTTTGCTTCACAGTCACTAATTCACTGAAAACCAAAACCTCATAGCCTCTTATTGGAGGTTACAAAGTTCTAAAAGCCCACGACTCATCGACAACAAAGAGAACCTCAAAGCTGCTAAGTCGGGAGGTTATGAAACTCTAGAACCCTATGACTTAAGTTAGAAAAAATTGGAACTAGTGACTTAAGTAACAAACCATTGCGCCTATCAACAATAACCGTTATATAATTGAAAGGTTGAAACACAATTTCCCAACAATACATCTCCCTCTTCTGATGAGTAATATATAATTTTTTGAGTTTTAAAACTATAAATACAGGTATGCTTTTAACCATAAAGCAAGAAAGACATAAAATAGAAATTGAATACTTATGAATGTTTATCACTTAACATGATTAAATGGCTATGCTCATGAAAAAAATTTAGCACATAGACTAATTGCATTCCATGAGATATTTACTAATAAATTTTGTTAGTTGAAGAAAATTCTGAAACTAAAATACATTCAATAATTCAAAATGACTCTACACTCACATAAAAATGCAATAGAAATAAATTATAACACACATATTACAGTAGATCTCATTCATTCATTAATCCAAATGTTGCTCACATACATATAGTTTTCAGTTTCAAAAGTCTCATTCTATAAATCCTTTTCAAAAAATTTCTAAGAGATTTTTCGATAACATCACATTACATATATATTAGCAAGTATAACTATTTCTTGGAATAACTGAAAAATTAAAAGTCTCTTCGACTTCTTGAGACTTAATGTTTATTATAAAACATATTAAATTTAAAACAAGAGAGCTATTGTTGAGGTGGCACATTTTTGATAACTCCTTGTGATGATTGAGTAGCTGACATGGTGATTCTAGCTTTGTACCCATAGAATGCTTTTACCACTAGAGGCATGTCATTGTGTTGTGGAATGATTACACTATTTCTCTGCAACTTCCAAAGATCCTTGTTTTCTCTTGTTATGTCTATTTTTCTTGAGTACGTTTTTGCACATTCCTATGAGATTGAGACAATGATAGATCAATTCTATTGAGTCTCCTTGTGTTTTCCACACTAAAATTTTGTTTTTCACATAGGCTCTCCACTAATTCTTTAAAATTCCCTTTCAAAATATCAACATCCTCATTGCAAGGATCATTCTCTTTCTAGAGATGGACACCAATGTTTGAAAGGTTCTTTTCAATCTCAGCTTTCATCTGATCACACTCATTAAGAAATTTTCCTTGCTCTAGTATATTTTCTTCAAGAATGAAAGCTTCCATTCAATCCTCCTCTTTTACATGACACATCTACTATAATCAATGCTTGGAAAAACTTGTTCAACCATCAATTTATCTTATCCTATTTCAATCATTTCTTTAAAATTGCCATAATTTTTTAACCAAACAAGCTCTTCCTACTTGGCAGTGGTAATCTCCTTATCTATCTCAATCTTCAACACTTCAACATCCTCGTATATCTTCTTCATATTTGTGATGAATTCCATTCCTTTAACCAAGATATTTGTAGTCCAATCTTCAGTGATCTTCCCATAAGTTTTATAACCATAAAATTTACTAACCATATCCTTATCTATGGATGAATTTGGATCAAAACGAACATTCATCTAACTAATTGGTTGACGAATGGGATCAATCAGTTATTTTAAGCATTCAGTTAAGATTTTTATCTATTGCTTCAACTCATCTTTGCTTTGTTTATCCCTAGTTGTTCTCTCCACCAACCTAGCAGTAGTCACCTAAAAGTTATGTATGTCCTTGTCTCTAGTGGAAGGTGCCAAATTAACCTTAGTGAATTTAAATTCACTAATTATTTCTTGTCTTGCATCCTTTTCCATTAAGGGATGTGCTACTTCCACATATATATTATTGATATTAGTATCCTCCATTAATCTAGATGTATTTTTAAACTTCTTACAATTAGGAGTCCTCTAGAGCAATTAGATGATGAAATCCTTATCAAGGAGATTTAAATGAACAATTTTAATTTTCTTTGATAGGGTTTATTATAACCATGAAATAAAAGTGGGATTTTTCATGGAATTGGTACCAAGAGATGTGAATTGTAGAGCTCTCCTAAGAGGAGTATTAGAGATTCTCACTTCAAGAGAAGAAGGTAGAGTAGGGCCTACCTTAGGTGGATAATTCTATGGTGAAATTAAAGGAGGAGAATTATGAGAATGAGGAGAAGAAGAATCACTTGTCTATGTTGGAGAGATGGCACATCATTTGTCTCTTCTTTTTCTATCTGTTTTTCCTTCTCCTACTGTGTTTTCTCTAGAACATCATCTCTATAAGTTTTCTCTAGCATCCCTTTCTCTGGAGGATCTTCATCACCACCTCCTTGTCCACTTAAGACTATTTTTTTAGCAGAAGAGAATGATTGTAAAGTGGATGATGATGGTGTTTAACTACTTTCTCCTTAATATTGAGCATCTTGAGACTTTGGGAGAATGTTTTTTTTTTGTAGTTTTCCTAGCCACCCAATCTTGAATTATTTTAAGTACTACTATAGCCTTGGAATCTATACATTCCACTTCCTTAATACTCCAATCCATCAGCACAATTGGTTGTGTCTGCACATGTTTGAAAAAAAATTGGTCCAATAGATTAGATTCATCATCTTCGATATCTTAGATATCCCAATTTCATCTAAAAGTTATAATTTTTATTAGTGATAATCTCACCCAACCCCTTCTCCAAGCCTCATACTCATCTACACAGTCTGCCCAATAATCCTTGTGATGTGGAATATGATAAAAGCTTGGCCCTAATTATAGATTGAATTTGATGAGTTTTTATTGTCAAAGGGGAATTGTTACATCTTGATAAGATTGGTTGTAATTGATGTCAAATGTGTGCTGAAGATTTTATATGCTTCGAAGATAGTTGATATGTAGTGATATCAGTTGGTGCAAGTTAACATTGCAGTACATCAAAGAATGGTGATAAACCTAACATTAAGTGTGATGCAAAGGGGGGTAAACATGTTCTAATGTGTTTATAGTATGTCTACATTGATACCTTTCTATTTCTGTGTACCACACTTAGAGGAAAGTTGCAGAAGTTTTGCTAAGGCATTCATAGTGTAAATCCTAAGGAAAAGTCATGGAGTTTTTGGTCTACATCCTTCTATAGAGAAAGATTTATTCTTGTAGTTCAAAAGATAAGTAATTAGAGATGTGAAGGTCTTATATCCAAGATTTCAATTCATTACACCTTTTGCAGTGAAAGTTATAAGTAACAGAGTTTTGGTATGTGTTCTGGCAGAGTAAAGTGATGATGAAAGCTTGTTGGAATGCTTCACATTCCTCTAGAAGTGAATATGTGTTGATGTGGTCTTGTGCACATGTTTAAGGATGTTCAATGCATGCTATATTAAATATTCAAGTGGTTTGGTGGTCTACAAGTTTAGTTTTCAAGTGATAGAGTTTCATAGTTGGTTTTGGATGCCTTATCCCTCTACAAAACACATGTTTGGGTACTTGCACTAGCAAGAGATTTTATAGATCAGTTGTATGAGTTTTTTTGGATATTCTACATGTCTCAAAGTATCTCATGTTTGAAGTGCATGCAGATCTTTCTTGTTTCCAGTACCACACAATTGTTTCAAGTTAATTTATGATGTTATGATGTTGTTGAAGCTAATTAAGGTACATTATTGTTGTGCGCCATAAGCTTATGATTGAGTGGAGTCCAAGAGTTTTTTTTAGATGTTGTATGAGTCATTTTGACTCACCTTGAAGCATTTTAATTAATCTCTTATCATTTTTGTATACCGCCAATGAAGATGTAGGTTGACATGTTACAAGTTTCATTATTTCTTGTTTGTGGGTGACTGAATCTGTAATTGTAAAGCATGCAAAGGATATATATTGAAGATCAAAGTTGTGGAGATAATTATTGTGGTGTACAAAGATGTATGAGTGTATTAGAAGAACATGGCAAGTTTCACTACAAACCCATTGAGAAAAAAATGATGACTATCGGTGGTTGAAGCCATAAACTAATCATATTTTTAGTTGTTCTTTTTCATATTAGGGAGTAGTATCTTCCTTGGGTGCAAGCCCCTAAAATAATATCAGGGAGTAGTTGCTTCCTTGGGTTGTAGGCTAGAAACAAAGTTGTAAAATATTTTTTCTTATCAAGTTGGATTAAGATAGTAGCTCCTAACAACATTTCTCACCATGGTTTTTCCCCCACGCAAATCTAGTGTTATCATGTTCTTGTGTGTGTGCTTATCTGCTCTCTTATTTTCATTAATTGGATGAATGCTCAATTAAATTCAACAATAGTCAATTGGGATTGAAGTTTTGAATTATACTAATTTACCCCCCTCTTAGTATTCTAGTATGTTCAATAGTAATATCCTCTCATAAAATGGCATTGTGTACTTTGTTAAATCTCTTTTAATGTTGAGGGCATTTGGCATTGAATTGCAAGAGTAATACCTAAGGCCAATAGGAAATTGAATACCTACCTTCTTTCTTTCTTGACATCTTTTATTTATCTTTGCAACTTGTCTACATACTTCAATAAGAATAATTTTATCCTTAACATAATTAGGTAGCTTGTAAGGAAGTCCTACCATAAGTATCAAACTAAATGAAGTGGCTACCATATGTATCAATTAATAGTACAATTTTTTGAGAAATCCTCAGACCTATGTCCCCTTGGATCTATCTTACCATTATCATGGTGAATGCGTCATTTTCTCTTTTAATGTGCTTGAAACTCCTTTCCAATTGGATTTGATTATAATAGTCATATATTTGAATGTCTTCATCATGAACCTTAGTTGGTCTCAAACTTGGTTAATTTTTGGTACATGCAATAGCATAGAATCAATAAGAAGTCATATAAAAATACTTGTTGAGAGGAAAATGGATGATCATGGAATGCATTTGGTCACATATTATTTGAGAAAAATCAAGATATTGTTCACCATGGATAATTATTTGTATAAAGAAATGCATCCAATCTTCAAAGTAATGAGCCCTTTCATTGCTTCTCAACCTATGTAAAAGAACAATCATATAAGAGACCTCATTAGCAAAATTCATCCTATGTAGCATTTTAGGAAACTGAGATTTTCCTCTTTTGTGGTGGAAAACCATTCCCTAGTTATATAACATTCTTATATTTCCCTTTCTTATCTTGAAAATTTTGATAAGAGTGAAATTGAAATCTACGTACACTTCTCTTTCTAGAAATCACAAACACGAGGCAAAAGTATCCATATTTGTCTTAACCACCAATCAATTATCATTTGTTATGATTTTCCTTGCATTGGGGTTGTAGTGATTGATGCACTCTAAGACCAATTCATAAAGTGCACTACCACCAAAACAGATGCAACTTGCAACAACCCACTCTCAATAAGTCCTCTCGATAAGTATTTGAGTAATCAGGGATCTATCCTCCCAATTCTCCCAAAATTCATCCAAATTATTGTTCCCTAGTTTGGTGTCCCTAATTTTTGGTAATGTACTCCATAGATTGGATAAATTTTCATAACCCAAGTACTTAAATTTCATGGTGAATACAATTGAGAAAATACTATCACAATTTATGCTTAAGATATGATTCAACTAAATTATATGGGTTGTTAAAGTAACACTCAATTATTGAATTTGTAACAATTTTCCTTGAGTTCTCTTATGATATGCTCAGCCAAGAATAAATTTACTATACCTTTTTGTTAAGCTTTAATACTACAATCCTACTACTTAGAATATTTTTGAAACTCTACTCTTCTATTGCCAAAAAAAATTGCTCCTAAATGCTTGTTAAAATAAATTCTTTTGATAGTGTAATTTCTATATAAGTGCTTGTAATTAATGTTCAAGAGTGGTAGGTGGGAATTAATGGAACTCTTAAAATTTGGTGTGTGTGAGCTTTTCGATCTTACATTCCCTTCTGACACTTTTCAAAATTTGAAAAGGAATGATTATGAAAGCTTGTTGAGGACTTCATAGGTTTCGACAACCCTGTTGGGCTCTAACAAAGGTTTCAAAACCTTGATAATCATTTGAAAGTTCTCATAAAACACTTTTTGGAGAACACCATCTTTACAATATTAATCTCTTCAACCTTAATAGGGGTTATCAAAACCATTACAAGCACCAACAAAGCTTTCAAAACCTTGGTTTAGTTCTAAAAGGCCTGTTTTCATCTTCACTTTTCTTGAGACTTTCAAAATCCCATATTTGAAGTTGAATTCTCAATTTATGCAAACTCAAAGCTTGGATAAATTTTTTTGGGTGAATATAAATGAGGTTTATGAAACCTTTTCAGAATCCAACATAGGTTTCAAAACCTATAAGAACTTATGAAACTCTTGCAATTTTCTCAAATACTCAACTTATTTTCTTTTAACGTTAGCTTTTGACTAACCTCGTCATAACCCCAAAAGGTTTTGGAAACCATTTCAAAGATCGACAACCAAACTTAAAGTTTTTGTAGGATGAAAATATTTTGACAAAAACCATGGTAACAATAGACACTTGGAATATTCTTTAAAATGCAACATTGGAAGCTTAATTATGCCAATGACAACATATTTAGACACTTGACATGAAGTGGAAGAGAATATCACTATTTACAGTGGTGTAAGAAGCATGTATGAGAATGTAATAGGTGTAAGAAAGCATCTTGGACTATTTAAGAAGTGGGTAGCCTTTTTATACATTAAGGAGTTATTATTGTGTCTTCTAATGGGTTGTTTATGTCTCTTTATGAAGTTGGATGACCAAGCTCATGTAAAAAGTCTTGAAGCTTCTAGAAAGATGCTTGTAACTTCTTGACACATGTCATAATGTATCTCTTACATGTAGAACACTTGGATCATGGTTTTAATCAATGGTATTTTAAACAATTTTTGGTTTCTTGTATTAATTTTGGCTATATATTAGAGGTTGGAGTAGGATGAAAGTAAGTTGTTTTGTAAGTTGAAGAAGTAACGAAGAGTTGTAGAAGTTCAAATAGAGAAGTTGTAATAATGTAACTATATTGAAGGATTAATACAATCTTTGAATATCTCTGGGTGTGGGATTTTTCCTACAAAGGGTGTTTTCATTTGTAACTTATGTAATGGTTTGCATCTCTTATTTGGTTATTTCCATTTCTATTTATGATTTATCACTATTATATACTTGGATTCTTTGAGTTTGCAGCATACTTTCAATTATACATTATATCCTATTTATACATTTGGTATCATAACTATGGTTGTTTCAATTAGAGAGAGGGATGCCTTTATTTGACTATTTGATTAGGGTTTTTGCTACAATGGGATTTTGTTGTGTTTCCTTGCAATTTTAAGTTCAAGGTGATAAATGATCATGCTTAGTTCATCTCTATTGGAGATTGAAATTTTTAATGATTTAGGGTATGAGCTTTGAAAGTTAATAGTGGAGGATCTCTTGGAAGAAATAGATCAATGGATTTCTATGAAGAGTGAAAATAAAATAGGAAAAAATGTCAAATGAATAATGAGTAAACATAGATAAAAACATGTGGCACTATTTGTTTGTGTTTATCTTATTGCATATTATTGAATATTTTTAATGAGAGTAATACATATAAATTAAGGAATAGAATAGTAGAGATATATCAAAATAAGAGTCTCATTAATAAGCTATTTATAAAAATAAATTTATATTCTCTTAAGATGTAGGATGGCCACTCAGTTGCGAAACATTTAAATTTATTTAGTCTAATTTTGAGTCAATTAAAATCAATTGATGTAAAGATAGATGAGCAGGATAAATGTATTTTATTACATTACCCAAGCCCTATGATAATCATGTACTTGCAATAAGTGGTTCTTTTATAGAAGATCTAAAGTTGGATGCCCACATAGCCACCTTTCTCTTAAGAAATGAGGGGAAGGACTTCAAAGGGTTTTAAGGATGCTTTTCTTATGCAAGGAAAATATAAGGAGAGAGGTAAGGACAAGAAGGGTGGAAAGGATAATTTTAAGGACCATTCTAAGCCAAAGGGGAGGTTGAAAAAACCAACTAAAAGTATATTGACCTATTATAACTATGATAAATTTGGGCATCTAAAAAAGGAATATAAAAACAAAAATAAAAATAATGATGATTCCTCTATAAATAAGTCCTTTGATGATGAAGCTACTAGTGCATTTATTATTTTTGCTAATATGATTTTTGATGACTCTTTATTTATAGATTCAAGTGAATTCTACCATATTACTCCTCTTAAGGAATGATTTACAACATATCCAACTTATGATGGTGGGGAGGTTTTCCTCAGTGATAACAACACATGGAAGATCACAGGTCAAGGGGAGGTAAAATTAATTTTTAATTATGAAAGGGTGAAAAACCTCAAAGATGTATTGCATATCCTTGGTTTAGCTATAAATTTGATTTCTATATAGATAAAATTATTGATTCAAGGGAATATGTTAATTTTGAGAAGAGTGGTTACAAGTTAAGTAGAGGGAATTTGGTGTTAGCTAGGGGAACTAGGTGTTGTACCATATTTAGTCTTGATACATCTAAATTTTGAAATTATTTTCATGTAATTGATAAATCTATTTCTTGTTATTTTTGGCACAATAGGATGGGTTACATTGGCGAGAAAGACCTCAAAACCCTCACAAATAAAAATATGGTTAATGGTTTGTTTTGTTCCTCTATTGATTTTTTTTTGTAAAAATTGTGTATGGAAAATGACAAAGTTTCTTTTAAATCTAGAAGTACTAGAATTGAAAAAATAGGTTATTTAGAGTGTTGTATTTTGTCCTATGGATGTGTCATCAATTGAAAATTCTCGCTATTATGTTTCCTTTATTGATGATTATTCTAGATATACATGGGTTTACTTTCTAAAGAACAAATTTTCTATATTTTTATATTTAAATAGTTTAAAACACTAGATAAATAGACAAATAGAAAAGTAAAGGTTTTAAGAATGGATAATAGTGGTGATTTTTCTCTAGGGAATTTGATGAATATTGTAGGTATGCAAGAATTTTCAAATTAAAAAAACTCCATATACCCCACAACAAAACATAGTGGCATAATATATGAATAGGAATTTAATGGCTAGAGCTAGAAGCATATTGAGTTGTGCTAAACTTGAAAAAAAAATTGCGTTGAAGCAATTTTCACTATTTATTACCTAATTAAAAAATTTCCTACTTCTTCTCTTGTTGAAAAAACTCATAAGGTATGGATAGGTAAATGGCAATCAATTTCACATTTATAGTTCTTAGCAATGAAGAATTTGTTCATGTTCCTAAATAATAATGTTCGACTTGCTTGATGTCAAGGCTAACAAGTGTGTTTTCATGGGTCATGTCAAGAATATTAAGGGATATAAGGTTTGGGATCCTATAGGAATAAAAAAAATCTATTCTAAGGATGTTATTTTTAGGGATCTCAAGGAATTCAAAAATGATGAATAACCTAATGTGGAGCCTAATAAAATAGTTCTTTTTTATATTAATGTTGATAAATATGAAGATGCAAATTTAGAACAACTAAAATAATAACATCATGATGGACATATTGAGGAAGAAAAAGTTCCAAATTCAAGTTTTGATAAGGAATTATAGGAGCCTCTTGTTACACCTCTAAGAAGATCCACTAGATAGAAAAATCTTGTTGATAGGTATGAATATAGTCCATATTATTTTTGTTGCGTATTTTATTTATTGTGCATTGAGAATGAGCCTAGATCTATGAAGGAGGCATTGCCTTTAGATGAGCATGAGTTTTAATTAGAGGCCATGTGAAAGATGAAATAAAGGCCTTAGACAAATGTGACACATGGGATCTAGTTGAGTTGCTTGAAGGAAGAAAAGCCATTGGATGCAAATGGGTTTTTAAAAGGAAATTCAATATAGATGGTAAGTTGGATCAGTGGACCTATAGAGGAGGGGGACCGACTGCTTAGGACCCCAGGTCACGGGAGGGTCTAGAACAATCAGTTGTCCTGATCTACCTCAAGCTAAGGATTGTTTAAGGTAAGTTTAATGTTTTAAGAGGGTGAAAAGGAAGGACAACTAATCTAACACTATCCTTTCTTGAAACTAAGAGTTTAGGAAACCAGGTGAGAAAATTCTCCAGTATAGACTGTAACCTAGGCAACTCTCTGCTAGAGGACTCCAACATAGAAGATGGATGATAGCGTGGCATACTGGCATCCCAGTAGAGTGCTAGCATCCATACAAACAAAGAGTGAAAAGTATAATTGATACTAACAAAGAAGTCACTAACAACCTAATAAATGCAGTTTTACACAATGACAAAAAGTTGGAAACAACTAAAAGACTAAAGCAGCAAGAAGAACACTTTAACTTAATCAATAAATTGATAATGAATAAAATAATGAGAAAAGGTGGTAGAAATGCAACTTATAGTCAGTCCAGCCTCCTAAAAGCTCCACATGAATGAACACCTACACATAGCAGAATGGGGAAAAATGGTGGGGTTGTTTTGGGGCTTTCCGCAGTCAAACCACCATTTCGGTGTTACTATGGACACAAAAAAGTAACCCTTCTACTTTTTCTCATATTTAGGCCCTCCTAGTGATTTTGGCTTGATTTTTCCTTGATTTAATGTTGTAATGTGGCCAACATATTCACAGTAGGTCTTGGGTCCTTGTGAATCATTAAGAGTTCTATGATGTCTTGTAAAAGTGTTGTGAAGTGTTGTAACCCACTTTCACACTTTTCTAGGACCTTTTTATTATAATTCACCTAAATAACCTATTTTTATCACTTACCAAATCTTATTTCAAAGTTTTGTAAAGAGTTGTAACAAACTCTTAGGCTTTTCTAGGCTTATCATCACTAATTCAACCCTTTCTTATGTTTAAATGACCCTTTAATACACTTTCCAGCCCTACTTAAGTGTGTTTTGGAGAATAATCTTGTTAAACATCATTAAATACACTTTAATTCTGGACACCCAGTAAAATTTCCCTGGTGGGACCAAGTTGCCACCTAGGCTGACTTAGTCCCACTAGGCTCAAAAATAAAAATTATTTTAAGTTTTTGGGGGGATATTATTCTCTTAACCTTAAGGTCGGCCTATGATGTGTTATTTTTGGGAAATTTTGTATAATCATGTATAAATATAGGATTTTCTCCTCATTTTGCATCTTCTAATCTCCTAATTTCCTTAATACTCTAATTAATTATTCTCAAGCATTTTAGGCATTATCAAGTCTTCATTGGAGCATCTACTTGCATATCTTTAGATTTCTACATCAAGGGTTTGGTGAGTTGTAGCATTTCATGTTGTTCATTCATCATTCTCTTTCTATTTCATTTCATTTTCAAGGGTTTGATTACCAAATTGGGGTTTGACCAAGGAAAACCCCTATTCTCTAACCCTTAACCCTTTTTCCTCTCTTTGCATGTGTGTTTTATAGGTCTTGTATGCAGATTTGTCAAAGATAAAGGTGTTAAAAGGTTTTTTCATTCCATCAAAGTCATTCAAGTCAACAAAATCCCTAAGTGAACCTTGGAGACCTCTTTCAGCTTGATTTTTGTTGATTCAGAATTGGATACCTATCAAGAAGAGAAGTGCAGACCAAGAGTTACAAATTCCTACCCTGAATTTCCTAAGATTCATAGGTGTACTAAGTCACCTTCTATGGAAAATTAGTCCCACTATCAATTATTTCTACATTTCTAGATACCCATTTGGTTGAAACCTATTTTGGTCGAATCTCCCCGAAATAGGACTAAGTCGCCCAGCTTGGCGTAAGTGTCCCAGTTGGCTTTAATAGAAAATTTTGCAAGATTCCAAAGCCTCTCTACATCACATTCCAGCTTCTAGGTGCACCTCTCCAGTTTCATTCATTTTTTTTATTGTATGTTTGCATTCTTAGGTCATTTTGCATATCACAATGTGTTTTCGAACAACTTGTATTTCTTAGGTTCTGCATTAATAATCCATTTTCTTTATTATTTTATTGCATTTAGATATTGCATCTAGGCATATTTCATTCATACTTGCATTAGTTTTGAGTGGGGACATTGCCCATTTTGGCCCATCTCTCTCCTTTTAGGTGAAAAACCCTAGAAGTATTAGAGAAACTTGGGTGCCAAAATCTTTGTCCACATTTTGGTGAACCCACCTTTAGAACATTTTACTTTTGATTTCAAGTGCATTTACATCCTAGGAATAACTTGCATCAATATTGCATTAGGTTTTTTATTGTTTAAATTACATCCTAGGGTTTTAAAAATTGCATTAGTGAAAAGCTCATATAGCTTGCATTTTTACATTACATTGAAAATCAACAAAATTCTACATTTCCATGCTACATCTGCATTTGAAAATCCAAAAAATATAAAATTCCATTTAATTTTTTTGAAAAATCTCAAAAAAATCACTATTGGGACTAATTCACCACACTGGGCGACTTAGTCCACTTGCACAGTCTGCACTGTAATTTCTGTCATTTTCAGATCCTCTTTCGCATTCCTATTTTTTGTTATTGCATTTTTGTTACTATTCCAGATTTGTTGTTTTATTCAATTTCTTGCACTTAGTTTTCTTTCATACATTTGCATCATGGCTATGTGTTTTAATAATTTTTGGATGTCATTAAAATCCTTAGTTCACATGTCAAGTTGTTCCTTTGGAACTAATCCTAATGACATTGAACTTCCTCATGCTCCTTCAACTCCTCATGAATGTCCTCCTCATGATGTTGACATCATTGGAGAAGATGATGACAGCATGAATAAGTTCCTAAATGACTGCCTTGACAACCTCGAAGCCAATGCATCCTTTTATCCATCCATGAAACAACAAGACCTTCCTACAATACCACCTCCTAATATATTTGGTTACTTACATCCTAAAACAAATGAAGAGCCTAAGTTTCCTCCATCAGGTGAACCTAGTTCTTCTAAACAAGCAACCCCTCACCATTCTATGATAACAAAGTCACTAGTACTCTAATTAACCTTGAATAAACCTATGGAAAAGGTTTTACCATCTTGAGAAAACAAGGATGTGACACAACAAGGCATGGCATTCATCAACTCCTCAAACAAAATCCAAAAGATGATAACACAACAAGGTTAGGATATCAAGATCCTCCTCATGACAACAAGCCTCCTAGAGAATATTGGAGACTTCATGATGATGGAACGGTGATCTTTGATTCCCCTCCCATTCTAAATGTCCTTCTTCCTTGAGAACAACCCTTACTTGATAACAATGACAAGGATGAAAGGATTACTTTGGGTCCTCCTATTCAAGAAAAGGGTGAATCTAGCAAACGCAAGAGGCCTTACAAGTTACAAAAATTAAATTTTCCTCTATGTCCACCACCTGAATGTGAAAGGAAATTGCAAATACTTTTAAACAAAGGACTCATACTATTACCACCTATGAATAGGTTGGTGATATATCATAAAGATGCTAATGTTCCACATCGTGCATATCATCGCATTCTTGGACATAGAAGTGATGAGTGTCGCCAATTGAAAGAAATACTATGCAAGGATCATTTTGATGGCAATAATTGCTATCCCATAATTCCTTAAACCACCATCAAATTCCTTAGCATGTAATAGTTGTAGAACATACTCTTCTCACTATTGCATGACCTTTCCCATCACCTACCTTGGATCCTTCTTACCTTGCACCTAGTGGGGGCAAGAAGTTGCTAGCCTTGTCCTAGTAATGCATTTGTCATTGTCCCGTAGCTGCATTATTCACCTTCTGCTTGTACCGATTGAGATTGGGAGGTGGTTGACTTGCTTGATGGTTGAATTGCACTTGCCTTACTAGTCTTTTGCATTTTCTTTTTCCTTTGTGCATTTGTATGTGTGTAACATGTTCCCCCGTGATGTTCTATTTGATGTTCTCCTTCTCTTTGTGACATTCCTCTATTTGTACCTTCATTCTTCTATATTTTGCACATCACTTTCACCTTTTCTTATTTTTCTTGTGTTTTCCTTTTGGGGATGATGCAAGGCATTGAGATCACAACGTCTCTTTCATGTTGACCCAAAAGGCCCCTTTTCTTTTCTTTTCTTTTTCCTTTTCTTGTGTTCTCCTTTTTGGTATGACACACGGCATTGAGATTGCAATGTCTCTTTCATGTTGACCCAAAAGGCCCTGTTTCCTTTTTCTTTTCCTTTTCTTTTGTCTTTTCTTGTGTTTTCCTTTTGGGGATGATGCAAGGCATTGAGACTGAAATGTCTCTCTCATGTTGACCCAAAATATTTTTCATTTTTGTTCACCTTTTCTTTTTCTTTTTGCTTGTGTTTTCCTTTTGGGGATGACACAAAGCATCGAGGAATCCTATGTCTCTTCCACATTGACCCAAATGGATCTTTCTTTTTCTTTTTTTTCGCTCTCTTTGTGTCATTCTTCTAGTTCTATGTATTTGGGGAATGATGAAAATTCTGAGCTCCTTACAAAACATTACAACAAATAACATACTAACCCCAAATCTATAAATCCCTTATGTGTTTGGTGTTTTCATTTTTTGGGGCAACCCCTTCCTTTTCTCTTTTCCTTTTTCTCTCACATGACATAGCCTTACTCAAAAACATATGACTTGGCATAGGGGCTTTCCAAGTTGGCTCTCATGTCTTCTTTTTCTTTACATATTTCATTTGCTACTTTGAAGTAATTACTCATTGTACGGTGTGTAGAAATTCCTTTAAAGTGGGGGTTGTTGATGGTGTTTTTTGCACAGCAACAACTCAGATAGAATATGGAAATCCTATCTCTCTTGAAAGGTAAATCTCTATTAGCAAGCCTTAAGAGATAACCCCAAGGTCTCTAATGTCAGGTCTTGATAATGCATAAACAACTCAGTCATAATGTGAAAATGTTGGTAATCACAAAGGGACCTTACTACAAGCAAATACTGAATCCTTAGATTTATCAAATCTAACAATATGGTGATACTTCCAATCCTAAATCTAACCCAAATGATAAAATAAAAAATAAAAAGATAAGGTTTAAGAGATATTTCTAAATTAAAACTACTCCTAAGATTAACAATGCAAATTATGAAACTCTTGAAATGGACCAATCCCTCATAAAATAATTCTTGCTTGACCCAGATGAATGTGCAATCTTATAGAAATAGTGCAATCTTCTAAGGCATTAAATATTTTCAGATCATGAACATTCATCCAAAACAACCCTATTGCAATTGAAATGAATAAACCTTCACAATTGACCCAAGCACAATGAATGTATAGTCCAGGCTAACTTTGCAAAGCAACCAACAATCAGCTAGCTGCCAAACGTATGGACTAAGGATTGTTGCAAACACTTCAAGTATTAGACCATAAACATCATTGAATCAAATCTAATTCTAAATCTAACATACATCTAATATTTCTCAAGCAATCTCAAAGATTGAATAGCAAGAACCATGCAAGATAAATCAACATAAGAGAATTCACCAAAAGCACAATGTCTTCAATTGTATTGAATCACCCAATAACAACAACAATTCCAGTGTTATGTGTTACAACACTTGCTCAAAATGAACTAACTTCTAACTCTGACTCTTGATATACTGCTTAATTCACTCCAAAGTAAAACTATCTAGCCCTTACAAATGAGGCAGAATGCCATACTTATAGAAACCCCCCCAAGATATGTCGGCCTAATTAGGGTTTACAATAGCAAATGGCCACAAAACAAGTCAGCCAAAAGGGATTCAAAATAAAATAACATATGCATTAAATACATGTAAGCCATCCAGGTCAGCCTAGGATCTCCAACATAATCCAGACCAATGCATGTGAAGGAGAAGGGAAATAATTGGGAAGCACAAATTTTGATGTAGCATTGTATTAACTGCTTTTTCCCCTATCTTTATATATTTGATCTTGCACCTTCAAGGAGATTCTTTCTAAGTTGGCCAAGGGTGGAGTAACCAATACTTTAAATTTCCTCTCCATAGATTTAATCTCATCCCTTGATTGATTGATGACCCTATCACAATCAATCCTAAGGGCTTGGTATTTGTCCATAACTACAATATAAGTGGTTGCATCTTCTAGCTGATGTTCGGTAACTGGTCCATCAATGATTAGGGAATATACATCTCGCCACCATCTCCTAAGTTATTCTAGATTTAAATGTTTTGGTGTAAACCTTTTCCTCCCTATCATGATCTCAAAGAAAGAGATACATTGTTTATAAATATCAGTCAAGGTGCCCTCTATTTTCCTTCCTTGCTTATGCACTTTCTTCAACACCTTCTACCTGATTTGCAAAACCTCACACCATTCCCAAGGTTTTGGAGCTTTAGAAGAAGGAAGGATTCCATCACTAACCAGCTTTTCTTCAGTGTACTCCATAATAGTTCTAGTTTTCTGTAGCAGGAGGTCAATATCTTATTTATCCTGAGCTAACACACTTTTCAACCACTCCATAGATCTAATGAAATTTCCACTAGTTGACAAAATATCCTTGATTGCATCATCTCCCTTGGATCCTACCTTCTGCAACCAATTTAGTGTGGCATGTGTGGTAGTTTTCATCTTCTCCAACTCAGTTATGGTTTCTTCTGGTAAGAAATTTACTACAGATGATGAAGAACTGATTTGGCTGATTGATTGCAAAGGTTTCATCAAATCCTACAAATACTTCTTCAATTTATCATTCTCCTTCCTCAACTCCTACTTAGTTTGTGCTTCTTTCTTCAATCTACCCAAGATTGTAGCACTAGAGCCTTCATATTCCTTAATTTTTTGCTCCATGGAGGTAGGCCCTAAGTTGATAGTTTGTATACTATAATCATTACTAGTCACATCATCCTTGTTCTTATCAGGAGTAGGAGTAGAAACATGAACCACTCTATTATTTGCCTCATCTCTTTCAATCTTTGAAATAACCTTTGCCTTCTTTTTTGTTTTACGTTTCCCAATTTTGGCCAACAAATCCTCCTAGTTTAGGAGAGTGTCCTCCACTATAACCTGTTTACTCCTCAACTTGTCACTGAGCTAGCTAGGAGTAGCAGAATCTATTTGCTTCTCACCTTGCTTATCTTTGTCATGATGGTCCTTAGAGGAATCCACATTCAATTTTTTCCAACAGAAACTTCTTCAACTTTATCCCCCTCCTCCTCCTTATCCCCTAGATTTTCATCCTTTTGTGCCTCATGTCCCTGATCCTTTTGCATTGGTGAAGGAGTCCTTTTAGGTATCTTTACTTTCTCAAGAGATATATTTCCATCATCACTGGTAGGTGAGTCCTCATATGTCACTAAAGGGGATTGCAACACTTTTTCTTTCTCTGCCTCAGCACTGTAAAGTTCACCCTCTTGGAATTCTTCCTCTTCTTGATCTTGATGACCCTCAACATCTTTGGGTTCATCTGGTACATTATGAGTTTCATGAGGAGTGGCACCATCATGTTGCTCTACAATAGGGGCAGCTAAGGGAACTTCCTTTCTTGGCACACTATCCTTGGGAGAAGGAGTTCTTGATCTTCTTGTGTACACTTATGTTTTCTCTCATGAACTCTCCACATTCACTACTAGTGGGTCAGCCTCATCCTCTGCCTTAGAAGATTCCTTCTTCTTTTGAGACAATCTTACTATCCTTCTTCTCTTATGCATAGGAGCACCACCTTCATCTCCCTTCTCCACAGGTTCCTCTCCTTGAGTAGATACATTCTCCCTAGAAGCAACATTCCTCCTCTTAGCACTAGGTTTCCTTTTCTTTTCCTTCTCAGCTTCTGCCTTAGCACCCTTGATATTGATCTTAAAAGGAGAATCAACCTTACCCTTACCCTTAGGGTCCTGCTCAATTGACTCTTCTGAGGTAGAATGGGACTCCAAGTCAACCATTAGGTCATAGGTGCATTGCACACCTTCACTTTATAATTCCCAAATCTTGAGTTTAAGCCACAACTTTGTATACTTCATCACCGAAGCCATGACTTATTCCAATTCCGTATTTTCTTCCTCCAACCATTCTATTTCACCAATTGATTTATCTTTCATAGCTTCATAATCATGGCCTTGAATCACATCCCCATCATCATCTATCTAGTCTGGGATGACCTTAACATTGTACAACCTAATTAAATCAACTAACAACCTAGAGAATTTCTTCTTTTTAATCTCAAACTCATCCTTGCAGTTGGCCCAATAGTCTTCTATATCAACTTTGTGGTTGTATTCCCTACTAGCCTTCTTTTGAGCTTCACCAGTCCTAACAAATCTAGACCTTTTAGAATGGATGGACCTAGAGTGCTCATCTCTTCCTTAGAGAAGTGTGTCATTTGTATAGAAGGGCAGGCCTCATTGCCACCTATCCTGAGGGGAAAGTCATTTCCAAATCCTGTTTTGTGCTTATCCTTCTTCACTATAGCATCAAAGTCACATATTTTCCTTGTGACTTCCAGGAGTATGAGGTGATCAATAGGATACCTTGGAAGTCTATAAGGGGTTCTCTGGCAACCATCTATCTTGATGTACGAAAAGGTGGGGAATTGTATAAACCAGGCCCCATACTTCTTTATCAATTCCTTAGCATGGTCAGATCTTCTAACATTCTCTGCAACTTGAAGCAGTCTCGTGATGTACATGGTGAATGCATCATTCACCCTCCTATAGCTGGAGCTACCTAGGTGTAGCTATGGATAGACCTCATATATCACATCCTGCCCAAAGGTGTCTTTGGTACTCAATCCTTTATATGGGTGGAACCTTGCAAGAGCATAAACTAAATAAGAAGTCATGGTGAAGCTCTTTGTATGCAGCACATTGCACAACTGATCATGTATCATGGCACTTATGATGCATGCCCAATGATAATCAATTTTCTCCTCCATTCTCGCTATAACAAAGAACATCCAATTCTCAAAGACTCCAACACTCTTCAAGCCTATCACCCTACTAAGGAGTATGATTGCATCATAGTACTCTGGTTTGAACTTTTCCCTGTACAATTGCTTCGACAACTTTGAGATGTGGGGCTTGGGTTTTTCCAACCAAGAGTTGACCACCTGTAGAGCCTTGTTTGTATCATCCTCAAAATAACTCTTGGTGACATTCAGATCTAGGGCCACCACATGAAATTTGTCAGGCATGTAAAAAGTTTGTGCCATAGAAACAAGAGAGAAGTTGGCCAACACCCTGCCTTAAGGACTAATCACCCTCTGTGTGCCCCTGTCATAGTGTCTGGCACATTCTAACACTAGCTCATAACACTGCACTCTAGGAGGAAATCCAACTACATGTGCCAACCCTAATTCTATCAATCTTCTGGCCAACAATGAATGGTTTGGTTGTGCCATTCTTGCCTTGAATTCCTCATAATCCCATCTGCCTACATTGGTGTCACCAATTTCAGACCAAGTGGACGACAACTTAGACTCAGGAACCTTACTCTTTATGTCTAGCTTAATTCTTTCTACTTTTGAGAGTGATGATCCTTTAGCACTTGAATCTATCAAATTTCCCATTGTCTTGCTAGCCATCTCTCTACTCGATTTAGCCTGCATCCAACAAGGAACCACAATAAATTCACCTTTATAATATCAACATAGAGGTTTAACCAACCATATACAATACCATCATAATCAACCAACTCAAAGCAAAGATCAAGATCCCTTAAATTTGAAAATGAAGCACCATTACTAAGAAATATGGGATTTTGAGCCACCTAGGGAAATCGAGCAAGGGAGGAAACCTAGAAAAATCCTTAATAGGCATATTCTAATGATTAAGTGTGAATATCAAAAATTAGTCATCACAAAATGGAAGAAAAGCATGTAACAATCTTTAAATTATTAATATCAAGCATGAGATGGACAATCCATAATTATTGAACTCATTATCCTTCAAACTCTCCATACTATGAGACAACTTCGAGAAAATCCACCTAGGAAGGAAATATGTGAAGTACATGAAATTTTGGGCTTTTACATACATCCAGGAAAATGAGCAGACAACAGAAAAATCAGGAAAATCCAAAGGTGAGGTAATTCCATGAGGACTACGAAATCCTGAGAATTGTTATTTCTCCCAATTTCGCCCAAAATGTTTGAAAGATCACAAATTGAAGGTGCTTGGGCTCGAATCCAATTTTTTTCAAGTCTCCTATTCGTTATCCATTCGTTCTCAACATTCTCAGAGGAAAATTGGTGAGAGACAGTAATACCCTAATTTCAATTATCAATTTTATGAGCTTAAACCCTAAAATCCACTACTAACGCAAGGGAGTAAGCTCATATCTCGATTGCCACTCCTACTAAGCTTGAGGATGGGTTATTCAAAGAAGAAACAAGTGAGCTTCACCTAAATGAAATCAAAAATAGGCTCAGAATCTCACTCAAGGCCGGTAATCACACAAGCTCAAAAAACCCTAAAATTGACCAAAATGGAAATAACCATGCACATGGGATTGAGCTCAAAAATGCAACATGAGAATGCTAGGCACCATTAAACTCACTAATCAAGAAGAGAATACAGTGACTGGGCCATCAATATTCATAACACGATAGACCAAACCCCAAATTAAATGCTAGTCATCAAAAAATGCAAAACCCACATTCAAAATGCTCCAAAAACATTAAAGCACCATTTATACTCAAGAACCACAAGCAAGGCCAAAGCCACATACCCGAATGAAGTGAATTTAACTACAAAAATGAATGGAAACAAACTTCAATGCCCTAGCAAGCAACCAAAGATGCACAAAATCCACCAATAAATCCTTGAATCAATCACTTGAGCTAGAAAATCAATGAAGCACTCAGCCTCAAAATCCCTAATAGCACTACAAGGAAAATGACAACAAGAAATTTCCCAAAACCCACTAAATACTGGCTGCAAGAATCCTACCACCAAGCATCCATGCCATTGACAAGACAGGTCAAACGCAATCCAAGAATTCGACAAAGAGATAGAATTTCAGAAAAATCTAATCCATGCGGATTTTTGTGAAGGTCCAAAATCTCTAGAAAGTAGTGCAAAACACCAGCCACCGAGTTCTCAAGGAAATCGAGGAATTTCACCAAGAGTGGATTTTCTCAAGAACAACAAAAAACCCAAAAATTGTCCAACACTTAAGATTTTCAATCAATATCACAAGGGAATTACCAATGCAATAAAGGTAAACATCCAAACTCATGCCCAAGCAAGAAAATCCTCAAAATCAAAGGGGAAAAACACCAAGAATGAAAGCAAAAGAGGGTCCATGCTTTTAGTGGGGCGTGTGTGCGAAAAACTGCATAATAGGGGCATACATTAGCATTATTCTTTTGCATTTTTTCTTGGTTCTTAGTGCAACCTTCTTACTTCATATGATGTGTTTTTTCACTTTTTGGATGACATTGGGTGTGATGTCCTTCATGAGCATTATCTATCTTAGCATATTACTTTCCTCTTAGTGGCTTGATGCAATGCACTGCATCCCCTAAGTTGTGAATCTTCTATTCTTTGATTGGTCCTCTCTTGGAAACATTAGACACAATGTTCCCTAAGTCATAGACCTCACATGAACTAAGCAAGACTCCTTTGAACATCCTTTTGCATGTTGCATTTTTCATTTTTTATATGGCCACCTTGCATAACACAACTTGTATGCATATGGAGCCATCACGTTTGTTCATGAGCTCCAAGCATACAAAGTTTTGCTTGTCTCGTGAAGCTCAAATTTTCATTTTCTTTTGTGGCACCTTATTAAAGTTATCAGGAGGTATAACTTTGATATGGTTGAGTGGGAAGCCCATTCTGAGGCATGACTTTCCCCATAGCCACCTGCATGTGTGTGAGTGCATACTAGCCATGAGTGTATGTTTCTCACTTTTTAGGCCTTCTCACCTAATAGACAACCATGAGTTCCATCGCCTCAGAGTAAGTATGCATTTTCTTTATGGACAAATAGCCTAGATATGATCCACAATGGGATGGAAAAATGATCGAAGCTTGATTTGACTCTCTTTTTCTTTCTCCTTTTCTTCGTCTTCATTTACATCATTCTCATGTGTGTTTCTTGTGCTCATGTTTAGTTTGTCATGGGATCTTCATCTTGTGGGATTGATCATCCCTCTCGATCATTGTTGTCTCATCTTGCTAGCATTAGTTCATTGAAACCCCTCTTGATTGCATGTTTGACTACTTTAATGTGAGTTTGAAGCAATTTCATCCTCTCACTAAAGTGGGGGCTAACTATGGACACAACAAAAGTAACCCTTCTACTTTTTCTCATATTTAGGACCTCCTAGTGATTTTGGCTTGATTTTTCCTTGATTTAATGTTGTAATGTGGCCAACACATTCACAGTAGGTCTTGGGTCCTTGTGAATCATTATGAGTTCTATGATGTCTTGTAAAAGTGTTGTAACCCACTTTCACACTTTTCTAGGACCCTTTTATTATAATTCACCTAAATAACCTATTTTTATGACTTACAAAGTCTTATTTCAAACTATTGTAAAGAGTTGTAACAAACTCTCACACTTTTCTAGGCTTGTCATCACTAATTCAACCCTTTCTTATGTTTAAATGACCCCTTAAATACACTTTTTGACCCTACTTAATTGTTTTTTGGAGAATAATCCCATTAAACATCATTAAATACACTTTATTCCCAACACCTAGTAAAATTTCCCTAGTGGGACCAAGTCACCACCTAGGCCAACTTAGTCCCACTAGGCACAAAAATCAAAATTATTTTAAATTTCTAGTGGGATATTATTCTCTTAACCTTGAGGTCGGCCTATGATGTGTTATTTTTGGGAAAATTTGTATAATCATGTATAAATATAGGATTTTCTCCTCATTTTTCATCTTCTAATCTCCTAATTTCCTTAATACTCTAATTAATCATTCTCAAGCATTCTAGGCATTATCAAGTCTTCATTAGAGCATCTACTTGCATATCTTCAAATTTCTACATCAAAGGTTTGGTGAGTTGTAACATTGCATGTTTTTCATTCATCATTCTCTTTCTATTTCATTTCATTTTCAAGGATTTGATTACCAAATTGGGGTTTGCCCAAGGTAAACCCCTATTCTCTAACCCTTAACCCTTTTTCCCCTCTTTGCATGTGTGTTTTACAAGTCTTGTATGCATATTTTTCAAAGAGAAAGGTGTTAAAAGGTGTTGTCATTCCATCAAAGTCATTCAAGTCAATGAAATCCCTAAGTGAAGCTTGGAGACCTCTTTCAGCCCGATTTCTGTAGATTTAGAACTAGATACCTGTCAAGAAGAGAAGTGCAAATTGAGAGCTACAGATTCCTGCCCCAAATTTCTTGAGATTCATAGGTGGAAAAAGTTTCCATCTTTGACAAATTGGTCCCACTATCAGTTATTTCTACATTTCTGGATACCCATTTGGCTAAAACCTATTATGACAAAATCTCCCTGAAACAGGACTAAGTTGCCCAGCTTGGCGTAAGTGTCCCAGTTGGCTTCAACATCAAATTATATAGGATTCCAAAGCCTCTCTGCATCACATTCCAATTTCTAGGTGCACCTCTCTAGTTTCATTCATTTTTGTTATTGTTTGTTTGCATTCTTAGGTCATTTTGCATATCACAATGTGTTTTCAAACAACTTGCATTTCTTAGGTTTTGCATTAATAATCCATTTCCTTTATCAATTTATTGTATTTATACATTGCATCTAGGAATATTTCATTCATACTTGCATTAGTTTTGAGTGGGGACATTTCCCATTTTGGCCCATCTCTCTCCTTTTAGGTGAAAAACCCTGGAAGTATTAGAGAAACTTGGGTGCCAAAATCTTTGTCCATAGTTACCACCTCTATGGACAACCAAAATAGATTCCCTCGAGCATGTGAAGGGAGATACGAGATCACAAGCTTATGAGTGCCACCATTGCCACAACAACGAGAATGAAAACCAACAAAACTTCATATTGGAACTTCAATAATGGTAGAAGCACTATGAAGATGGAGTGTATAGAACACTAAGAAAATGTCAAGTGAGATTGAAGAACTTGAAGAAGAAGATCTAATGAATGGAGAAGAATATCTTTTTAGGATGAATAGAAGCCCAAAAGAGTCATTCAAGGTCAATTAGGGGTGTAGGGTCATTACTCTTCATCACTAATGGAGAAGTGTAACGCCTTTGCAAATTCCAGAGGTGGGAATCCTATCAGGATGACAGTGTTCCATGTAGACGTCTGTGCACCACGCTAAATTTTTTGATAAAAAATCCTCCACCGACACTATAGACAATTGCCATGTGGGTGGAAAGCGAATGGATGAGGTGGAATAATGTCATTGAGTTCAATTTTTCTAAGGTAAGAGGTGAAAATGGGGAATTTACAAGGTGTGCAAATTCACTCCATTACATTTTCCCTCCACTTTAGTGAGAATATGTGCTACTAGATGTGAGATAAAGTAGATCAAAAGAGTTCAAAGAAAGTATACTTGAACCATTGAGGAAGTAGATCACAATTTAACCTACTCGAAAGCACAAGAAGGGAAGATGGCTCCATAGGTACTCGAGACCAAGGAGAGTTGAAAAAAATGCGTTGCAGGTCCATAGACTTACGGAAAGGTGAACAAAAGGGCTCTGTAGGTACTCAGTTCTACAAAGTTGAACAAAGAGATCTTACAGGATGTAAGCACTTCATAGGTCCTTGTACTTGTAAAGGAGGCATCCCTATGTGCTCGGTCCTGAAGGAAGTCATGTGAGAGACTCCACAAAGTTTGATAGGGCCTTACAAGTACTCAGTCCTGCAAGGTTGACTGAAAAGTAGCTTCACAGGTGAACCTACAAAGAAGCATGTTAATTCACAGATAAAACATATTATATAGAAAAAATCCACGTAGGTAGATAGGTAGACAATCACGTAGACAATCAACAATTGAAGGAGAAGCTTTCAAATGGGTTCCTCAGGAACCCTTCAAAATAAAAGGGGTCTGCTCAAGGAATGCTCTATTTGAAAGCAATGACATTTTGAAAAGAGAAATTTTCAACAATGATTCTAGCATCAAGGAATCCTTTTGAAAGATTCATTTCATCAAGGGATTTGAAAGAAGGAATGCTCCCTTGCAAGGGAAAGTTCAGATTCCATCTTACGAATCCATGATGAAAGAAAAATTCATTTAGGGATCCATGTTAAAGAATGCAATTTTTGAAAAATAAAGGATTTTCAGTGAGGGATTCATTGGCCACCAAATACACCTTTTGAAAAATAAGAATAGTATGATAGCCCCCCCAGGATGGTGTGTGCTAAAATCAAAGGCACACAACATCCTAAGGAGAGAAAAGCAAGAATGACAATGGTGTTGTGGCCTGTGGAACATGAAAAAATGCAACCATGGTAATGTTGTCGCACACACAAAGGACAACACATTAGCATCACAACATCACAAAGTAAAATAAGAGGAGAGAAATATAAAAAGAAAGAACAAACCATGACATAATTAACAAGAGACAGGGGGATCTGATATTTTAGGGTTAGAGTTGCTCATAAATATAGATAGATAAGTATAATAGTACATAAATTAATTATCATCAACCCCTACTATATCAGACCATGTGAAGAAGGGCACATGAAAACAAAATGAAAATAAAAAATTGGGTCAACATGGAAGGGAGGCCTAAATGCCCCCAACACTTTGCATCGTACCCAATTTAAAAATCCAAGGCACAACAAAGAGAAGAATGATGTGAAAAATAGAAGAAGTTTTATGACACAAAAACACTTGTATCCAAGCACCTACAAGAGTGACAAAGGTCCTCCAGGAACACATAAAACAAGAACAGGGGAACACAACACACACACAAAATCTAATCTATAGATAAAGAAGAGGCGCCTTCCTAGACCTCATCAACCAAGAGTTCATTGTTCTCCCAATCTAGATCACTGTAAGGGGAGGGTGGATGAGCCTGCAAGGGCGGGATACCAAGAGAGGTACCCTCTGACTCTCCTATGATAAGAGCCAAGGAAGAAGGCCCCTCGAGGTCCTATTCACTTAGTTCCTGTGAGGTGAATGTCAGTAACCTCACAAAGATTATTGATAGAGTCGAGACATCATCTACAGAGTTGAAAATGCACTTTATAAGAGTGCCATGTGTCAACTAAGTGAGTGATGGAGGAGGGACCCATGATCCACTACTAACCTCACCAAAAGACTTGGGGACAATGATGAACTCTAGGGACATCGATCTGCCTCCATCACTAGGATGGTGAAATCCAACATAGAACCAACTTCTGAAGAAGGGGATCCCTTCTCTTCACCCCCATTGCAAGCAAGGTCATCCTCCAACTTTTTATTCATTAGAGGATGTGAGATCCCCACAGACAAAGCAAAAGCTGAGGAGGAAGAGGAGAAAACCACAATGGAAACCATCAAGGTATTCAGCATGTCCATGGGTTTGGAAAAAGGTGGAATGTCCTGAAGGGACATCAAAAGAGGAGGCTTAACGGAAGGAGCAATGACTACTTGCACCCTTTTAGAGTGAGGATCATTCATTCTTGCAGGGGGAGCCAAAAGCAAGATTGAGGTAGAGGGAACTAAAGCAAGAGGGCTGCAAGAGGACACTACAGAAGATGTCGAGTTAGGAGCTGCCAGCTCCCCTTCCTTCTTCTACAAGGCAGCCTACTTAGTGGCCAAATCCTTCCTCTAGCGCTTACGCTCATGCACAAGGTGGTTTCTTTGGCTCCAGGAGCTAGAGGTTGCAACTTGAGGAGGAACAAAAGGCTCTTGTTCAATCATCAGAGTATCCATCACAGTTGTTTTTGATGAAGGGAGTGACTTCTAGACAAGAACAGGAGGGAGAGATGGAGGAGCAGATACAACAACAGATGGGGGAACCGACTCAAGAACCTTAGCGATGGACCTCTTCCCATTCACTACCTTAGAGGTAGGAGAAATAGGAGGTTGCGGAGGCTGAGACATCAAGGTAGCTCCACAAGGACCATTCTTACCCGATACAATGGGTTGAGGCTCCGTGGGAAATATAGGAAGGTCAAACACCTAACACTTGGCCTTCCACCAAGCAGGCACCATTGGAATCCCAAAAAGACACATAGGGGTAGAAGTTGAAGGCATCGTAGCAAGGAAAGAGGTAGAAGCAAATGAAACTACAAAGGAAGAAGATGAAGCCTGAGTGGAGTTCTCCTCATTTTTTTGAGCAGCAGAGGAAACCTTATGTTGCACTATCATGGACGCTTTAACTAAAATGGCATGGGGAGAAGGAGGGTAGGTCACTATCGGTGCTATGCCCCCATTCTTGTATTTCACATAAGTTTGATACAATAGGTCCATCCTAGTAGGGAGAAGACCAATAGGGGCAGGCCAAAATTGATCAAGTGAATAGCCCCTATTGGATGTTGTGGTTGTGTTGTAGATATGTGATTTTCATTGATGTCAACACTATTAGCATTAATCCATTAGAAGTTGTATATGTCGAGGATATTGAGAAAATTGTAATTGTAATGGAATAAGTTGTAGGTTGTTAGTGGTGAAGTGAAGTTCAATATGTTGGTAATTTTTGTACATTGATGATCATAGGTTGTGGACTAAATGGTTTGTTTTTTAGCATATCTAGTTTATCCATGTCGAGTTTCAAAGATTCACGTGAAGATTTGACTGAGTTATGAAGATTTATATTCTAATAGTTTTTATGTTTCTTTGGTCGGTGTTGCTGATTGAAGATTATGTTATTTTAGTTAGTTCAATTATTGCAGATGCTTCTCTAGTGATTCATGATGTTTGTGGATGTTTCTAGATCATGCTTTATCTTTGTTTCACATCCGCATTGATTGTTGTGCTCGTGGTTGGCAATTTTCTCTTATGTGTTCATGTTTTTCTTGTTCTTGGCCAACATGGTGCTTGTAGTGTGTTTTGGATCTTTAAGGAGTAATTAATTGAAGTGCTTTTGTGTTGGAGATGTTGATTTGGGTCTTCAATAAGTTGTGGTCAACCTTGGTTGATTCACATTAATAATCTTTAGTGTTTTGGGCTGACAGTTTATATTCATTTTATTATTTTGTTAAAGCCAACATGTAGGGATGAAATTTCTTGTTATGGATATACATAAGCAATTATTTATTCAAATTGAAGTATGCCAATGGATGCTAACTATGTGTGTATGTGAAAATAAATTCCTAATCATTTGAAGGTAGAGCAAAGTGTGAAGAAGAGTGAAGAAATGTTTGTGTGCTTAACCGGAACTATGATCAGGCATTAGCAGATGCTAATTTTTTAGTTCAAATCTCTGCGAATGTAATCCGATTCTTTTTGTAAGACAATATGTCTTCCTTTGGGAAGTTAGCCTTGTTGTAATTAAGCAGTGAGCTCTAGGTAGTGTGCCTGAATGCATGTGCATTCCTCATATTTCATTTATTTATACTTTTAATAGGGTATAATCTTGTGGACTGACCTCCATCATGGTTTTTCCCCTAACAGGGTTTCCACGTAAAAAAAATATTGGTGTTAAGTGTGTTTCTAATGTGTTAAGGATTTATGCTTTCATGGTTAATATTCATATCTAAGAATAAGGTTAATAAGTTCAATAAGTTTTAAATTTCCTAGACAACTAATTCCCCCCTCTTAGTTCTATGCCCTTATGTTGCCAACAATTGGTATTAGAGTAGGTTCCTTGGAAGAAGTTTAACAGCTTGAGGTGATCCGAGATGGCGTCATACAAGAAGGATAGTCTGAGATTTGATGGAACAAATTATTCTCTGTGGAAGACTCAAATGGAGTGTCATTTGAGATGCATTGGTGAACCCTTTTGTTACATTACAAGTAATAGGTATGTTATTCCTCAAAATGGTCCTACTACTACTATTGAGATTAGAGATGTTGAGTATAATATTAGGGCTAAGGAAGCATTGTTGAGTGCCTTGACTAATTTTGAGATGACAAATGTTATGGATCTAAAGACTGCTTATGAGATCTAGAAAAAGTTGGAAACCTTGTATGAAGGTGATGCTAATGTGAAGATTGCTAAGTTGCAAAGTCTAAAAGGGAAATATGAAAAGTTGAGAATGGGTGATGATGAGAACATTGCTATTTTTATGCAAAGAGTGAATGAACTTGTGTGTGGTATTAGATGTGCTAGTGGATAGATAGACGAATTAGAGATTGTTGCTAAAGTGCTTAGAACCTTGCCTGATTCATACAAAGTCAAAGCTAGTGTTGTTGAAGAGCTCCAAACTGTAACAAATGTAACCAAAGATATGTTGGTTGGTAAGCTTACTACTTTTGAGTTGAGTGAATTTAGTGATGCCCTTCCTAAGGTTGAATCTACATTTAAGGCTACTACTTCCAGAAGAGATAGACAGAGATATGATCCAGGTGAGAGTTCATCTAGAAAGACATTCAAGTATGAGGATGAAATCGGACAGATTGAAGAAGAAGAAAGAGAGCTGGAAGAGCTGGAAGCACTTATTGTCAAAAGAATACCGAGAGGAAAAGGTTAGTATGAAGGAAAATTTCCTCTTAAATGTTTTTCTTGCAATAAGATAGGTCATTTTTCATCAAGGTGTCCAGAAAGAGCTCCTAAACCAAGACACAACAAGCCTAGATTTCAAAAGAAGTGTTTCTATGTTGCTGATGAAGGTGTGATAGATGATGGATCTGATAAAGGAAATAGAAGTGATGATGAATGGGTATTTGTTGCTATCAAGGAAAATAATTGTGTATCTACTAAATCTGCTAGTTGTACAAATGTGGAGAAAGCCCTAGTTGCTCGAGTTGATGAGAAAGATGAATGGGTGATTGACAGTGGATGTTCACATCATATGATAGGAGATAAAATTTTGTAAGATTGGAAAAGTATGATGTTGGTGTTGTGAGAATTGGTGATAATACAACTAGTGAGATTCATGGCAGAGGATGCATTTCTCTTGATGGTAAGCATAATACTGATAATGTCCTATATGTGGAAGGCTTGATGCATAATCTTTTAAGTGTTGGCCATATGGTTGATAAGGGATACAATATTTAGTTCAAGGATGGAAAGTGCATAATATTGGACTCTGGAAATATAATTGCATCAAGTACAAAAAAAAGGTAATATCTTTCACCTGAGTGCTACTAGTAAATTTTTTTTCATTGCTCAAGTTGATGAAATTTGGTTATGGCATAGGAGAATGTGTCATGTTAACTTTGATAATATTGTCAAGATAAGTTCTACTAAGGCTGTGAGAGATCTACCTAAGCTGGTGAAACCTACTAATGCCATATGCAAGGAATGTCACTTAGGAAAGCAAACTAGAATTTCATTTCGGAGAAAACAACATTGTTCAAATGAATTGTTGGAGTTTGTGCATACTGATCTGCATGGTCCCTGTAAGGCTAGAAGTTTACAAGGTTATAGGTATTTCATGTTACTCAATAATGATTATTCTAGAATGGTGTGGGTTACTTTCTTAAGGGAGAAATTTGAAGCTCTGGAAAAGTTCAAGATCTTTAAGGCTATGGTTGAGATAGAGACAGGTCTAAAGATTAAATGTCTGAGATTAGATAGAGGTGGTGAATTCACTTCTAGTGAATTTAATTCTTTTTGTGAAGAACATGAAATAAAGAGAATTATCCGCACCGCAGACCCCTCAACAAAATGGAGTTATGGAAAGAAAGAATAGAACAATTGAAGATGTTGCTAGAACTATGATGATGGAAGGAAATGTCCCTCATATCTATTGGAGAGAAGCTATGAGTATTTTTGTGTACACACTCAACCGAGTACAAATCAAAGGTGATACTGGTAAGACCCCTTTTGAGCTATGGACTGGTCAAAAGCCTACTGTTAAATATTTTAATATATTTGGAAGAAAATGTTATATCAAGAGAAATGAAGATATTAGAAATTTTGATGTTAGGAGTGGTGAAGGTATTTTTCTGGGTTATTCTACTAAAAGCAAGGCCTACCGGTGTTACAATGAAAAATTGAGGAAAATGGTTGAAAGTGCAAATGTCAAGGTTGATGAAGACTTAGGTACACCATCCAGAAACTATGGATATGATTCTGATGATTAGAATGATAGTACAAACAAAGGAAAGCAAGTTCATACAACAAATCAAGTGCAAATCATACCGGTGAATCAAGAAAATCAAGAGGAAGGAGAAACTAGTGAAATTGCAAAAAAAAGAACACAAGAGCCTAAAGTTGAAGAACATCCTAAGAAGACTTTGAGGTATGTAGGATTGAATCATTTAGAAGATCAGATTATAGGTGATAAGAACAAAGGTGTCCAAACTAGGAGAAAGATTGTTGGAATACTGATTGATTTCAAAGACTGAGCTTACTAGTGTGAATGAAGCATGTAAAGATGAACATTGGGTTGAAGCAATGAAAGAGGAGCTAAAGAAGATTGAGAAGAATGATACATGGATTCTTTTTCCTAGACCTAACGATAAGAATGTCATTGGAACTAAATGGGTCTTTAGAAACAAACTGAATGAGCAAGGTGAAGTGGTTAGAAACAAAGCAAGACTGGTATGCAAAGGATATTCATAGATGGAAGGAATTGATTTTGAAGAGACTTTTTCCCCTGTTGCTAGAATTGAAGTTGTAAGATTATTTCTTTCCTATGTTGCTTACAAAAACTACAAGGTTTATCAAATGGATGTCAAGTCAGATTTTCTAAATGGCAAATTGGAAGAAGAGGTGTATGTTGAGCAACCTAATGGATTACAGTTGACTGATAAGGAAGATATGTTGTGTTAGTTGAATAAAGAATTGTATGGACTCAAGAAAGTCCCTAAAGCATGGTATGCCAGATTGGACAAGTATTTGTTGAAGCTTGGATTTAACAAAGGTACTGCTAATAGTAATCTGTATTTCAAGATCGATCATAATAAAGATTTGATTGTTGAAGTCTTTGTTGATGATATCATTTTTGGAGGAGATGATGGTTTTTGCATGAAGTTTGCTAATGATATACAGAATGAATAAGATGTCAATGATTGGTGAGAAGAAATTATTTTTGGGATTGCAAATTACTCAGTTAGATAAAGGAATTTTTATATCTTAGTCCAAGTATGTTAAGGAATTACTGAAGAAGTTCGGTATGGAATATTCAAAGCCATTCGGTACACCCATGGTGATTGGATGCAAGTTGACAATAGATGATGATTCTCTGAAGGAAAATCATACTAGATACAAATCAATGATTGGTGGATTGTTGTATTTGACTCAAACTAGGCCTGATATCATGAATTTTGTATGTATTGTTACAAGATTTCAAGCTGATCCAAAGGAATCTCATGTGACTGTTGTGAAGAGAATTTTTAGATACTTGAAGGGGATAGTTGACTTTGACCTGTGGTATCCTAAAGATGATGATCTTACTTTGAGTGCCTTTACTAATGCTGATTGGGCAGGAGATGTAAATGACAGGAAAGTACTAGTGGTGGAGCATTTTTCTTGGGTAAGAAGTTGATTTCATGGTTAAGTAAGAAGCAGAATGTCATTTCCTTATCTACTGCAAAGGTCAAATACATTGTTGCTGCTAACAATTGTACTCAAGTCCTGTGGATGAAGCAGATGTTGAAGGATATCAAAGTTGTGTATAATGAGCCTATTATATTCTATGATAATTCAAGTGCTATTAACATTTCTAAGAATTTGGTGTTGCTTTCAAATACAAAGCATATATCTATTAAGTTTCACTTTTTGAGAGAAAAGGTGAGTGAAAAGGAAGTCAAACTGGAGTATGTACCTACTAAGGAGTACATTGTAGAAATCTTTGCCAATCCATTTCCTAAGGATACTTTCGAGTGTCTCAGAGGGAATTTAGGGGTGATTACCCCTCCTAATCACAACTAAGGATGCATTTCTTTGCATCAATCCATGCATTTCATAGTTATATCTTGATCTGAATTGATGTTGTGGTGGTTGCTACTTAGGGGGAGTAGTCAGATGTTCAGATGCTCAGATATGTGGTTCAGAGTTTGTAGATCTTTGTCATTGATTTCAAAGGGGGAGAAGATCATGTGAAAAAAAATTTGGGAAGATCATGTGAAAGAGTTAAGGAGAAAATGAGTCAGAACCTAAGGGGGAGTAAGTGTCAAGAGTTAGTTGCGTTGATGGTGTTTTTCACATCATGTGCTACCATCAATGCCAAAGGGGGAGATTGTTGGATGTTGTGATTGTGTTGTTGATATGTGGTTGTCATTGATGTCAACACTATTAGCATTAATTCATTAGAAGTTGTATATGTCAAGGATATTGAGAAAATTGTAATGGAATAAGTTGCAGGTTGTCAGTAGTGAAGTGAAGTTCAGTATGTCAGTAAGTTTTGTGCATTGATGATCAAAGGTTGTGGAATAAAGGATTTGTTTTTTAGCATATCTATTTTATCCACATTGATTTTTAGAGATCCACGTGAAGATTTGATCGAGTTATGAAGATTTATATTTTGACAATTTTTTTATTGCTTCAATCAGTGTTACTAATTGAACATGATGTGATTTCAGTTAGTTTAGTTGTTTCAGATGCTTCTCTAGTGATTTATGATGTTTTCAGATGTTTCTATATAATTCTCTATCTTTTTTGCATGTCCACATTGATCGTTGTGCTCGTGGTTGGCAATTTTCTCTTGCATGTTAATGTTTTTCTTGTTCTTGGCTGACATGGTGTTTGTAGCGTGTTGTGGATTTTTGAGGAGTAATTAATTGAAGTGTTGGAGATGTTGGAGATGTTGATTTGGGTCTTCACTAAGTTGTGGCCGAACTTGGTTGATTCACATTAATAATCTTTAGTGTTTTGGGCCGACAGTTTATATTCATTTTATTATTTTGTTGAAGCCAACATGTAGGGATGAAATTTCTTGTTGCGGATATATATAAGCGATTTTTTATTTGAATTGAAGTATGCCAATGTATTTTGAGTGTGTGTATCTAAAAATAAATTCTTAATCATTCGAAGGTAGCTCAGAGTGTGAAGAAGAGTGAAGAAATGTTCATGTGCTTAATCGGAACTGTGATCAGACATTAGCATATGCTAATTTTTCAGTTCAAATCCCTACATATGTAATTCAATTCTTTCTGTAAGACAGTGTGTCTTCCTTTGGGTGGTTAGCCTTGTTGTAATTGAGTAGTGAGCTCTAGGCAGTGTGCCTGAATGCATGTGCATTCCCCATATTTCATTTCTTTATACTTTTAACAGGGTATAATCTTGTGGACTGACCTCCACTATGGTTTTTCCCCTAACAGGGTTTCCACGTAAAAAAAATCTTGGTGTTATGTGTGTTTCTGATGTGTTAAGGATTTATGCTTTCATGGTTAATATTCAGATCTAAGAATAAGGTTAATAACTTCAATAAGTTTTAAATTTATGAGACAACTGATTCCCCCCTCTCAGTTGTCTACCCTTGTGTTGCCAACAACTGCCACATGCCACCATTGATTTGTAACTGGTGTCATGGACTACATGCACAAAACCCTCATGAGAGAACTTCAAGAACTTGTGGATTACCGAAGGGACTACATTCATGGAAACTATCCAAGGAATGCCTAGTTTCACTTTGAACAATTCGGACCTCAGGATAATATCAAAGAGTGCATTCACAATCCTAGGCCCAACCAGGACTAACAAGGTGATAGAACTTATGAGAAGGATGAAAATCCCATAATTTGTATGCATAGTGCTTTTAGATTCATCATATCCATCCTTATGTAAGAAATTTATCAACATGATCTCCTTTGTGATAACATTGACCTGACATGTAGCGTCAATGAGAATGCCAGTTATGGTATTCCCATTGATATGTGTGGGAATGTATAAAGGGGATGGTTCTCTATTAGCATTCTTTGGAAAATATTGCAAGGTAATGTTATAACAGGAGATCCACTCATAGGTTGCATAGATAGGATGGACAAATGCATAAAGGAAGCCATCTCTTACATACACTAGAAAGGGTTTTCACAGAAGCCTCCAAGGGTTTCACAATTAGATAGTGACCTACTCAAGGCTTCACTTCACAATGCTTAGGAATTCTTCTAGCTACACCACTAGGGGTCATAGGTTGGGTTGCAATGCTAGGCGCCCTACTACACACACACACCCACAACATTCCTAGAACACGAGAGAAGAGTCTTTTAGCACTACCAAACGGAACTAGAACAGTTCATGTCAGGTTCACCAAAATTTACAGGAGGGGGATTGACTGCTCAGGACCCCATGTCATGAGAGGGTCTAGAACAATCAACTGTCCTAATCTACCTCACACTAAGGATTGTTTAAGGTAAGTTTAATATTTTAAGAGGTGAAAAAGGAAAGACAATATTTTTGTCACTATCCTTTTGTCAACCTAAGAGTTTAGGAAACTAGGTGAGCAAATTCATGAGTCTGGACTATAACCTAGGTAGTTCTCTACCAAAGGACTCCAACATAGAAGACGGATGATAGCATGATGCGCTAGCATCTCAGTCGGGTGCTAGCGTCTATATGGAAAAAGAGTACAAAGTACAATCAAGACTAACACAAAACTTTCTAACAACATGATAAATGCAGTTTTACACAATGACAGAAATCTGGAAACAACTAAAAGACTAAAGCAGCAAGAAGAATACTTTAACTTAATAGATAAATTGATTATGAACAAAATAACAAGAAAAGGTGGTAAAAATGAAACTTACGGTCAGTCTAACCTCTTGCAAGCTCCACACAAACGAACACCTACACATAGCAAAATGAGGAAAAATGTTGGGGCTATTTCGGGACTTTCCACAGTCAAACCCCCATTTCGGTGTTCCCACCTCCATGGACAACTAGAATAGACATGATATAGAAAATGTGATAAAGGAAGTATTGAAAGGAAGAATACCAAGCAATACTAACAACAATATGCTACGTAAATCAAATAACGATGCTAAGTAAAATGGATATCACCTCCCTAACAAGATGCTCTCAAACACGTGAAGGGAGATTTAAGCTCGCAAGCTTATGAGTGCCAATGTTGCTGCAACAATGAGAATGAAAACAAGAAAAATGTCATCTTGGAGCTTCAATAATGGTGGAATGGTTGTGAAGATGGAATGTGTATAACGCTAAGAAAATGTCAAGTGAGATTGAAGAAGTTGAAGAAGAAGATCAAATGAATGGAGATCTTTTTAGGATGGATAGAAGCCCAAAAGAGTCATTTGAGGTCGATCAAGGGCACAGAGGCGTTACTCTTCATTGCCAATGGAGAAGTGTAACCCCTCTATAGATACCAAAGGTGGGAATCCTGTCAAGACAGTAGTACACCTCACAAACATTCATGTGTCTCACTAATGTCCCCGACAAAAATTTCCCCACTGACACTACAAATAGCTGCCAAGTGGGTGGAAAGCGAATGGATGAGGTGGAAAAACATCGCCAGATTTAATTTTACTAAGGTAAGGGGTGTAAATGGGGAATTTGCAAGGGGTGAAAATTCACTCCATTACAAGAGCAAGGCCCAATTAGTGGAAAAAGGTTAATCCCAAGCTGAGGGAGTAGATTTTGGTGATATTTTTCTCCCATGGTTAAATTAACCTCTATTAGTTTCTTTTTATCTATTACTACTACTTTCAATCTAGATGTAGAGAAAATTAATGTTAAAACTACCTTTTTACATGGGAATCTTGATGAGGAAATATTTATAAAAACAATTCAATCTTTATATGATGAAGGGAAAGGAACACTTAGTTTGCAAGTTAAAGAGATCTTTGTATGGTTTGAAGTAGTCACCAAGAATGTGGTATCTGTTAATAAATATTTAACCAGCTCCCTTCGGGTTTATTTTTCTATGCGCCGACCCGTGTATCGCAAAGTCCACTCGGCCTTTTTTCTAGGTTTTGTTCTGCCACTCCACGTGTCTAATCCTCGAAACTCTGAGTCTCAGCATTTCTTTCACATCCTAGGAAACTTTGCTATGCTTCAATGTGTTGCGGTCATAGGATGCTCTTGATCATGTTTCTTGGATGCCTCATCGGACTAAGAAATGCTGCCATGAAGCCCTCATTCCTACAAGATTTTGGTGGGCCCCATGGTTGCTAACTGCGGTGTACACTTGCTACATGTCTACCATTCACAAATATTTCAGTGCAGAAATGAAGTAGCAACCACAGGCAGCGAAATGTTGTCACGCGTCTCTTTTGCGCCCAGCTGGTAATCGTTCCTTTTATTATTGATGAAGTGTTTGGTCATTTTGACACGTGTGTCATTTACACAAGTCCTTAGCAGCAAAGGAGAAGTGGTTCATATGGGCAGCGAAAGGCTGCCACGTGCCTAGCCAACAGTTCTCATATGCGGGTGATGTATTATATGAACCGAATGAGGCTATTGGCCACTGCGTGTCAATATAATTCTCTCAGGAGGGTGACACTTGTTTGATCATTCCTAGCCAAGACCACCGCCATCATTTCAGAGAATGCACCTGTGCTTGGGATGACCCAATGCATGGTTTCAAATCGATTATGTTGCAACGACTTTGGGAATATTCTAATTCTTGCATCATTGTCGGGGATTGCAAAATCTTTTCTAGTGCTGCTCTTCGAAACGGTGGGAAGTCTTCCTGCTATATATACTTTTCTTTGTAATGAGAAAAAGGTTCAAAATTTAAGGAAAATGTTGGTTTTAGTAAAAGACATCAGCCCTTTATTACTGTTTTATTTGATTGCAAAAACTCTCAGGCTATGCCAATTGTTCGGCCTTTCTATTTTTCATGCTATTTGATCAAACTATAAACTGTGTTTTTTATTGTCTAGACACTTCATTTGAGAACTTCTATATATGTTGGATGCAAGTTTTCTTACCTATATCATGTCTAATGACTCTTCTTGGCAGTAGGAATGTATGTAATTTTATTTTATGTTAATGAATGAATTGTCTATGCTATAATCTTAAGTCAATGATGTTCTAGAACACTACAACACCATTCAGGCCCTTAAATTTATGACTTATCATGCCCATCATTAAGTCTTGGCGCATTGTCTTAGGTTATACTTCATTTTATTATATCTGCTTCATTTTACCTTTCAAACCCCATTATAGAAGAAGTCAGCTTCTCTAAAAATCTAGAGGTTACTCAGTTTAGCACAAAAGGTCCCCCTTAAACTGAGTTTCCCATAAGGCTATGTTACCTTGTCAAATTTTGGCATCAACAATTTGTTCCTTTTTCTGGCATGCCCGGTGGGACCGAGCTTAAATAAAATTGCATTATAGAAGGGTGTATGAGCCATCGGCCTGTAACTAGATCTCAAACCGCAAGCAACCCCAATTTACTAGTACATCCACTAGGAACAGTCCAAGTCACAAATTAGCTAGTAACTATTCCATTCCCACCACCCATCCCTCTCACCATGTTTTTGGCCACCAATAGAAATTACGTGGCATGGGATGTCAGAAGTCCCTTAGTAGGCCCAATAGCACCCACTGTCTAGGGCGCTATCCCGGTTTCGGCCATGAAAGCTATATCCACATTTACCGGAGATGGCTCAAGAACACTAGCAAAATATTTGTAGGATGTAGCGGACGTATGTCTAGTACATGGGATTACAACACAGAATGTACCCCTAAGGCTTCTCGCCGCATCTTTTAAAGGAAAGGTGCTGGATTGGTACCGAACACTGACACCTAATTCAATTCGCACTTGGGACAAGCTTGGAAATTCATTCTATGAGAGGTTCTCAAATGACAGAGACCGTTATTCATTATATTATAAACTATATGTCATAAAAAAAGCCCCCCAGGAGGCTCTGACGGACTTTAATGCCCGATTTCACACAAATTGGCAGAGGATTCCCATTACCATATGCCCAACTCCTGAGTTGGCATTTATATTTTATCTAAAGTCCATCAATTCCAAAATTTTTGTGATGATCAAGTCTTTGGGAGGAGCTACTCTACCAGATTCTTATGGTATCGCTATCAAAGCCGAGAATCATTTAATATATTGCGTAAAATTGTCTTCTCGACCTATTATGCCGATATTTCTTGAAATATCGATCTTTGCGCAAGAGGTTGCATCAACTAGCGCACCCACAACTACCTAGTCAATGTACACATATGCGACAAGCCCACAAAATGTGGCTTCTACATTAGGTTCTTCCAAAGATGAAATGAGCGACCTCAAAGAGATGTTGCAAACCATAGAAAACAATATAACCACTCTTAAGTGGAACTAATCAACACTTCTAAAGCCTACATATCAAAACTATCAAGGCAGGTAGTCTTCTTATCAGCAAAATCAATATCAAGGCACGCCTCACACTAATCCACCAGTCCTGACTGCAAACCAAATGGTGTCAGTGCCTACTTTGCTGACGAACGCGTCGCCAAGCTTGAGTAGGGAATTAACCACAAGGTAGAACAACATTATTGATGATATCAATCCATGGTGCTTCCCTTGCAGTGATGTGCATATGCCCTGAAACTGTCTGCGTGGAAACTTACAACAAAAGGTGGCGGAGCAACGCAGCCAAGGTATGACAACAGAACATGGAGGTTACATGTATGGTTCACCACAAATGGAGAGTGCGGTCCTTACCACACAAATGCAAGGAATGTCTTTAGAATAACAATCTGATATTGCTCCTAATCATGTGCTCTTCTCCTGGATGGAGGAAGAAGAAACGATGTTTGTTAATGATGCATTCATATCCAAAACACTACAAGTACAGTCTGATTATAACACACACTCAAAGAGGAGATTCACCAGTGAGTCAGTTGTTTAGCATCCAGCTAGCCCGCAACTCAAAGGTGTTTCTGATTAGATTCCTAGTACTTCAACTGTCCTGTCATCATCTCAACTACGAAAGGAAATTATTATAGAAAGAAGCAGGGAGCAGAAACCTCTGAGTTTTTCACCTTTTAATGTGGTAGAAAAATTGAAGAAATCATCCGCTAATGTGTCTCTATGGGACATTCTAGCTATCCCAGAAAAAAAGACACTATTACAGAAGGCGCTTCAAGAAGAGGTCAACCCGACACCAACTGAGCCTTTTTCCAGTGTAGAGGTTGTCAATCAAATATCGTTGGCTAAAGTCCTTACAAACAACACAAATGAATCCCCTGCCGAGGTTACGGATAAGTTAAAACCTCAACCATTCTTCCTGACTCTCATTATAGGAAAGAAGTTATTACACAATGCTATGATTGATTCTAGCACTAGTACCATAGTTATGCCTAAACAGATAGCCGAAGCTTTAGGACTCAGCTATGAACCTATGAAAAGGGGGGTAATGCAACTTGATGGGAACAAAGTTGAAACCGTAGGTGTCATCAAAGCACTTCCTTTAACTCTATTTGCTTGTCCTAGTATCATGGTCCCGTAGGACACAGTGATCATAGATGTTCCTCCTATGTTTAGTCTCTGTCTATCCCAAGAATTTACTTCAAAGGTGGGTGGATACCTGTCCTTGGATTGGTCACATCTAATACTTAGGACCAAGCATGGCACAAAAATGAAGATAGAATCAAAAACTTTACATTCTGAACATGCAGCGGATGAAGCCTTGATCAATTTTGAAGCTGTGCATACCTCTATCACCAAGCAAGAAATGTATTGTGTTGAATTGCTAGAGGAAGAGAAGGGGAGTGAAGATTGGAATGATAAAGAAGATGCTCTGTTGAGTGAACACATAGACAATGATCCTTTTGAAAATTATCATGCTATAGGATTGGGCACATATGTAATTTATGATGAAGACCAAGTGCTTTCGCGCATCACCAAAGAATCTAAAGGTAGCCAAGCAAATGAGATATGGACACTATACTTTGACCGAGCAAGAAGCAAAGTGGGTGCTGGAGTAGGGATATATCTAATATCCCCACAAAATGAAAAATTGTTGAGGTCCTTCCACTTTCATTTCACCTGTTCAAACAATGAGGCTGAATATGAAGGATTGGTTCAAGGTTTAAGCCTTGCGGAATGGATGGGCATTAAGCAATTAATTGTGTTCTGAGATTCCAAACTAGTAGTCAACCAAGTTCGAGGAATTTCTGTAGCAAAGAATGTCCGCATGAGATTCTATTGGCACCGATTCTAGGACCTAATTGATGGTTTTGAAGCTTTCAACAACAACATTATTCCATGAGGACAAAATAGCAACGTAGATCACATGGTCATGATTGGTACTCAATTTGATCCTATCTCTGACCTTCTTCATAATAAACATTCAATACGAGTACTAGTTTGACCAGCGATCCCCGATAATGATCAGAGTTGGCAAGTTTTTGAAAGCGATGAACACATCGCCTCGTTTATCCAGCACTCAAGGGAGTTCGTCGATCAGCTTCAACCAAAGATTGCTAAAGCTTATGAAGGACAAATTATCTAGCTCAAATCTAATAAACTTTCAAAAGGATTAGTTACTCTAAAAAAAATATCGATTGTGATGATGTCCGAAATGATAAACGGAAGTTCATAGTGGACAAAAGTGACTATGTGGACCTTCGAGTCTCTGATGGTAGGAATCTCCAAGTTAGAAAAAATGTCCCACACCATGATAAGGAAAGACTCATCAGTTTCTTTAAAAAATATGGAGTAGTGGCCTAGTCCTATGATGATCTGGAGGGATATGATCCTGACATCATTCAACACACTATTAAGCTAACAAAAGGTGCAAAACTAGTCCGACAGAAATAGAGGCCCATCAACCCTAAAATTGAAGCCCTAATGGCGCAAGAGCTAACTAAGCTCATTGAGTCGCGCATTATCTTCCCAATCAAGCATAGTACTTGGGCATTGAATTTGGTCTTGGTCTGAAAGAATAATGGAGATACCCATTTATGTGCGGATTTCTGAGACCTAAACAGAGCATCCCTAAAGGACCACTATCCACTGCCTTCAATGGAGTCAATCCTACAAAAAGTTGCAAGATCGGAAATGTTTTCTCTGCTGGATGGTTTCTTCAGATACAATTAAATCCGAGTTAAAAAAGAGGATCAGCACAAGACTACGTTCACCACAAAGTGGGGAACATTTGCATATGCTAAAATTCCTTTTGGTTTATCCAATGCAGGGGCAACATTCCAGCAGGCGATGGATATCGTATTCAGTGAACTAATCAATAAGTTTATTCTAATTTATTTGAATGATCTTACTATGTTCTCTAAATCTAAGGATGATCATTTTGATCACTTAGAATTAGTTTTTCAAAAGTTTCAAGAGTTCAGAGTTTCCCTAAATATGAAGAAATGCGTATTCGGTGTACCACAAGGCAAGCTACTAGGACATGTATCTAAGGAAGGGGTTTCAATTGACCTCGAGCGAGTGAAAGCTATCAAGGAACTTCCCCTTCCAGTGAATAAGAAAGGTGTTCATTCTTTCTTGGGTAAGGTAAATTTTTTCAGCAAATTTATTTCTAATTTTGTGGGAATAATTAGGTCGATCACCCTGATGCTGAAGAAATATCAGACATTCAAGTGGATGACCGAGGCTCGAGAAGCTTTTGAAAAGGTCAAGGAAGCTATTTCCATAGCTCCAATACTGGTTAATCTAGACCAATCTAAGGATTTTATAATGTATGTGTTTAGTAGCATGTCCAGTATCGCTATTGTCCTAACCCAAAAGGATGATGAAGGAAGAGGAGAACATCTAGTGGTGTTCTATTCCTGAACCCTAAAGGAATATGAGGCGAATTATAATTTTGTCAAAAGGCAGGCCTTTGCAATAGTGAAGGGACTTAAAAAAATTTGCCATCTAATTTCCAGCAATAAGGTGCTAGTGTATGTTGCACATTCCAGTGTGCGTGAATATATCATGGAAGGGAAGATCACAGAAAAAATGGCTAATTAGATCACCAAGATCCTTGAATATGACATTGAAGTCAAGCCTACTAAAACTATTAAAGGAAGAGGATTGTGTGAGTACATGGCACAGAACAAGGGGGTACCTGCCGTAGAGGAGCAACCAAAGCTCGTCTTGATAAATGAATTAGAATCGGAAGGTGGTTGGCTAACTGATAGAATAAGGTACATGAAAACCAGAAAGTATCTACCAGGTCTCTCATCTCAAGAAAGGAGATATTACTAGCTGCAAAATTGCGAATATAAGCTAGTAGAGAGAGTCCTTTTCAAAAGTAATTTCAATGGTGTTCTCCTGTGATGAGTCACTTCGGAGCAAGCAAAGAGGATCCTCGACGTGCTCCATAATAACGTTGCGGGCAAACACTTCTCTGCTAAGACTACCACCATTAAAATCATGCGTGATGGTTATTATTGGCTTACACTTTTTAATGACTCCCACTCTTTTATAAAGTCTTGCAAAAAATGCCAATTCTTTACTAACAGAAGGAAAAATTATGCAATGCCCCTCAAACCCATAGTAGCGGACGAACCATTTGCGCAATGGGGCTTGGACTTCATCGAAATGATCAACCTAGTTTCTAGCACTGAACACAAGTGGATTCTGACCGCCACGGATTACTTCACAAGATGGATGGAGGTTGTTCTGCTTAAGAGCGCAACAGAAATAGAAATTGTAGATTTCCTCGAAGCGCTGGTGACAAGGTTCAGTCCTCCAAAAACTATCATTTTGGATAATGCCAGAGCTTTCTTAGGCGCAAAGGTATGTCACTTTGCATTAAAGAATGGAATATTCCTCAAGACATCATCAAACTATTACCCACAATGAAACATCCTAACGGAGTCAACGAACAAGAGCCTAGTTCGACTCCTTAAGAGAATTGGTTTGGAATACCAAAGGGAATGGCATAAAAATCTCTGAGCAGAGCTCTGGGAAAACCGTATAACTCCTAAGCAAGTCCTTAAGACTTCACCTTATGAGTTGGTATATGGGAAAGATGCCCTGTTATTGGTATCTAAGGAGATTTTGGCACTCCAATTGTTTAAATCTCTCGAGATAGAACAAAATGGCACCATGGAAGTTCGGCTTGCCGAACTGTTAGAAGTACAAAAAAAAGGAAAAATTTACTAATAGCCATGACAAACTGTCAACAAGTGGTCAAGCGATGGTTTGACAAGAAGGCTTCCGACCAAGGTTTAAAGTGTGGAGACTTGGTACTAAAGTATGATGAAAGGGCTGCTAAGCCAGTTCAACACGGTAAATTTGATAGCCTATGGGAGGGCCCCTTTAAAATCATTCAGTGCAAAGAACATAACACTTTTGAGCTAGAAAATATGGAACAGGAACCCTTAAGAATCTCGATCAATGAGATTCATCTCAAGCTGTTCCATTAGGTACTGAGCTCTATTTTTGTACATATGTGAATAGTGCTTTTATTTTATTTCCGTTTCTTTGGCCGGTCTTTTTCAAAATTATTTTGTGCTTCTGTGAAATTAACCCATTATTACGGAGGATGGAATACTAGGATTGCTTTACACAAAACACACCCATGTGTGGACAAATTATAGAGTGAAAAGTTAAGAGCCCATAAAACTGAAATACAAAATGAAGAAAAAAGCATGGATTTTCTTTAAAGGGATATATATCTATTTATATATATTCTTTATATTACAAAAATGGTTGGGAAGCCATAATCCAAAAATTTACAAGTATTTGAGCTATTATATATGCAATATGATAGCCTTTTTCTAGGCTTATATATAAACTATTAGGCAGATAGTATGAGCAGGAGCAGGAAATAGAGTAAACAGGGAGACATTTTTTGGGAGCAATAAGGGGTTTTCATTTAATGGCACAAGAGGCAACAATTGACGCATCAACAGCAGCGTCCACCTCTTCCTCATTAGCAAGTTCTTTAGCAGCACTGGCAGCATCATTCGGCACAACCGCCATTGGCAGGGGAAAGACCAGGTCCCTAAAATTAGTATACCAATCTACGTTGTAGAAGGGTATTACGTTGTAGCTGCGGAATAGGAAATGTAAGGCCTAGGTAACCCTCTGCTGATGCTCATCGCATGTCTAAAGTCAGAATCCGCTGAGAAATGGTAGCCAAATGACTACAGTTTCTTCCTCGATAAAGTGATGGAGGTCGCCGGCTGACGGCAGACCTACTCCATAGGCGGCATGAGCAACAACCTCGCCAAGGCCATTTAGGTACTTTTTGGGAAACATTTCTTTAACAAGTTTTAGGATAATAGGTCGGGGGACATTGATGTCTAGCACGGATGCCACAAAGTGAGAGCATATGTCAGTGTTCACTCGATACTTGTTCTCATACTCTATGTAGTCTTTACCCAGAACCCACTTTATGGCTATCAAGACCAAGGAATGCTTATTCTTGGTCATCTGTTTCAGCCTCCTAGTAGAAACCTCCCCTAGAAATGTCATTTGTGACTTATATGAGGTTAAACAAACTGGAGTGTCCATAGTTCTGACACTATTCCTATGCTTTTGAGCTAATGCTAAAATTTATCTATCACCTAACCTATGAGAAGGCTTGCTTAAAACTCTGCTACCAACCTATCATTGCTCAAACGCTAAGTATGATTTCCTCACCACTTACTGGCCTATTTATAGAAAAAATGACTAGATGCATGCTAATCCGTTTCAAAAAAACTTGATAATAGCTAGTTGCCACATGAAAGGCGTGCCTACATTTGCTCACATTTCTGGGCCAGTTGCATCTGCGAGGGTACAGCTCAATGCGTGCTAGATTAATAAGAGCTAATTAATTATCTTTAAAAAGGTGGCACTCATTAACAATAAGACGTATGGTTGTAGGCTATTGTGTCATCTCACAAGCGTTTCCCAGAGCCCAAAGCAATATTCATATATTTCCAGGTCCTGATCGTTTGCTTTGGCGTAATCATTCTGGTCAGGATATTAATTACTAGTGCATACTAATGCAAGGTTAGAAAGAAAATTTTTGGATCAAGTTCCAAGGGAATCACAGTGTATCACATAGTTTCCAAATGCAATGATAAACTCCTGCCACCTCAAAATGGCAAGCAGTTCATTTTGCACGAATTGCAATATTAATGGTACATGCCAAATTAAATGCAAAAGGCATGCTTTCGTCTACCACCTAGAGGAAAAATTTCCAAATATTACATGAAAATGATTAATATTTCAAAGTCTTTTCACAAACGCCAAAGCTAGAGGTGCAACGTTGTTCTTCTTTTGTGTAGCCAGAGCCAAGGAAAATTATAGAGCCAAGAACTTGTAGAGGTCTTCACCCAAAGAAAAATGTCAGAGACTTCATCTCAGCCAACGCAGGAGGAAATTAGTCAAGAGCTGTTTACAGCTATACGTTCTTCAGATGATGTATATGTCTATGAGGATGTGGCATATGCTACACCTAGTATACCCAGCAGGCCAAAGAGGGCCTATACAGAAGAGTTGAAAAGGCCCAAAGATTGCAGAAACAAGAAAAGGGTTGGGGAGAAATGGGATAATATCTACGATCCATAGCTCGTGAAGAACCCTAAGTCCTTAAGAGAAGTAGCTTGTGCAAGGTTGATGGAAGCAAAGGTGGATAAATCTACAACAAAGAAAATTTGGTACAGTGGTCTGCTTCAATACATGGTCCCACTGGTGCACTACTGCCCGGAGGTAGTTAATGTTGCTATCTAGTGTTATAACCCTGATACTCACTACATTGAAGGCTACAACTTAAGGGTGCACATCACTCCATAGGCCATCTGGCACATGCTATCTATCTCGAACCCAAGTAAAAGAAGAGAGAATATTGAGTCCTTTTACCTTAGCAAAGGAGAGAAAATATGGAAGAAGATGAAAAAGAACTTAGAGTTCTTGTTGGAGGAGACTGGTAGGAAAGACATCCCAGCCACTAAACTACCAAGTATTCTGTTGTCACACAGCTCATTACATGAGGATCTAAAGGATGTCATGTCCATGCTAGCTTTTGTCTGTGGCCAAGACTTCGATGAAAGGGTGGAAACTTTTCAGCTGGGACCAGCCTTCCAATTTCGCAAGTAGCACAATACCTTCTGGTATGATTTTGCTGAGTTTTTGGTAGAGGAAATAATTTGGAAAATAAAGAATTACCCAAGGGAGGGAAAATTTAGGTTTCTTTCCTCCCTAGTCCACATGTTTTTGCATCAAAACCCTGATTTCTTCACCTGATATTTTCCATTAGCAAATTTTTATGAGTAGGGTAAGAGGAGGCCAGTGTCCACGTGGACGCCTTTTCCTTCTGCATCATATGATTATTATGCATTTTCAAACTATTCCATAGCTCCAATCTTGCATGATTTAATCGGAAAGGGCGGCATAATTCAACTTGATAAGGAGCAGACCAGATATATGCAGAGTTTCACTCCCGCCTGTGACTGGTTCTTAGGCAAGGATTTCATGATTCTCTAAATGCAGGGCTTTATTGGTAAACCTTTCTTGCTCCCATCATGTGTAATAGATAGGGTGCTCACACTAGAAATATTTTGATAGGTGTGTATCATTGATTTTACCTTTTGTAGCAGCAAAATTGTCAAGAAGAAGGGATTCTTCTCTTGTCCGAAGAATTTAGAGTTGATAACTCTGATAAAGAAACAATCAGACCAGTTGTTGGAGGATAAGTTGGCTTATCTAGCGTTGGTGCTGGTAAATGATAAGTGGGAATACAACCCTTTCGATGACTTGTCGGAGCCACACATGAGAGTTACCCATGTTCCCCGACCTTACTAGGAGAAGCGGCGTAACCTGCGAGCAGACAAAGATGAAAATTTTGTTGAATTGGCATGCATTCCTACGCAAGATACTAGAGGGCCATGGCACAAGTTCTACTTTATTGTGGTAGTGGCCCAGGATAATGTCCTCATGGAGTGCTGCATGTACAATAGGTTGAAAAAGGATGAAGAATGGACTGAGGAAAAAATAGAGGCTTTTTGGAAGTATCGCCAAGAAATAGCACAATTGGATGCTCCTTACAATAATCTAAAGGATGGCTAAGAATTTGAAAGATGGTGGAAGGAGGGCCACCCCAGCCCGAGCTCTAGTAGAGGAAGAGTCCGAAGAGCAAGAAGAGGAAGCGGTGACATCGGCTTCCTCTGCACAAAAGGAGAAAGTCCCCGGACAGCCTACCTATGTGGCCACAAATGTGCGCTTTAATATATCAAGGGGCTCACATACACTCACTTGGGCTACTAAACCAGCCAAGTTATCACTACAGCAAATGGAGATGACTGTCGAAGCTAGAGAGACCCCACCTACGAAATGGCAGCACACAAAGAGCATTATCAGAGAAGGTTCACAAGAACCTGCCGAAAGAAAAGTGCTTGCAGCTAGCCAAGAACCTGAGGCTGAGGAGGAGTCGCTGATGATTATGGAGCCGCCATCGACTAGTCAATAGGTAAAATTCACTCATTCTTCCCTTGCTTCTCATTCCTTGGTATATGCCCCTTCCTCACTGGTGATCCCTGCCATAAGTATTGGCCCTCTGCCTTCTACTTTTAGTCTGACATATTCAGTAGGCTTCGCCCAATTTTTGCAAACCACTACGCTCGTCTTTACTCCTTCGCAGACCCTTACACCTACTGCTATCGCTCAGACTCTCGTTGCCTCGCTTTCAGAAAACATACCCCTAGTGAGTGCCCCTTCTTTTTCTACTATTACTACATATCCTTTTCCATCACAACAAGCTGATACCACATTGACACCCCCACTACCGTCCCAGCCTATGAGTCCTGCAACTGATTCATCGATTAAGTCATTACAAATGACTAGTCCTATTGTTGGGCCTCAAACCAAACTATGGAACGTGTCTCACTTCTCCCCACAAACTATCACTCTCCAAAAGAAACAAATGCCTGCGCCTATGAGGATTACCTATCCCTATGCCCTGCCTTCTGGTCCTCCTTTTACAGGTGGACTAGTTTTGTCGCTAGCTGAGTTTATGGCATAGATTGATTACGGAAAGGAGGCACGCGCAAGTAAAATACAAAAGTGCAAAGCAAAAGATGACAGCGCTTCCACCGAGCCAAAAATATAGACTCTTTATGATGAGGCCTGACAGGAATTGAAATTTGTGACCATGTACCCAAGGGTAAGCAAGCCTCAAGGGGAAATGTACCCAGAATATTATGAGATATATGCGGTAGGACTCGACATGAAGGTGGTCCGACCACAGGATAAGGTTGAAATCATGGAGGAAACGCAACGAGTAGTCACTTCCGACTTCCTCAAAACTAGCTGCCAGCTAAAGAAGAAGGATGAGCAACTTAAAGCAGCAAAGAAAAGGGTTAGTTTTTTGGAGAAAAAAGAAAAATACCTTGAGGCAGATGTTGCCCGTATGATGAAAAGGGTGCTGGCAGCAGAAGATGAGAGGAATAGACTTCAAGGTGAACTTGCAAAAACTCAAGCCACTGACCTTGCCATGATAAAAGAGCTACGCTCTAGGAATCAGGAGGTGAAATAGAATCTACAACTGAAGAATGAAGAATTAGAGCAGCTTTGCCTTGAATATAGTCAAGGAATGGCATAGAGAAGTGAAGCATTGAATCACCAACAAGCTCAATATGAGCAGAAAATACAAGAAAAAGAGGCTGAATTTAAAGGCCTAAAAGCTCAACTAGAGGAAGAACTCTGAGAGACAAAGTCTTCTTTGGATGAGCACTTAGCAAATCACTCCCAAGCCGAGGAGAATTGGAATAAAAAAATGAACAACTCTGGGAAACAACTAGCGTCTAAGAAAAAGAAAAGGGAAAAATTGGCTGAAGCCATTATTTCAAGAGACGTGGAGATTGCTTCTCTTAAAAGCTCTCTCCTACATCCCCCTACACAGCCAAATAGCATTCCGCTGGTCAAGCAATTGTACATCTCCCACTGGGAAAAAATTAAAGCCTTTTTCCTAACACTGCAGCCTACCCTCCGATTCATTGCCAAGGTGTCAAAGCTGAGCCAGGAGCCCCATGATACAATTGAGCAGTTCCCATGGTTCATCTTGGAGAAGGTTTCTGAGGCAAAAGATCTACTCATCAAGTTATACTCAGTCTCTAATGAGAGTCTTATTAGAGTGGGTATTGAAGATCAGAATGTTGCTGCTCAAACAGAAAATAAGTTCATCCATTGCCACTCTGCCTTCCAGTGCACTAAAGCAGTCGTAGCTATTCTGAGTAAGAAAGTGGATAGCATATAGAGAAGTTTCACCGAGTTAAATGGGATGGGTTTTCCATCCCCATTCCTTGAAGATGGTTCTATTACCATGGCCGAGCAGATTGCCGAAAAGATAGAAGAGAAGGAAGATGATCTGGAGGCTTTTAGGGATTTCAGTGATCCTCCCACGATGACTGACATTGAGGGAGTGATTCATCCACTCTCATAGCTACTATTCCATTGCGAAGCAAGGGCCGATTTACCCAATGTGCTACCTCACAAAGAAACTATTGATCTAAGTGGAGCATAGGAGAATTTGCACAACATGGTGAAGCAGTCTAAGGATGAATGGTCGCCTTTGCAGGTGGCTCTTTCCAATCTCTGACTCCATTGACCTAATAAAATGGCACTCTAGTCTGTGAAACCAGAGAAATTTTGGGTTCTTCATTCCTTAGTCGAAACACCTCTGATAGTCGGCAAAAGTTGTTAATAAATATTTAACCAGCTCCCTTCGGGTTTATTTTTCTATGTGCCGACCCATGCATAGCAAAGTCTGCTCGACCTTTTTTCTAGGTTTTGTTCTGCCACTCCACATATCTACTCCTTGCAACTCTGAGTCTCAAAATTTCTTTCGCATCCCAGGAAACTCTGCTATGCTTCCACGTGTTGCAGTCGCGGGATGCTTTTGATCATGTTTCTTGGACGCCTCATCAGGCTGTGAAATGTTGCCACGAAGCCCTCATTCCTAAAAGGTTTTGGTAGGCCCCACAGTTGCTAACTACGGTGTACACTTGCTACATGTCTACCGTTCACAAATATTTCAGCACGAAAATGAAGTAGCAACCACGGGCAGCGAAATGTTGCCATGCGTCTCTTTTGCGCTTGACTGGTAATCGTTCCCTTTATTATTGATGAACTGTTTTACCATTTCGACACATGTGGCATTTATGCAAGTCCTCAGTGGCAAAGGAGAAGTGGTTCATATGAGCAGCAAAAGGCTTCCATGTGCCTAGCCAACGGTTCTCATATGCGGGTGATGGATTATATGAACCGAATGAGGCTATTGGCCACTGCATGTCATTATCATTTGCTCAGGAGGGTGACACTTGTCTAATCAGGCCTAGCCAAGACCACCGCCATCATTGCAGAGGATGCACCTGTGCCTAGGACGACCCGATGCTTGGTTCCAAATTGATTTTGTTGCAATGGCTTTGGGAATATCCTGATTCTTGCATCATTGCCGAGGATTGAGAAATTTTTTCTGTTGCTGCTCTCTGAAGCGATGGGAAGTCTTCCTGCTATATATACTTTTCTCTGTAATGAGAAAAAGGTTCAAAATTTGAGGAAAACTTTGGTTTTAGTAAAAGATGCCAGGCCTTTATTACTATTTTATTTGATTGCAAAAACTCTCAAACTGTGCCAATTGTTCAGCCTTTCTACTTTTCATGCTATTTGATCAAACTATAAACTGTGGTTTTTATTGTCTGGACATTTCATTTGAGAACTTCTGTATATGTTGGATGCAATTTTTCTTACCTAGATCATGTCTAATGATTCTTCTTGGTAGTAGGAATTTATGCAATGTTATTTTATGTCAATGAATAAATTGTCTATGCTATAATCTTAAGTATTTGATGTTCTGGAACACTACAACACCATTCAGGCCCTTAAATTTATGACTTATCATGCCCATCATTAAGTCTTGGTGCATCGCCTTAGGTTCAACTTCATTTTATTATATCTGCTTCTTTTTCCCTTTCCAAACCACATTATAGAAGAAGCCGGCTTCTCTAAAAATCCAGAGGTTACTCAATTTAGCGCAAAAGGTCCCCCTTAAATTGAGTTTCCCATAAGGCTCTGTTACCTCGTCAAATTTTGATGTCAACAATATAAAAAATTCAATGATTTTGCATTAAATCATGAATGTATTATAAGAAAAGAAGATCATTGTGTTTATGTTAAATTAATTGATTGACTAATAATCATTATCCTAATATGTTGTTTATTGAGAACAATAAGGGAATGATTAGAAAAATTAAGGGTCAATTATCTAAAACCTTTGTTATGAAAGATTTAGGGGTTTCAAAATATATCTTGGGTATAAAAATTAATAGCTTGGTGAAGTTAAGAAAAAAAATGATTAACTCAAAAGAAGTATGTTGACACTATTTTATGACCATTTTCCATGCATGATTATAAACCATTCAATATTCCCTTTTCAATTGGCACTATGCTATCTCTTAACCAATATCCTAAAATTGGTGATGAACATGAAAAGATATATACTATTACATATGCCAGTGTTATAGGGAGCCTTATGTATTCCATGATATGTACAAGACCTAATATTGCCCAAGAAATGGGAGTTCTTTATAGGTTTATGACAAATATTAGTAAAGAGCATTGGATTCATGTAAAATATGTTTTCAAATATCTATATGGGACTTCTAACTGTAGGCATCCAAATTTGACCACTCCCATATGGTCAAATCCATCTCCTTTATTCATCTATTTCATTGATATTAATTAAATCATTTATTTAATTAATATTTTACCTTTTTCCTAAGGTTTCTAAAGTATTTAATTTAATAATTAAATACTTTACCTTTCATCCTTTCCTCTCTAAATTAAATAAATATATCAATTTATTTAATTTAGTCATTTAGCCTTTTTGAATTTAAATCAATTTTAAATTCATTCTTTTCTCTCTCCTTGTCACATCCTCCATAATCTTCTTCTAATCTGAATTAGATTAACTAATCCACGATTAGGATGTGCACACCCTTAATCAGGATTAATGTCACATCCTCCATATTTGACCACTTGTCTCTAATCCTTCATTAATCTTCTTAATCACCTATTTGCACAACATTAATCTAATCCTCTTGCCATCTTTGGTATGTCCTCCAAATCAACCTTTCATAAGTACTTTCTTTATTTGACCTTGACCTCTTCCCCATGTGAATTAAAAATTCACATTTATTCATTCAATGCTCCCCTCTTCCCCATGAAGGTTGTTGGAAAATTCCAAAACCTCTCATGAGTCACATCATTCACATGGGACAAGGACCTCCTTTATGAGGACCTTGTCTTATCACCAAGGTACTCCTAATCATGTGAATTTAAATTCACATTTATTCCCCTAACCACTTCTCTCTTCCCCATGATGATTAGTAAGGAATTCTAAAATTCCTCACTTGTCACCATCCTTCCCACATGGGGACAAGAACTTCATTTTTGAGGAAATATTACCCTAATCCCAAGGTACTTGTAAGTACCTCCACCTCACATGTCCTCTTTCCACATCACCTGTCATTTTGACACCTCCCTTTCCACATGGCAAGATGTGAGGGCTTGTGAGCCCTCAACTCACCATAGCCCTTCATCTTGCCCATGTTGGCTAAATCCTAGCCGTTGAATTCTCTAGAGATTTCATCCCTTAAAATAAAGGATTTGGTCTCATTTTTCTCATTCATTAATCACATTCAAGCTCAAGCATTCTACTCTCAAGCACTTGCATTCTTAGCCACCATTGTTGCATTTTGAAGCTTCCATTGCATTCATTTCATGCATCTATCAAAACACCCACATCCATTATTGCATTCTCCATCTAATCTAGATCACTTTGCATAACATTTTGACTCATTTTCCATCAAGGAGCACACATCCAATCCACATTAAAGGGCCAACCAAAAGGATCAACTTGAACAAAGGTATAATCATTCTTTTCTCTTTCTTTTGTTTAAGTTCAAATTACGCTAATCTTGAGGTGGTGTTGTGTTGTTTATCCTTGTTGCATTTTTTTGTGTTTTGCATCTTTTAGGGTAGTAAATCACATTGCACACACTAACAATTGCATTTATTATTATGGATCTAATGATGTGATAAGGATGATTGATTTATAGGGGTTTGTTAATTCATATTGGGCTCGAGATCTTGATTGAAGAAGGTCCACTAGCATCTATATGTTTACTTCATTTGGATGAGCAATTAGTTGTGTGAGAAAATGACAAGATACAGTCATATTGTCCTCTATAGAAGCAAATTATATGGTTGTAAGGCATGCTTGTAAGGAGGTAGTGTGGTTAGAAATACAGTGTTCATGTATTGGCTTTTAGTGTAAACAATTCAGAACTGGATGTGATAGTCAAAGTGCCATCTATTTGGCTAAAAAATCATTATATCATGCTCACACAAGAAATATTGATGTCTAGTATCACTTTATTCAAAAAATGGTTGAAAGTGGTAAATTCATGCTATAGAAAGTGGACACTTCAAAGAATGTTGCAAATTCTCTCATTAAGCCAGTGAACACAAATAAAATTTCTTGGTGTAGAGAGGCCATGATCCTTGCCTCTCTTAACAACTAATTCAATTTATTATTCCCTATTATGCCATTGCAATGTGAATATCAAGTGGGAGAATGTTAGGATTGGTGATATTAACATTTCAATCCTATGATTATGAATTTTAACTTGAATATTATATATTTAGTCATTATTTCACACATGACTCCAAGAATCATGAAAAATGAACTTCTATATCCCACATGAGGAGGAAAAAATATTTGTAATTACATATTATTTTCCATACAATTGGAATATTATTTGTAAGGTGGCATGGAGTGGGTAAGCTTAACTAGGAAAATCACAACACATTCAAACACTTGACATGAAGTGGAAGAGAATCTCACTATTTATAGTGGTTTAAGAAGCATTTATAAGAGTGTGAGAGGTGTAAGAAAGCATCCTGGACTGTGTGTAAGAAGCATGAGTAGTATTTTCTTAGACATAAGGACTTGTTATTTTGTCTTCTAATAGGTTTTTATCCTTTTATGAAGTTGGATGACCAAACTCATGTAAAAAGTCTTGAAGCTTCTAGAAAGATGTGTATAACTCCTTGACACATGTCATAAGATACCTTTTGCATGTAGAATACTTGGATCATCATTTTAGTCCATGGTATTAGAAAAACTTTATGGTCTCTTGTATTACTTTTGGCTATATATTGGATCTTGGAGTAGGATGAAAGTAAATTGTTTGGCGGCTTGAAAAAGTAATGAAGTGTTGCAAAAGTTCAAAGAAAGAAGTTGTATTAATGTAACTCTACTTAAGGATTAATACAATATGTGGATCTCTTTGGGTGTGGATTTTTCCCACAAGGGTTTTTCCACATATATCTAGTGTAATAGTTTGCATCTCTATTTGATTATTTCCACTTCCATCTATGATTTATCATTATTTTATACTTTGATGCTTTGAGTTTATAACATACTTTCACTTGTAAGTTATATCCTATTTCTATATTATGCCCACAATAATACACAATTTTTCTTGTCATATTAACATCTATTCAAATAAATTATATAAGGCTTGTGGCTTACTATTAAATTTTATTTTCAATGTATAACAAGTCTTTCATTTTTAGGGGAAACCCCTTGGTGAAGTGGTGGGGCTTCTTACTTTTAGGGCCAATAATCAAGGTTCAAACCTCATGGGGTGTTTCTATACCACATCAAAAATGGAGACTGTTTGAACTTGGTGTTAAGGGAAGACCCTTCATTGAAGTGGTGTGGCTTCTTGCTTGTAGGGCCAACAACCAAAGGCTCATAACCTTGATATCATACAATTTTTCACAAAGAATGTTACAGAGTATCAATTTTACAATGGGTGGGCTTGGGCATGGAGGAGTCATTTTGGATTTTGCTATTGAAGATGGCATTGGAGATGTTGATGAGGAGGAAGGGTATGATGATCCAGATGTTGCTATTGTTGGTGCTTGTGTGTTGTAGGTGCGAGATTTTATTCTTGTTGTTTTCCCTACAGTTCTTTGGAAGATGATTCGCTCCTAACACCTCTTTAATGTGGCTTTGGCCATAAGTTTTCTGACCAAGGGTTTGTATATCATTTTTTTGTTTGGGGGTCTTGTTTGGGATGCCTCTTCCTCTTTGGCTCTTGTGAAGGAATATTTTTGTGTTTAACTTTGTTGATTGGGCTTGGATGTTGTTGTTTTCCTTGTGGCTCTTTGGAAGATGATTCGCTGCTAGTGCCACTTTAATGTGTCTTTGGTCATTGGTTTTCCAGCCAAGGGTTTGTAGATCGTTTTGTTGTTTGGGGGCATTATTTTAGATGCCTCTTTCTCTCTGGCTCTTGTGAAGGAATATTGTTGTGTTTACCTATGCTAGGTGGGCTTTGATGTTGTTGCTTTTTTGCTAGAAAGGATCTTATGTGGCTCTTTATAGAAGCTATTTGTTCTAGAGGTTCCTTGTGATCCTTCTATGAGAGGAGATTCTTTTTTCTTTAGTGCTTTGGTTGAAACCCATGGGGGTATTAGTGTTGTGTTTTATGGTTTTGACTAGGGGAGGTTGTTGTTTTGATGCAATTTTTTCCTATAGGAGAGTTTGTAGTCTAGTTTTCTCTATAGTGATTTTTGTTTCTTACATCTCCTTTTGAGGTGAAGACTACTCCTATAGAGATGGATTTAGTTTGTGTAGGAGTTTACCCTTTTTTGGGTGATATTGTTCTTCTTTATGGAGTTGTTGTTGAAACCCTTCTTAGGGGTTTGGAAGGGGTTTCATTGCTTTTTCTATTGGTTTATTCTCCTATTGAGGTGGAGAATGTCTATGTAGGAAGAGTTGGAGTTATTTCAAGGGGGTTCAGGCTGCCCTAGAATTTCTCTCTTTTTACTCCTATTAAAATGGAGTTCATGAAGGTTGAGGGGATCTTGGATCTGCAGGTGTTGTTACTTTTTTTGATGGTGTATTCTCCTATTGAGGTGGAGAATATCTATGTAGGAAAAGTTGGAATCATTTCAAGGGGGATTTTGCTGCCCTTTCTTCAATTTTTCTTTCTTTTACTCCTATAGAGATGGAGTTTAAGGAAGCTGACACGATCTTTGACCTACATCTTAAGGTTATTAATGTGGAGGTCAAGAATGTTGATGGGATCTTGAATTTAAATTAAAGACAACAAATGTATATGTTTCCAGGCTTAAGGCCCTTGTTGTTGTTTTCTTATAATGGTTTAATTTGAGGCTATTTCCTTTGTGTGGTTTGACTATTGGTTGGTTATGGTTTATCTTAGGAAGTGGTGTTTGTTATGATAGGTTTCATGTCCCTTCAAAACCTGTTTGTAAGGGTTTTGAGGCCCCTTCAAAACCCATTTTACCCTTAATAAAAAACAATGCTTTTATTTTTGCATCATAAATTGTATGTTAGATGGATATGCTTGTTAGTTTCTCTTTCATGGCTCTCATGATATAAAATATGAACTCTAACAATATATGAGTTATAAATTGAAACCTTCAATATACACTATAATGATTTTTCAATATGGACCCTAAAATATATGCGGGTTAAAGAATGAAACCCTCAATATATACAATTTCATGAAACCATATATACTAGGGAACTCATTTTTTAACCCATGTACAAAATGATACACATTTAAATCCAATCAAACAAAACCCATAAATCAAACAAAATAAAATTTTGAAGTTGCTTGTAAAATGATGATTAAAAGAGCCCATAATTTAGCTAGAGGAATGATGAAATGAAGATGGTCATACAGTCATATGATTTAAAAAATAGACACCCTATAAAAGTCACAAATCAAACCAATACCTTTAGTGGGCATTAGAAGGAGAAATGATGGAAGTCATTACCTAGAAGGCCCATGTCAACTTTTAGTTGAGTGGAGAGGATTCAACAAGTTTCTAGAATGATGGAGAGTGCAGTGACCATGAAGGAAGCATGTTGAAAAATGATAAGGGTGAAAAGCTAGGTCTTGCAATGGGCACAAAAGGCATTATGTATTTAGACTTGAAATGATATAAAGTGGATACTAATAGGAGTACAGTCCATGCCAACACAAATCCCTAATGTGGCAACACAAAACAAAAACAAGATACCCTAAACCTTTAATGCCCTAATTTTATTTAATTGGGTGAATGTATTTTTATTTTTTATTTTTTTTCTTTAAAAGGGGTGAAAACATTTTATTCAAGAAAGAGCCAACAAGTACAATAAGAGGCTGAAATGGCCAAAGTTAGTAGAAAGCAACCAAAGCAAAATCAACCAGTCAAAGCACAAAGCTCCAAAGCAAAACCAACCAGCTAGAACAAAAAGCTACACCTTTTGATCCTCATCCAAGAGTCTAGATAAATAGTTACTTTTATCCATATCCAATTGTCTCCAATCATCCACATTCCAAACCCCCCAACCTTCAGAAGCCCATTTAGCAAGGCAGTTAGCAACCCTGTTCCATTCCCTGGGAATATGAATAAACAAGATGTGTTCAAAACTTGAAGCAAGATGAAGGATTTGCTTCACAATTAGAACCAATCTCCATGCTGAGCCTTGAAAATCTCTCTTATTAAGAAGAGAGACCAAAATCACAGAATTAGTCTTGCAAATCACATTCCTCCACCCACACTCTAAAGCTCGCTCAAGAGCCTTAAGAATAACACAAGCCTCCATCTGATTATTAGATTGCACACCCATGTGTATGGAGAAGAAGAAATGTACATTTCCCCTACTATCACAACCCATACCACCGATGCCAACAACTCTAGGATTGCCTTGAGTAGAGCCATCAGTGTTAATTTTGAGAAACCCATTAGAAGGGGGACTCCACTACCCAGCTCTATTCACTTTCTTAGAAGGAATTGAACTGCTCCTCCTAATTCCTTAGTGACCAAGAGGGGAAGAAAGCTCAAGACTAGAAGAAAACTGCTTATCTGAAGATGACATAGGCTCACCCAAATCAAATTTAGCTGAGATTGTTTCCTTCAAAATACTTTGCACCTTGTGCCAAACCTACACAACCATCTGACGATAATATATTTTTGTTATTTTTGTCCTTATATATATGCGCACTTATAATATTGATTGGAGGAGTTTTGTAACTTTTTTGGTGGTCATAGCGCATGGTTACTAGGGCGTCTATGCGTTTGTATTGGTCAACACCTCCAAATGACCACATTTAGACTTTTGTGCATGTAATGGCTCATCTCACAATTGTTGTAACTACCCAAAAGCTGAAATAATAGCTTTAAACTCTTAAGTTACATACGAAATAAAAACATTAAAAAATTAATCAAAATCAGATATAACATTTAAAAACTTAACTAATCAATTTTTTTTAATAAATTTTCCAAAGTAAATTTTTTTTTTTGAAAAATGTTCTCACATTAAAAAATACTGTTTAGTTGCTCAAATTGTTTCAATTTATAACACTTCTATTTGGCACAAGTAAACCTAAAACGAGGCTACTTGTGAGGGTTTTTGATCCCTTCTTTTCGGAATCCATACTCAAAACTCTCTTCGTCGAAGACGCCGACGATGGTTCCCTGGTTGAAGTTTTTTTAACGCCTCTGACTGCTACCTGCGACGAAGAGCCCAGCAATCTTTTGCCATTCACTACTCTCGGAGGTTGGTTAACTTTTTATTTTCATTGCATAAAATATGGTAGACAGATGAAAATTAAGGAAGAAATACTCAAATGATGATGATTAGCTTTCCACGCCCGGCAAAACTTCTACTTCATGTCTTCAATATAGTCTTTCCAGCGTCTTTTGCTGTTCTTGCACATAACCGTTCCCCTGAACCAACATTTATCTCGGATTCAGAAGAAACAGAAGAACCAAACCTCAATGACCCACATGCAAAAGCTGCAGACACAGACCTGATTCACGATGTAGAGGACACAGGGGAGTCAAAATACAAATACCCACATGGGAAACCCTCAAATAAAGAAATAAATAAGGATTCAGAGGACGCAAGGGAATCAAACAACAAATTCCCATTTGGGAAAACCTCACTTAAAGACATTGGACATAATTCAAAGGACAGAAGGGAATCGAAACCCAAATGCCCACACAGAAAAATTTCTTCACAAGACAGGAGGGAATCAAAACTCAAATACGCACGTCATGAAAAATCTTTACATAAAGACATGATTCGGGATTCAAAGGACACGCGGGAATCAAAAGCTAGATACCCATCTGGGAACACCAAACATAAAGATATGATTGGGGCTCTTTTGGAAGAGACAAGCATATCTGAAGCCATGGAAATATATGACAGATTGGTCGGTATTAAATTTATGCCTGACAATTCCACCCACAACGCTGTCCTAAAGGGATTTGCAAAGGGAGGAAAAGTTGAGGAGGCGCTAAGTTTCCTCAATCATATGACACAGAAAACTGGCTTCATGCCAAATGCTGTAACTTTCAATATCTTGCTAAGTGAATCCAGCAAGGCTGGGAATTTGGGTCAGGTTGTAGAGATAGTGGAGCAAATGATTGGTAATAGTTGTGCACCTGATAATGTCACACTTGACTTGCTAGTTAGATCATTTTGTAATGCTGGCAAAGAGGATACTGCACAAGACGTCTTCAAGGAAATGATGACCAATGTTACTCCAGATATGACTACTTTCAATTTTTTAATCCGTCACATGTGTAAGATTAGGAAGATCGACAAAGCATATGAATTCATTGAGGCAACGAAATGTTTAAACTGCAAACCTGATCTTGTTACGTATAGTATAATGATAGATGCACTTTGTGATGGAAAGAACATGAAAGAAGCAAGAGAGATGCTGGGTCGGATGAGGGAAGCTGGTTTTAAGCCTGACTGCTATCTATACAATACAATGATGAAGGGCTACTGTAAAATCAATAAGACTAATGAAGCCTTTGCAATTTTTGAGACAATGAAGGAAGATGAGTGTGCCCCCGATGTAGTAACATATAACACACTCATATTTGGCTTCTCGAAGGTTGGGAATATCAATGAAGCCAGGAAGTTTAAGAAGCTTATGGTTCATGCAGGGCATTCTCCAGATGTCATTACTTACACTACCCTTATGAATGGCCTTTGTAGAAAAGGCAATGCTGTACAAGCCTTAGCACTCTTAGAGGAAATGGAGCAGAATGGCTGTCAGCCTGATGGCTGTACATACAACAGTCTATTGTTTGGCCTCTGCAAGTCTCGGCACTTGCATCAGGCTTTGAATCTTTTTGAGTTGTTGAAATCAAAGGCAATACGTTTTGAGAGAGGCAGCTATGTCACCTTTGTCAGGGCACTTTGTAGAGCAGAACAGGTGGATAAGGCACATGAAGTGTTAGATTACACGATAAAAACAAAATCATTGCCGAATGGTGAAGCACAACGTGCTTTGCAAAATGCACTAGAATTATGTAAGAAAACTCGTGTAAAGTAAGTTTTCTGGTTAACCCTTCTGGATGAGCATTATTAGAGAAATTTGATTTAAGTTTCTGCTGGTCTGACTTATGTTTTGCTCTTTTGTTCATTATTAGTATGAAATCAATTTTCTTCCACCGATCCTTGCGTGGCATGTGTAGTAGAGTTCAATCTCAAATTGGAATATTTTGGTTTGGCAGCATACCAGTAATCTATGTGTGGATTTGTATACGTCTAATTATTTATGAATGATAACCTTGCGTATAAATTGAGAATGCACAATATTGTGATCAAGGTATTGTTAGCCATACTGTTCTTCTTATGTTTTTGTCAACCACAAACAATGTAATAAGAGATTATATGTATTCTTTAGAAATGACTAAAAAGAAAGTTCGAGTTAGTAACTATATGGTTGAGACATTAATCTGTTTCTACCTTTTTTCAGCTATAGCATAAGTAGTTTTGGATTTTAATATAGCACTTGATATTTGATATTTGTTAAATTTGTCAGTTAGCTTGTATGCTGAAGCCAGTACTGGCTTTGTAAAAGCTTGTATGCTGATGCCAGTACTGGCTTTGTAAAAGTCATGGTGATTTCCTTAACATTAGCAGAAGAAGTTTGATTTTTCTGCTATAGTAGTTATGTTAGGAACATTTGGATTGTGAATTTTTTATTTCAATAATGTTGCGGTACTGTAAGAGATGTAAGATTAGATTGTGTTTAGAATATGTCTTATGTTTGATGTAAAAGGAAATGGTAAGTACAAGTTGAGGCAAATTATGAAGACTATGTTAACCATCTATCACTGCTTCCTAAAATTGGCAGTGAGGGTTTTACATCTCCTGAGCAAGTAGAAATCCAACTAAAGCTGCTTGTTACTCCTGAGAGGGAAATATTTGTATCTAGTCAACATGATTTCGGTTTCAGACTACCAAAATATGCATGGATACAAAAACGTGTGATTGAATGGCTATTTGGAGTTAGTTACTTTCATGTTGCAAGACCAATTGTTATTAGCTTGAACCTCATTTGGGTGCTATGGTGGTAAACATTCTAGCAAACATTAGAATCATGCGCTCTAGATTTCACATCTTCTAACAAAGTATACTTTGCAATTACAATGCAAAAGCAATTTGTATACATATTTACATAAATACATATGTTTTTAAAAGACTAAATATATAAGATAAATTTTAAGGTCCTTTTGGCCGAAAATACTCTGTAAAACTTATGGAACTGTGTTTCATTGTTTAGAATATTGTTTCTATCTTTGTTTATTTTTATTTAATACACAAGGAAAATATGTACTTGATAGTAGAGTACCAAGTATCCATAGTATGCCACAGTTAAAAGTACCTTCAGAAAACACAAAACTTGCTTGAATGGCTATTTGGAGTTAGTTACTTTCATGTTGCAGGACCAATTGTTATTAGCTTGAACCTCATTGGGGTGCTATGGTGGTAAACATTCTAGCAAACATTAGAATCATGCGCTCTAGATTTCACATCTTCTAACAAAGTATACTTTGCAATTACAATGCAAAAGCAATTTGTATACATATTACATAGATACATATGTTTTTAAAAGACTAAATATATAAGATAAATTTTAAGGTCCTTTTGGCCGAAAATACTCTGTAAAACTTATGGAAAACTTATGGAACTGTGTTTCGTTGTTTAGAATATTGTTTCTATCTTTGTTTATTTTTATTTAATACTCAAGGAAAATATGTACTTGGTAGTAGAGTACCAAGTATCCATAGTATGCCACAGTTAAAAAGTACCTTTCAGAAAACACAAAACTTGCTTTGCTGCCGTCGAATGAGAGAGCTTTGGTTTTGTTAAAAACCAAGAAAAATAACCAACAAAGCATATATTTCATTGACTGAACAAAAGATGTATCAGGCTACCTAACAATTGTTTACAGAGAGTGCATTGAACAAGGAATAATCATCATTAGTTCATGACCTCCATAGGTGTAGAAGAAGGAATTTATTTTGTCGTCCCAAACCTCGTCAATAGAACCATGAAAATGTGATGATCATGTTGTTAGAATTAAATACCTATGAAATATTCGAGGGGGTCTAGATTAGTCATGTCAAAAGCCACACTCAAATCTATAATATCTCATTTATTTATTTTTTAATTAAAAAAAAACAAACTCTAGCTCACAATTATAAAAATTTGTACATTTAAATATAAATATGCAATATTTTTTTCATCTTAATGTGAGTGATCCAAAACTCATAGTTAATAGTTTATTTTGTAAATTAGATTTAATGTTCAAAATATAATTTAGAATGACAATTAATTCGTTGGGAACGATTGTTATTTTGTCCCAATCTGGTATTGATTTATTTTGAAGTGAAACTTGTTTTTTTTTGCATTTAAAACTATTGATAATTGTCCTTAGAAAGTTACAATTTGTTGTCGGTTATAAAGATATTCTAATTCAAACTCAAATTCGCAATGACAATATTTGTATGAAATCACTCTTGGGAATTGTGGGTTTTTGTCTTCCAATACTAGACCTAGAGGGGTTTTATTCTTAGGTTAATTGAATTATAATTCCATGCTCCACAAGGAGTGATAATTAAATAATAAAAATGTATTATTAATGATGATCCTTCTCCTTGTTTGGTCTATCTTATTACCTTTTTCATAAACATAACCCTTCACATGCCTCTTTGATATTATTAAAAATGATTTTTAATTGTAATTTTAATTTATCTACTATTGTAAGATTTGGCTATGGAGGGAGCAACCTAAGTTTTAGAGGCCTAATATAGAAAGCACAATGAAATGAGAAGATCAATATGATAAGAATAATTTGTATTTCTATCAAAGAATGCAAATAGAATAAACATGGATTGATTGAGATTACAAAAGAACTCTTTGGTTATATAGGCAAAGGTGAAATATAGGATTGCATGAGATTATGACAAATGTCTTAATCTTATGTATGAGAAATAAAGTGATAAGTATCTTATGTGTACTCTAAGTAAACTTAATTAGATTAGTGTGAATAAGACCTAGGATGTAAACTAGATAGGTAATATCTTTGTTCACACCAACAACCCTTAAGTGCAACTTGAGAAAAATGAGAAAACATGTAAAGATGTAATGATGCAATGAGGAGTCGACTTTTAGGCCATGTTAAGTACCCATGTGCAAATGAAACTCTCACAAATAGACGAAAGGAGAAAACTCAATGATACAAAACTCCTCCCCAAAAAAGAAATGATATAAGATGCTCCCAAAATATGAAAATAACAAAATCCCTGTTGGTGTAATTAAATATCTTGTACCTTGTCCTAGGTCATAATTACACTTTAGTTAAGTTTACTTAGGGACCACATAGGAGGTTGTTGGAGAATCTCCACTTTTGGTGGACTTGACATCTAATCACCTCATCATTTCCACCTTTTGTGGACACATCATGTGATTATCTCTCCATCTTTGGTGGAGTGATAAGTTCTCCTAGTTGTCTCATGTCATAAGATTCTGACACTTGTCATAATCTTATGCCCTTCTATGTTCTCACCTTGGCTATATAACCAAGGGGTCTTTCTCATTTGTAATCAATCATAATCAGCATATCATATTAATGACATTGAATACAGTTTATTCTTGTCATAATCTTTCTCTCTTTCTTGTGCTTTCCATTTGGTCCATAGATCTTGGGTGGCATCCATAGCCAATTCTAACATGGTATCAGAGCGTGTTTGGAGCCATTGGAGAGTCTTATTCTTAAGAGAGATTCCAGATCTGAGGAGGTTCCGTTCGTGGCTCTTTGTTGTAGGTTCAAATCTGAGCTTGCTAGTGCAAATCTGAGCTCACCATTATGTCCGGAAGGTTCGAGATAGTCGATTTTGCCTTTTGTTTCGTCCAAATCGGAGCTACGAGGCCAAATCTATGAGGGTTTGAAGTCAAGCTGGTTGCCAGATCCGTAAGGTAGCTGTAATTTTGGAGCATTTTGGGTCAAATCCGACCGCCATCGCACCCGTAAGGGCCAAAAACCCTAAGATCAACTGCCAATTCGTCCATTTTGGAGCAAGTCATCCGTGAGGTAAAATTTACCCGAGAGTCGTACGGCCCCCAGGTCGTCATCATTGTCGTCGGTACGATTTTTTTGAAAAATAAAATATTTTATTATTTGGAAATTTTTTGAAAATTTTTATAGCAATCGCTATATTATTTTTCAGAAATTGTATTCAAAAATTCAAAAAAAAAACACAAATATTCAAAAGTCTGCAATTTTTTAAATACAGTGCAGAGTACCTGCAATCACAGGTACCCGCAGGTACAAAGTGACCAAATAGGCCATGTACCTTCGGCCGTGAAGCCCCACTACCACTCATTATCTTCCTACCGCGACAAAAAAATCCGCCGCTAACATTTTCACCTAAAGATTCCGGTCCTTAAGAGAATATTATGGCAGGCACGTGCTTCCCGTAACGGGTAATCTAAACCAGCCAAATTTAAGTCAGCGTTTGTCGGGACACAGCAATACATCAGCAGTGGTTTTGAAAATTTTGCTCCCACCATTTGCGCTTTGATTTTGGCAAATAATCTTTAAAGCATAATATCTCACTCATTTGAGTCCTTTTTCAGCATTTTTTATTTGGGCTAGAATTTTGTGCTCTACGCACTGGTGCAATCAGTTTTTGGTTTTGGTGCCTGGTTTTTCCAGAATTTTCAGATTCTCACAGGTGTTGTTGTTTCGTCCTCATTTTGAGAACTTTGGGAGCTCATAACTTGCTCCTACGGTAACATTTTTGTGTGCAATTTTTTTTAAAAGTGCATATTTTTCTGTACTTCTCAGTGGTATGATCAGATTGATCTCATTTTTTACCAAAAATTTGTACTTGATACTGTGGCCTATTTTGGCATTTGTAAGCACTAAGATCAAGTCTAGCTTGCTTTTTTGGCATCTAGCAAACTGTAAATGCACTAAATATAAAGTGCCAAATCAGATATTGCTTGGGGGGTTTCTTGATTGAGTGATTTGGGGGGGTAATCTTGCAGTGATTGTTTGCATTCTTTTGCTTGATTTGTGTTCTTGCAATGGGGAGATCTCAAATTGAACCCCTAAATCCACATAATTATGCTACATGGAGAAAATCAGTAACAAATTATCTCATGATGAAAGGTCTAATAGGTCATCTAAAGGACACAATTCAAAAACCTACAGATGCTAAAGAATTGGCAATGTGGGAGATTGATCGTGAGAAAACACTTGGATGCATATGCTCATTAGTCTCATTTGATTTGCAGTTTCATATTGAATCATGTACTACACCTAAAGAGGTATGGGATACTTTTGAGAAATTGTATGGCAAAACAGATAAGATTAGAGGCTATCAGATTGAGAATGATTTGATGAATCTTGATCCTAAAAGTTTTGACCACATCCAAGACTACATCTCCAAAATCAAGCAACTAAGAACACAATGAAAGAATGCACTATTGAAAAAGAGGATTTACAATTGATTCTGAATGTGTTATCCAAGCTTGGTCCTGAGTATTCAGTGTTTGTTTCTGGCTTTCATACCCATCGACTTTCTATGGGAGCATCATATGTTGATCCTAAGTTTGATGACTTTGCAAATCTCCTAATCCAAGAGGAAGCTAAGTTAATGAACATGGGTCTAATCAAGTCTTCCAAACCACAAGCATTGGTGGCTAATGAGTCTAAGGTACAGAAAGAATCAGATAATCTTGATAAGAAGAAAAGAAGAAAAAGAACAAGCCACATAAAGAATCAGAATCCTCATCATCAAAAGGAGAAACATCTAAGAAGGAGAGACCTTTTTGTGCATATTGCAAGAAGGATGGACATGAAGAACACTATTGTTATAAGGACATAGATGAGTTGAAAAATCTTCTCAAAAAGAATCACATTGATTTTCCTTCTAGAATGTCTGAATCTTCTTCTCCTTCTACTTCAAAACAGTCTAAAAAGGACAAAGGTCAAACATATATATCAGGATATAAAGGACAAGCTCTTTGTGCTCATTCAAGTCCAGGATCAGGAAGATGGCTTCTAGATTCAGGAGCCTCACATCATATGGCATCTTCACAAACTATCTTCTCTTCATTTCAGCCTTGTTCAATGTCTCCTATATTGATGGGAAACAATACATACATGAGTGTAATAGGGAAGGGATCTATTAGCATTAGGGAAAACACTTTTCAGGATGTCTTGTGTGTTCCTCATTTGACGAACAATCTTTTCCATTTATTAGATTACACATGGTGGAGATGGGGAACTGTGGAGTTCACTCCTGATTCAGTTATCATTCAGTGACTTGGAGACTAGAGATGTCATTGCTACTGGGGTGGTTGATCATTCATCTTGGTTGTATTCCTTTGCACAGTTTGCTTCTAATGATGACGATGTTCCTTCGACTGTTGATCACAACCATGATTCTGAGGAGACATTTGGCTTTTTGAACTTGGGCATACTCACATGGAGCCAGTACTTGAGCCATGCATTTCATCTCCTCCTCACCTCTTGTTGCTTGATGATGCTTGTGTTGCTACAGTTTGGCTCCTAGTGATTCAGTCGCAGAATATACATTGTCTTCTAGATATGGCTACTTTGATGACTTTCTAACATGTATTTCAGACTTGTTTGTGAGTCTCATCTTGCAGATTTGGAGGACACCATTGACAACATTCATCTTCTCTTTGATGAAGATGCACCTTCTTCGTTGTTGTGAGGGAACACCTTGACCCTCTTGTTCATTCTCTACATGATCATTCTTCACAGATTGGCATGAGTGTGGATTCTTTTGGACAGCATTTGGAGGAGGCTTCTTTGTCTTCAGAGGGGATATCTTTGTCTTTGGATAGTGCTCTACATTCTTCTCTACTAGATGTTGGATTTTCCTCTTTAGCAGTGTGGCCTAGAACGCCTGATTGGAGTGGTTCAGCTTTCGGCATCGACATGGAGACACTTGAGCATGCTTCAGAGACACCATCATACATCATCCATCTTCATGATATCCTGCATACATCCTTGGTTTTGTTTCTTCCTAAGGGGAGGAACGTTGTTCGGCGAGATTGGATCATCTTCAGCATTCAATGTCGAGCTTCTACCATTCTTGCAGGAGACTCAACATTGAGGGGGGGCTACCTTGCTTCTCTTCTACTTCTCTCTTATGGGGGGGTCTTTTTCCTCACATGGGGTTTTTACCTTCTCATTCTTCATTGAGAGCATTTCTATTTTGTATTTCATCTCTCTTTTGAGGGGGAGTTTTGTCCCATGAGGTTTTCTCCCTTTCCTCCTTGTGAGAGATTGCATTATGTGTACATGGGTACCTAACATGGCCTAGTAGCCGGGACCCATCTTGCATTGTTTTCATTTGTGTACTACTCCCTAAGTTGCACTTAAGGGGTGTTGGTGTAATTAAATATCTTGTACCTTGTCCTAGGTCATAATTACACCTTAGTTAAGTTTACTTAGGGACCACATAGGAGGTTGTTGGAGAATCTCCACTTTTGGTGGACTTGACATCTCATCACCTCATCATTTCCACCTTTTGTGGACACATCATGTGATTATCTCTCCATCTTTGGTGGAGTGATAAGTTTCCTAGTTGTCTCATGTCATAAGATTCTGACACTTGTCATAATCTTATGCCCTTCTATGTTCTCACCTTGGCTATATAACCAAGGGGTCTTTCTCATTTGTAATCAATCATAATCAGCATATCATATTAATGACATTGAATACAGTTTATTCTTGTCATAATCTTTCTCTCTCTTCTTGTGCTTTCTATTTGGTCCATAGATCTTGGGTGGCATCCATAGCCAATTCTAACAATCCCCATATGGGGAAAAAGTCTCCCTATAAGATAGAAGAGAGGCCATATATTCCCCTCTCTTCTCTCTTATAGAAGAGAGAAGAAAAGAGAAGATGTAGAATCCATGCTAATGGTAGACACTTGAAACTGAATGTAGAAGATGGTTCACAATTGTCAAACAATGTTTCTCCCTTTAGAAAGAAATAAAACCAAAGGTGTATACATGATGTTTTTCCATTTCTTAAAGGAATATGTAGGAAGAAAACTCAAGATATATGAAGTCTATGAACTTTTCTCATGTGTCTCCATGTTGATGTTAAAATCTACCATTACCAAGTTAGGTGTTCCAAGTGACAGTGATGAATATGACAATCCAAAATCTAGTAGAGATGAATAAAGATAAAAATGGTTCCTCTGAATGTTGCTCAAGAGTCTCCAAGCCAATTCCAAATTGTGAAGATTGATCATGTGGAGAGAGAACAAGAGGGTCTAAAGTTTCTTCCACAACTTCTAAAGAAGATGATGAAACTCCATAAGAGCTAACATCAAAGAGAATATGAATATTCTCAATAGTGTCTTCCAATTCTGCAAGATATAACTCACAAAACAAACTTGCAATGTTTGTCAAGTACTCATCCCAAGTCATTGTATTTGGAAGACAATTAATGTTCTACTACATTGAGTCATTAGGAACCATGGATGTAGCAACACTATTTTCACTAGAAGTAGCTATAGATAGAGATGTGATCTCAATAGGAGGAATAAAATCAAGAAGAGAACTCTGTCATTTGAATGTTCAAGACCTTCAATAGTCAAGCTCCTCTAGAGTATCATCAACTTGCATCATCAAGGGGAATGGGACAACTTGCAATAAGATCATTTGGGAATGGAGAGATATGAGGGCTTTCAAAAATCTCTCAAGTCTTAGTGCAAAATGTGTGGGGGTAATCAATGCCTAATAAAACACACATAGTGTTATGGTCAACACTAGAATCAATCAATCATACAACATGATCAATATTATTTCCCCAAATTGATTTTCTTATAAGTGTGTTTGGTTCAGGTAGGAGTCCATAAAGATAAGGCAAAAGTTTAAGCCACCTAAAATGTGTTAGGATGCCTTTTTGTCAAGACTAATAATTGTATTTATCCAAGATCACCACATAAGGATGAATAGAAAAACCCATGATACTTCATCAAATGATAAAATAGGAGATCAATACATATAAATCAATCACTAGATTATCTGGGTTCAAATTCATTCACTGAAAGAACCTCCAAGCAAGTATGATTTGATACCTGAGATGTAGTGCAATTACATGTGTCACTTGTCAAAACAATAAGCTGGTCCTGATTTTAGCACATCACAGATGTCAAATTTGGCCATAAAAATACGTATTTTTTGACAAAATGAGATCATCACACCACTGTATAGGAAAAAATATACACTTCTAAAAAATTGCATAAAAAAATGTTATTATACAAGCACAAATGAAAGTACAAAAATTCCCAAAACAAGAACTACTCAACAACACTTGTAAGAATCTATAGTTTCTAGAAAAACCACACATCAACATCAAGAATCATCTACACAAATGCAAAGCTCATGAAATTATGTTCTACATAAAAAAATGCTCAAAATTTGGAGGTTTTGAACCCAAATTATGAGATTTCAAAGTTGAACTACAAATTTGAAAACACCAATGGAGAGGGGGAAAATGTTGGTATGTGTAGCCTGATCATGCTCTAGGTTAAGATTTTGGTCACTTTGCCTAGTGTAGTTTCCCCCCAATTTAATTAACGGGAGAGTGCAGAGGGGCAGAGCCCTTTTTTGCGAGGTCTAGGACCACCCCTTAGTGGGGGTCTGGGGCCAATGCCCCCATCAATAGCGAGGGCTATTGGGATAGTGCCCCCAGCCAAGGGCTCAAGGGCAACACCCTTGAAGCAAAAATTAGACAATATTTTAATAAAGAAATTTATGTTAATTTTTGATGTAATTTGGTTGAAAAACCAATTTGAAACTACCCAAAATAATATCTATTTCTTTCTACGAATTTTGGAATTTGAAGTGTCACAACTTTGTGAAGAAGTCAGTAGCAAGGCCCATGCAGATGAATGTGGAAAGTCACAGACTCAGTGAAGAGTACACACACCTGCATATGAGAAATCGAGAACACAATTTTGGAAGTGAGCATGAAACAAATTGCAACTGGAGATTGTAATTGTATTTGCTAGAAGTTTTAACAAAACTGGACAACTATTTGTGGACGTATCCCAAAGGGCGAACCGTGTTGAAAATTTGTTTTCTTTCACCTTTGTGAATTATTTCTTTACTCTGTGATTTAAATATGCATTATAATTGGTAATTTAATTCCTCAATCCTATCGAAAAATCCTAACAACAAAAAATTAAAATATTCCACTAGTATCAACATGACATCATAACTAAATTTGACAAAATTGTCACCAAATTTGGAGGTGTTGCTAGTTTGGAAGTGTATCAACTAATTCTAGATTATTGCTAAAACTAGAACCTTCATTAGGTTTAGGTAGGTTATCTAGATGAGGAGCCAAATTGATGGAACTACTAGAATATTTGCCAAATTTGGTGGTTTTTTCAGATTTCTTTTTAAATTTAAGAAAAAAGAATATTTTGTTGGGAGATGGTTGGGGAGGGGGCATATGGGCATTCCCCACGCCCCTTTAAGGAGGATTGAGCCCTCTATAGTGGTCACGACCTTAATAGGGGTCCATAAGGGGGTTGCAAACTCTTTATGAGGGTAGCATACTTTGTACAAGGCTTGACAAGGCCTTGCACAGGGTACCTACCATGTATCATAATTTATTTTTTAATTTAAAAATGAAGGTATTATATATCATCATTTAACATTTACTAGTAACATTGATTAAGTACTAAATATATTTTGATATTTTGTTGTGTGAGAAAAAATTACTAATGACCTTTCCATAAATGTGTTTGATAGTATATCATGTCATTGGCTATTAGGGGGGGTTCCTGTCTTACAGTTGACTTAAGGAACACCATAAGTCGATTGTCAGCATTTACAAGGTATGTGGTCATATGAAATGTTCATGTGTGAGAGACATAGAGATATTATATTGCATTTTAATTTTTGACTAAAGGTTCATACTAATTTACTATTCTTATATTAGGTGGGTGACCTCCAAGGAGATCCATGAATGTGAAGTGTGAAAATGGAAGAAGGAAATTGTAGAAATTGTATGTGTATTTGAGAAGGAGCTCCCTACAAGTTTCATGGACCTACAAGTCCATTTACTTATACACCTAGTCGATGCCATTGAATTGGCGGGTGTTGTATCAACAAGGTGGATGTTTTTCTTTGAGAGGTATATGAAAACTCTAAAAAGATATGTCTGACAAAAGGCACATCTAGAGGGTTGCATTTTTGAAGGGTGTGTATTGAATGAAGTGTTTTTCTTCCTATGTGAATTCCTTGGTAAGGATTTTGAAGATGGTCCATGCTTTTGGGATGAAGAATGAGCATCAAATATTATTGATGGAGAAAAAACACAATCTAATGGTGTTCAAGTAGAAATTAGTAAGTAAATTCATGATTATTGTGGTTATTTTTCTTGCAATCATTAATTTACTCTATAATTTATTTGTCAAATTAACAGCATGACATTTGGAGTTTGAAATAAACATGTTGACATGTAATAGGTGTAGATGAAAGTGCTATACTCGACAAGTTCATTGTGTACCATATGGACTTTATGAACAAATGGATTGATCTATATGATAAAAAGAGAGAAGTGTTAGAGGCAAGGAGATAGTTTAAGAGATTGAACCCAAGGAATACTCCACTTCCCACCGATCTACTTGGGGAATGGGGAAAATAATGCATACTAGAATGGGTTATTGAATAAATTCAAAATCAAATAGAAGATGCAGGTATAGATTCAAACATAATAGAAGATGATATCAACATGTCTAGAGGATGTGAAAGAAAGGTACAATTGGAATTTTACAAAATTTTGTTTCCTTACAATTTTGATGCTATTAACTATTTTAATATTCCTCATTATATTTGTTTTCACTAAAATAAATGGTCTTTCATAGGTGAGGAAATATCTAGCAATGTGAGCATATGGTCAACATTATCGTGTAAAAAGTGTAGATGTAAAGAGACAATCCTTCGATTGTGGCATCATGGTTTACTTCTAGCAATCCATTTGATCAAGCTCAAAAGATAAGAATATAATTGAAGGGAATATACAATATGTTGGGAAAATATAAGAAATTATTGAGTTGGATTACCACTCTTTTAAATGTTGTTTTTTTAAGTGTAGATGGTATGAAGCATTTGAGAGGACACAAAGACATGATACCCATAGTGGATTATTTTCTATAGATTCCTCATGGTTCCTAACGAAGGATTAGGAGCCTTGTGTTCTACCAATTCATTATGAGTAGGTATTTATTTAACTCAAACAAGAAGAAATGGTGATCATTAATCTATTAATTCATAGTTTATTGTGAATATGTACATGTGTTTATTAATCAATAAATTTTTTATAACATACGTCTAATATATGTATGTCATTTATGTGTAGGTATTTTTCTATGAAGACATTTTGGACCCGAAATGGATAGTTTTCATACATTATGATCCAAGATTAAGGCATGTACTTGACGATGCATTAGTGGATACTGAGCAAAACAATGATGGCCAACAAAATGAGAGATGGATTAGAGAGCATTGAAGAAATTGGCATCCATGATGATGTTGAAGATGGTTATGTTTAGGCACAAGAAGACAACAATCCAGAGTTAGATGATGTTATGAAATACAATAATATGGATGGTATAGAAAATGATGATCCAAATAGATCTGGTAACAATATAGATGGTCTATAGTCAAATTTCAATGATGATGAAGATGATGTAGGTCAAGATGAGGATGATGATAATATTAAATACTTGAAAGAAAATATGAACATTGACAATGATACACTAGATGACATTGTAGCAGAGAATAATGTTAATGACCAAGACTTCTAAATTTTCAAAATTATTTGCAATCCATGTTTAAAAAATGATGATTCTTATGGCCTAAACTTTGAAATGCTTCAGTAATATTATTTGTGTCGATACAAATTACCTATTCAAATATCCTTAAATTCTTAAATCTTTGGTATGAATTGTTGACAGAAAAAATTAGGATTACTTGGATGCTTCTTCCATTCATTTTGTATCAACATATGTTTGCGAAGACACAAAAGTTAATAAAATATTAATGCACGTAACTCATAATTATTTAAATAAGCAACTTTGTTAACTTTATTATTTTTAAATAGTTTCCATTTTTATGTTGAACATAATTTTGAACATGTAACTGAAAACATCCACTGTAAATGCTTTACTGTATCAACATATTCATTCACATAAGGACAATATTGAGCCTCAATAACTAATATTCATTCAAATTTAAGAATAAATAAGTATGGAAAACATAAGAAAAATATAGAATGATAAAACATTCATGGAGAATCTTTGATAATAAGATGTTTTATTTCATTCATAAGCTCAAAAGTTACACCAACAGAGTTTTGGTACACCCTTCCACTCATACCTTTATTATTATTTTTATCAAAGTTTATATAGAGATTACATAATATAAACCATAATCCCTAAGCCATTAACCATTAGAATACCTAACCCCTAAGCCCCAAATCCCTTATCTTTTGACCCTTAATCCCTTAAACCCTAACTCCTTGTAAATCTTATGAATTTAAATAACTTGAAGAAACCACTTTGGAGACAACATAGTAATAGATAAGCATGAAATTTAACACAACAATTGAACACCAAAATAGATTACCAATTATGAGCAATCTTCTCCATTATATTGCTTTAAACAATATTCATTAATAACACAACAATTGAACACTAAAAATAGATCATGAAATATAGGTAGTCTTCTCCATTATATTGCTTTAAATGATATGCATTAATAACATAAGTCTTTTGATATGAAATGGATGGAAGGATATATGATCTACTTGATTTTCCTAATGGTAATGATATATCATAAAATTAGGCTTTGGTTTCCCCTTTTGTATGGGAAGCTACAAGCTTCAATCCTCTTACAAAATGATATGTCTTCTCATAATTCTTGCTTTGTTATTCAATGTGGATACCTCATGACCTCTCTAGATCTAGCAAGGTATATCCTCTCCATGATGAAGTATCAAATTTTCTAGTCCTTCTACTTCGATGACTTCCCCTCTATGCTTAATGTATCTCTAGTCTACCTGATTAAAAAATTGATGGCTGATAGATGATTGATGTACTCTTCTTTAGCATGAGTTTCCACATTATCGATTGTATCTTTCATGTAATATTCCATGTACATTATTTTCTCAAGCTATTTGTGTGTATTATGTAGTACCATTTCTTCATCATTTATCTGTTGTAATGTAAGAGGTAGAAACATGGCTAGCTCATCCTTCCAATCACTTTGTTCTCTGGGATTACCAAGGCTATCAAAGAGTGTTGGGAATTGATCAAAATAATCAAGATCTGCCTTAATTCTATTGTGATACCTATTATGTGACTCCACCAACTTATTATATGCATGCAGTACTTGAACCTTCATAGCCTTCTCATTGATAAACTCCTCTTTCTTTTCTATCATCCTATGTTGCAATCTCTCATTTTGTAAGAGATTTGAGTGTACTCATTTAAATAATTCCCAATATTCATCAGAAGGATCCATCATCCTATTGAATCTTACCTTGACTATTTCAAATACAACATCATACTTGGTGGTCTTTATTTTTATTTCTAGTTCATTACATTTCTTTTGAGCCTTATCATGGCAACATTTGCAATAGATGACATATTCCATTGCATCCAATACCCTCTTATCATTTTCTATCCATGGGGAATATAGTTCTGATGAAGATGAGGACATTATATCTCTGTGACTAGCCACTTCTTTCTTTAGTTTATCATTTTCCCTTACTAATTTCTCAATTTGTGCCTTATTGAACTTTTCCACGTTTATGTTTAACTTTGTTGTCTCAATGGGATTAGTATCCCCCACCTTGTGGACCAAGAGGTGTCCAAACATTTGGCTTGTATTATTGATAATAGCAGGTCTTTTGTCTTGAGGATACAATGCTCAAATCAGTAAGGTGGCCTCATCTGGATTGTACCCTGGCCCTGAATACAATTTGTCACTGGCTTCTTCAATTAGGTGCATTTTTTTATCTCTTTTTTTTCTAAATCTATCAAACACTATGACAGAGCTAATGTCCCATCCTGGTAAGAGTAAAACCCTAGCCTCTTGAAGCAGTTATCTTCCTCTTTCAGGGTGATAGACTCTAACTCCTTATCTACCTCCTTTCTTAGTTCCTCTAAGGTAGTTGCCTCTTGTTCAAGAGTGATATATTTCATTCTCTTTCTTAGTATTCTACCTTTATGTTCATAAACAAGTGACTTAAACCCCAAAGTTTTAAAATAATCACTATCAAAGATAAACTCTTGTCTAGCCCTGACCCTCACATCATCAAAGAGTTCGTTTGATGTTTCAAATTTGACTATGATATGTTCCTGGAGTGGCTCATATTGTGTGACCACAAGTGCACTTATTTTCTCAACTTCATTATCTTCTATATCACTTTCCTCTTCATCCCCTTCCCCACTCATGGCTATATCCATAGAGAAACTTACCTCAAGAGTGGGTTGTGAGGGTATGTAACTAAGGGGCTCCAAATCCTTAGCCTACATTCTTGATTAAGTTGTCTCAAGTGTTTCAAAGACTATTGGGGGCACATCCTTAATCAATTCATCCACGAGTGATGAGCTGCTCAACTCTCTCCAAAGGGTCTTGCACCTCATTGAATGTTTTTGTGTATGATGGGTTGTTTTCTTTCTTCCATGCCTCAACAAGCATAATCTTGTTATATGGTCATTCTCATCTCAATTCCTTATCACATCATCAACTGAGAATAGATTTTTATATCTAGTTAACCCTTGTGATAATTTTTCTATATTGATAAAATTTTCTTTGTCAAATTTATTTCTTTCATTTCCCAATGGAAAATTGTAGTGTGCCAATTTTTTGTCAATTTCCTCATATCCTTCACTAGAAATGATTGTAAAATCTCCAAAACATAAAGTACTAGGCATAATGGATTGCTTACTATACCCCTTAAGATGTATTGCATCTAACTTGGCCAACTGTCTTACAATCTCTAAATAATCCAATCTATCTAGAACTTTCCTTGGTAACAAGTGTGGGGCTCCTTCAAACCCGTATATTCTAATCATAGTGCAATCAAAGAATGTGTACCAATCTCCCTAGTTATGGTTCACCTTTTTCCTAGGATCCTTCTCTTTTGGTCTCAAAAACCTTTGTATTCTAGGAGACAAGTTATAATCACACAAATGCCCTAACAACTTTAGCAATGGTTTCACAAAATACTCCTCAAATTATAGATAATGGAATCTCCCATATCTACTATCCCATATTGATGTCCACATCTAAACTGGTTTGTAATTTCCATATTCATCTACATCCCTTATCCTCGATTCTTCTCGCCAAAACCCTCTAGCTTGTCCTTCATATAAGAGCAAGTGCATTAACAAGGATTAATGTTTAAAATTAATGCAATCACTATTTTTTTTAATCCTCTCCATTCCTTGGTTTAGAGCATTGGCTAGGTAACCAACATAATAAAATTGTCTGGTGTCTTTGCTTTGTACATCCATTTCCAAGACCATTATCTTTGGATATAATGATCATTTTAGACCCATCATGTGAGTGGATAGTTCATTGTTTAGGGTCATATCTAGTAGCTAGTGCCTTAATCAACTCTTCATTGATGAACACATTAAGTACAACCACTTTCCCTAGGTTCAATCTCCATGGATTGCAAATATAGGTTGGAACCTGTACTATTCTCTATAATGATGCATGAACAACTCATATCCTCTCTTTGGTGTCCATACATCCCCTAAATCTTTCTGTTTATCCCACAATCTATCCATGGAAGGGTTCAACTATGCACTTCTCTTAGGTCTCAGCCCCAACCTAGGACATTGGTCAATCAAGTCTTGGTTCAGGAGTCTTTTAGTCTTCTCATTGGTCTTGGCTTCTAGTTTTTGTTTTTTAGTCTTTGGTGTTCCTAAACTTCCTTCCATTGTCCAAAACTCTAGCTTCTTTTTGTAATTCTTTTACTTTGAAAGAAATTTCTCAACTAGGTTTCGTATACTTGTGTTGCTCTTGCTTCCTTTTTCCTTGAACTTTGCAACAATGGCATACTTCCAGCTTCTTTACTCTGTTCTTGCCTTTTGCAAGCTTTTTTAATTCATAAATTTGGTTGATTTGAGGTATGCTTTGTTTGACTTTGGTTCATAAATGTCCTACTTGCTCTCAATCTTGTCATTGGGGAGAACATTTAATTTGAATATCTCAACAATATGGGTTGTCACATCAATTGAAAATAACCATCATCATTCCATCGAAGGCACTTTGGTTTTACTTCTGTCGATAGCCACTTTTCTCATTGATGAACTCGTATGTTGTTATCTTTCCTTCGGGGCATCAGTAGGGCACCAGATTCTGTCTCCTTGATATACTTTAGATTCTTTGATATCCTTCCTTGGCTTATATTTGATTATTCATTGTATGACTTTTCTCTTTATGCATTATTGGATTATCGAGGTAACCACTGTTCACATTCCATTGATAGGAATCATTCCTCCCAATACCTTTTTCCCTTGATTGTTTTATCATTGTATCAGGGGAACCAAGTTTTTGTTAGCTTGACAGCCCCTTGTTCCCTTGATACACTTCTCACTGCATGTTTGTTATTAAACATCCTTATTTTGTAATGCATTGGTCCATTGATGGCATATAGTGTCACTTCTCCCTAATATGTTGTGGTTTTACCAATGTTTTTTGCTCAGGCTATCGGGGAAACAATAATGTATGCTCTGTCGATGTGTGCTAATCACTCCAATGAATCCATCTTAGTTAGCTCTGTTGGTCTATCGGGGGAACCTTATTGTTGGAAAAATGAAGAAGATCTCATTTTGTTACTTTTTGTTTGTCATTGATGTCACCATGATATATGAGTTGCAACTGCAAGATCAAGACTAAAGCTACTCCGGTATTCTAGTCCAGTATTTGAACTGGTATTTTTCTTAAATCCTCTGGTATTTTGATCCACATTTGTTTTCTGCTGATCATTGTTGCTTGTAGTTTTGGGAAATGGCTTGTAGATGTTGGGAGCAAGTACATTTCATTTTTCACGTATCTAGTGCTCGTACATATTTTTTTCTTTCTTTCTTTTTGGTTTGAAGTCTATTCCTGGCCAACTTCTTTAGTGAATTGTGTAAAGGTGAAAATACTTTTGTTATGCAGATATATATGTGCAACCTATTTTAGGTCCATGCTAACTTGTTGAAGTGTGTGGGTTATCTTTTCTGAAGCTTGAGTCTGACAAATAATTGTTTTGGTAAATATGAAATGCATCTAGTTAGGCTGACCTAATTGATGCTTGTGAAGAGATGGTATATATATATAATGGACAGTTTCTGAAGAAGTGAGAGTCAAAAAAGTGAAGTAGTGTGAACATAATGAAATGTGTTAAGTCTATTTATTGAGCTTTATTTGGAACTAAATCTGCACTCATTAGGTGTACTCTATTAGTTCATTTTCTAGCTGAAATCCATTCAATCATTGTAATTTTGTAGGCAGTGAGCCTTTGTTTTTTGGACAGTGAGTCCTGGGAGTGAGCCACCCATTTTGTAATATTTTATAATTGGTTATACTATATTGTGAGCTAACACTCACTGTGGTTTTTCCCATTTTGGGTTTTCCACGTAAAAACTTTGGTGTTCACGTGTATTGTGTTTTCATGCTCTGTTAATGCTCTTATATATCCTTTTTATTGTTTGCATTGGAATAGTTGGATTGTATTTGATCTGGAAATTTAAGAAGATATTGATTCACCCCCCCTCTCAGTATCTTGGACTTTCAACAATTGGTATCAAAGCTCGGTTCCTTTGGTAAAGCCTAACAACTTGAGGGAGATCCTAAAGATGGAAGAAATGAATGATAAAGGGGAGGTCTGGACTGCTCTTGAAGATCTTGATAAAGTTGAAAGAGAATCTTGAAGAAGCAAATGAATGTGTCTGAAAACTTAAGGAGCAATTGAAAAAATTCAAAGACAGGCATAAGGAAGTAACTAATCAGTTGAAAAAGGCTAATGAAGATATTTCCAGTTTGAAAGTTCAAGTGGAAACGAAAAAAATAATTGATGAGTGTCTGAACAAGTTGGTACAAAGCAAGTCTAAAGATCACACCAAGCTTGAACAAGAAATTGTGAACCTGAAAGTGGATCTAGAGAAGGCGAAACTTTGTGAAAAAAATGTCAAATCTATCTCAAAAAGGCTTGATGAATTAATTGTAGGACATAAACCAATTAAAGATAAAGGTGCTTTGGGAAATGATGCAAGTGAAAGTTCTAAGACTGTGAAAAATCATAAGACTCTGAATAAAGGTAAGTAGAAAGAAAATTCAAAGAACTCTGCTAAGAGACCTCTAGTGAGACAACCTAATGCACAAAGGTACCCCTCTTTTAATGGCACTTGTTTTTCATGCAATAGATTTGGTCACAAGGAAACTGAATGTAGAAGTAGGATGAATCAATTTCCTAGTTCTCTCCCTGGTCAATGTTTTTCATGAAAAAGAACTATACATAGAGTAAGTGAATGTCAAACCATGATGATGAATCAATTTAATGTAAGAGGAATGAGTTAGTCCTTCAATGGCTATTGCTACACTTGCAACAAGTATGGACATAAAGCTAACCATTGTAGAACAAGAGTCAATGGAAATCAATCTAATCAAAGGAATATTGTCTGCTATAACTGCAACAAACCAGGACATGTTTCAAGAGTTTGCAGAATCAAGAAGAGTAAGGAAACCAATCCGATAGAAAAGAATGAATCTGTGAAGAAGGTTGAAAAAGATGAGATTAAGCAAGAAATGAGAAAGATCTAGATAAAAAAAGAAGAACCAGAGAAAACTGATGAGTCTATGCCCTCATCTAGTACAGACGACTTATTCAGTAACTAGTGTTAGACTCAAGGAACACTGAGAAGGGGGGTGAATCAGTGTTCAGCAAGATTTAACTTTCAATTATGATCATAAACCATTCACAACATTTAAACTGAAATAGACATGCAAGCACATTAAAGAAACAATCAAAACAACATAACACCAAGATTTTTACGTGGAAACTCTATTAGGGGAAAAACCATGGTGGATATTAATCTATAATTTATATACTTTGTTAAAAGTATGAAGAAAATGGAATGCACATGCATTCAGGCACACTACCTAGAGCTCACTACTCAAAATAAGGAAGGCTCACTAACTTACAAAATATTTGTATTACAACAAAATATTGAACTAAGAAGATAGCATCTACAAATTCTTGGTTTTAGTTCTAGTGAAGCTTATGTACCAAATTTTGGACCTCTTGTCTAACTCTGCACTTAGCTTTGCTTTACTCTGCCTTAATTCACAATAATCCTCTTCTGCTCAAGAAAAATTCACTCAACTAATCTTATGATATTCTCACACACATCTTCTCTACTCTATACACACACCTGCACACCCCACACACCAAAATGAATTACCGATCTTATATATATCCACTACCAAGATTTCAATCGCTATTTGTCAGCTTTAAATAAAATATGAAATACAAAATATTCTTCACATGTCGGCTCAAATCATGAGCAATATTTGATGTGCACCCACACAAGTTGGTTAGACTATAGCTATGACCCAAAAAAAAATTCTCTAACATAGAAACATTTAAATAATTACTCCTTATACATCTGCCACACGCTATATTCACTAAGTCGGCCACAATGAGCAAATAAATGAAAAAACATCATACAGGATCTCCAAGCTCATACACCGATTAATGCAACATCACAAAACTTACCAATAAGGTAACATATATGCTTAACAAACTATCCCAGTGATCCGTAACACAAAATGATGATCTAGTGAAGCATACAGATTGAAAAACTACCCAAATACCATGTTCTTCATGCTTTATGTCAGTAATACTCTGTTCTCTACTTTGCCTGCTAGTATGAGAAAATTTTGATATGCGAACCGGAATAATGACTTTAGTTGCCATCAATGACAACACTAGAAGCTATATGCCAGCAATCTCCCCTTTGGCATTGATGGCAACACTTAGTGAAAAATGACTAAGTGTTGAAACCAGAGATACACTGCCAAAACTCAATATTTCAAAACACTGCTCCCCCTTTGAATGACAAAGAATTTTTCATGGAACTCTCTCCCCCTTTAACATCAATGAAAAAATTTCACTTCTTTATCTCGCCTCCTATGCTAATTAGAAATAGGATCAAAATTTGAAGTACTACAACTGCTGCATAAGTCAGAAAATGATTTTGTACTTATGCTTCATTTTCGGAAGAAATTTCTTCTAAGCATCTACTGCAATCCCAATGATTATGATCAAGTTGTTGTTTTCTGATGTCTAGTTGATGATCTAGATGAGGGATTCCAAAATTTTAATCACTTCTTGTAACTTTTCTCCTTTCCTCAAAACCTCAATCAACTACTCAATTCTACATTCAGTTAAATCCTTCATTTTCCAAAAAGTGTCCACAAGGGTGTTTCTGGCAAGGTGAATTTTTGCATGCTCAGTCTGCAACTCATGAATTCTTTTCTTTACTGTACCTTCCTAGTCCTAAAACATGTTATAATCTTGATCGATCTAGTTCAACTCACTTTCAATATGCTTCATCTTGTCCTTGTATTTCCCAACTACATGAGGCCAATGAAGACAATAATTGTAGATGTTATTTGTTTAGTTTATACTTTGCCTCAACACATTCATTTTCCATTTTAATTTGGTAAGGGATAGCCTGAACTGCTCCTTCAAATGTAGAATTATTTCTTCCTCTTTCCTATCTTGAGACTCAGAGGCCACAGTTTCCCTAATACATTCAATCAACTCTTCAAGAAGTACATTATGCAGACTTTCCAATCCAATGTTGTTATGCACAAAGTAACTGCCTAGAGTGCTCTCAATCAGGTCTTGCTCATATGAGGGTCTATCTAACCAAATATCAACAATCTTCTACATTCCATCTTTCCCCTAAACAATCTGCAATATCTTTGTTTTGAATAAAGCACCTTCTTCTCCACTTCCTTCTTCCATTTCTACATCTGGTTCAACTAATTTCGGGTCATCCCTTGGAGTGTACTCATCAAATTATTCATCTGGTATATCCATAATTATCTGTTCTTTACCTTTTCCTTCATATTTTGGAGACTTGTGTGCCAGAGGAGTGTCATCAGCAAATTCTAGTATTAGAATGTTCAAAATATTTCCTACCAATTCTCTAAAGAAATTTTCATAAACTTGCTCACAATTTTCAGAGTATTAGAATGTTCAAAAATTTGCTTACAAACTGGTTCATTTTCCTTCCATACCACATTATCATTCTGAGTCAAGCAATTCAGAAAATAGATCATGATACATATGATCAAAGTACCAAACCTGAAGGGGTAATCTGCATCCTTTGTCAGTTGCACATTTTTCATTAATTGATCTTTTAGCAAACTACACAGGTCAAAGTCTTGTTCCTCCATTATCATTTTATGAGATATGTAAACTGTGTGCCTGCCGAGGTTGCGCCTTCCCTATTTCTAAAGAAAATTTTGTATGAAATTCCATGCATAATGTATCTTGTTAATGAATCTTTGATTGTCGAAATTACTAGAGCCCTTTGATCTCCTATCACTTTGGTTAGGGTTTCAAATTCCTTGTTCTGAATTGACTTATTTTTTAGAATATCCCCAACATTGCATAATCTAATTAAATTCCTAATCACTTCTTTCAAAATGAGATAGGGTTTATCCAAAATAAGAGTATCCTCATTCAATCTGTTCAGGATAAACCTAACAACTTTTGCGTTGTCAAAATAAGGAAACTCATTCCAAATGTCCAAACTTTTATGTTTCGCACCTTCAAGCCACTTCAATTCATCAGTAAGCAACATATTTCTCACATCCCCAATATTTCTATTGCTATATTCATCCAAATACACAATTCATTTGATTTTCTTCATTTTTCTTTTCATATCGAACAAGTTTTTCTATTGAGCACAAAATTTGAAATTCTACAAGCAACTGAAATACTTGATGAATTCACCACCAAATTTACTTGACTCCTTCAAAATTCTGCTGCAAAGGCTTTCCTTTTGTTCTTCTTCAATGCAAGGTGACAAATGAGGGTTCCAAATACCCTTTTATAACTTACACACCTAACCTTTTTACTGCATTAAATGTTTTTCCCTAGGAGTTCCAGTAACTTTGTTTTCTCAGACAATAGGAGAAGAATTCATTTGCAGACCTTCTAGATCTCAGTTTTCTGCATAAGTGATCATGGAAATTGATGAGGGCGTAGCCTGAGACTTAGAAAATAACCCACAAACAAGAGAATAATTTTATTATTCAGAAAATGGAGCTTCTTACATGCAGAGGATCTCAAATCCCCAAGTTCTACAACACATGCAAGTTACAAAAAGCTACAGAATCACCCTTTCACAATATGCGAGCTTGTCCCCAAAAAGTTACCCAAAAATTAGAAAACCCGCCCATAAATAGAGCTCCTCTTTAGTTTGGAGCCAAAACAACATTCAAATTTGAGTTTAGGCGGTTTGGCACCGAAAAATTACAACTTGAAGTTCAAATTTCAAAAGAATATTTGCAATTGTATCTTCTAGAAAGTGCGCCAACTTCCCGGGGCCATAACTTTTGATCTGAGACTCCTATTCGTGAACCGTTTGAACCGTTGGAAAGGTCTCGAAGTCAATAACGCGCTTGAAATTTTCTATGCTAATTTTGGCAAGTTTCGGGGCCGTTCCAGGAAATCTAAGTGCCTCAAATCTAACTCGGAAGATTTTCAGGTGCAAATATGAGAAACTAAAACTGCAATATCTTTCAACCAAGGAATAGAAAATAAAAACCATAAATTGGGAATTTCATTATGATGAAAAGGGTATCCAAAAATGTAAGAAACATCTAAAAACTGAGAAACTTGAAATTTAACTATTTTTGGGTGATGCAAGATTGCCCTTACACCACTGGATGCTCCTACATCAGAAATATTTGTAGACTGATAGCACAACTACTGAAAATTCCCTACATTCTGGTGCCAACCACTGATAGGGGGATAAAATATTTTTCTTGAAAAACTCCCCCTAGGCCAATGGCCTGGGATCGATTTCTGGAGGAATTATTGGAGGCTGCTTCCGATATGGGCTTATTTCCTTCATCAGATTCACTCTTCTTTATCCATGTTTTCTTCATCTGATCTCTTATTTCTTCCACAATCACTTTCCCTTTTCCTTTATCATCTTTCTATGAAATTCTTCCTTTGTATGCCGGACCTCTTCTATCCATGTTTTTGTTCCTACAGAATCTTGCAATGTGACCAAATCTGTTATAGTTGTAGCACACCATATTTCTTTGTCTAGACCATTCATTCCATTGATTTCCTCTTGATATACATTGATTAGTAATATTCCTAAATCTTCCACAGGTGTAGCATTTGACATTCCTTACACTGATAGACATACTTTTGCATTCAATTGACTTATGACCAAACTTATTACAACTAAAACACTGACCAGGAAATGATGGACTACTTGAATTTATTTTATTTCTACATTGAGAAGCCATATGACTAAATTTATTACAAGCAAAGCAGTAACCATTAAACTTCTAAGCATTGGGTTGTCTTACCAGATATCTTTTGCCTTTGTTCATCTGAATTTTCTGTCTGGAATCCTTATGTTCAGAACCAGAGCTTTCTAGCCATGATCTCACTTATCATTTGCATCCTTTTGTCCTTTATTTAGCTCATCAAGCTTAGTAGCATTGATCTTGAACTTCTCCTTGTACTCATTTGCAGTAGTGATTTCATCTCTGAGAATAACTATTTGTCTTTCAAGCTCTTGTTCATTATTTTTGGATTGTTGTAGTTCAATTTCTAGCTGGATGAATCCACTATTAACTTTGTTGCATTCCTCATTTTTTTCTTTTAAGGACTAGGCTATATTATCCTCAGTCTTCTTCCTTTCTTCAATCTCCTTAGTTAGCTTCATCGCCACAGATTCCATCTCAAGCTTTAGTGTAGCATTATTCCTAGCAAGTTTTTCACATTCTTCAGTTATTTCTTTAAGGGTCTGATTCAGGTGGATATCTTCAGAGCTTTTATTTTCTTTTTTCTTTAGCTGATCACAAAGTTTGTTCCTCTTTTCTCTTGACTCATTGATTTTATCCTTAAATGATTGAATGAATTTTTCAGCATCCACAAGATTTGTTTTTAATTCCATGACTTCTTCTTTAGACTGATCAAGTGCCACCATAAGCTGCTATTGAAGATGACCAGAGTCCATTTTATTCCAAAATCCACCTCAAGCTGTTAAACTTCTATAGAGGAACCTTTCTCTAATACCAATTGTTGGACTCAAGGAACACTGAGATGGGGGGTGAATCAGTGTTCAACAAGATTTAACTTTCAATTCTAATCATAAACCATTCACAACATTTAAACTAAAATAGACATGCAAGCACATTAAATAAACAATCAAAACACTATAAAACCAAGATTTTTACTTGGAAACCTTGTTAGGGGAAAAACCATGGTGGAAATTAATCCACAATTTATATACTCTGTTAAAAGTATGAAGAAAAGGGAATGCACATGCATTCAGGCACACTGCTTAGAGCTCACTACTCAAAATAAGGAAGGCTCACTTCCTTACAAAATGTTTGGATTACAACAAAATATTGAGCTGAGAAGATAACATCTACAAATGTTTGGTTTCAGTTTCGGTGAAGCTCATGTACCAAATTATGGACCTCTTGTTTGACTCTGCACTTAGCTCTGCTCTACTCTACCTTAATTTACAACAACCCTCTTATGCTCAAGCAAAATTCACTCAACTGATCTTCCGATATTCACACACACATCTTCTCTACTCTATACACACACCTGCACACCACACACCCCAAAATTAATTATCGATCTTATATTTATATATATCCGCTACTAAGATTTCAATCGCTATTTGTCAGCTTTAAATAAAATATGAAATACAAAATATTCTTCACATGTCAGCTCAAATTATGAGAAATATTTGATGCGCACCCACATAATTCTGCTAGACTATAGCTATGACACAAAAAAAAATTCTCTAACATAGAAACACTTAAATAATTATTCCTTATACATTTTCCACACGCTATATTCACTAAGTCGGCCACAATGAGCAAATAAATAGAAAAACATCCTGCCGAATCTCCAAGTTCATACATCGATTAATGCAACATCACAAAACTTACCAATAAGGTAACATATATGCTTAACAAACTATAATAGGGATCCACAACATAAAATGATGATCCGGTGAAGCTTACAGATCGACAAACTACTTAGATACCCTGTTCTTCATGTTTTCTGTCGGTAATACTCTCTTCTCTACTTTGCCTGTCGATATTAGAAAATTTTGATTTGTGGACTAGAATAATGACTTTAGTTGCCATTAATGACAACACTAGAAGCCATATGCCAACAACTAGACCTAGCAAGGTCATAGGGGGAGCTTTATTAGAAAATTGTAAGAACCCCTTGGATAAATGGCATGTTAAAGGCTAGCACAAGGAAGAGAGGTAAAGATTATTTTTTCAGAGGTTCTGGAAAAGGAACCAGTAGAAAATATGAAGGGATAATTCTTTGCAGAGAAAATTAGGATTTGTTTTTGTAAAAGAAAAGAGTTTTTAGCAGCTTTTTGTAGTCTGCCACAATAAATGTGAATTAGGGAAAATTGTTATTTTATAAAGAAAATGATCAAGGCATTTTGTTCATTCAAGCATTTGGAAGATTTGAAGAACTTTTTGGAGAGAATTGGACCTCGAGCTATGGAAACCCTAGTTATGGTTCTATGTGCAGAAAAAGGTATTTATATCTTCTGAGTAGTTGTGCTTTTTGCTTTGGCTAAGTTGTTTGAATTTAGAATCTGTAAAATGGCAACTCCTGTAGTTGTAAAAGTGTCAGAGAGGCCAAGGCCTTCTTATAGAAAATACTCATTGAAAGTCTTCGAAGATGATCGCATGGGCGCATTCTCATCAATTCCACATGGTGTAATGCCAACCGAGGATATTAGAATGATGATTAGGGAAAATCTTGAAGAGTACAATCATGTAAAACTAATTCACCTTTGGAAAGATGAGCTTACTGGCAATGAATTTAGGTTAAAACCTAAGTATTCGAATGTGGTTGATAAAAGGTTGAACGTCTAGAACAATTTCCCTAATTTCAGTTGTGATGAAAAATTTGTGAAGTCAGTTCTAAGTAGAATCCATGAAAAATTTATGTGGACTAACCGACCGCATCTTATAATGAAGGAGGTGATTAGGGTTGTTACAGGGTTATGGGACAAAGGTATATTGCCCGTATTGAAATCTGTAAAGAATAAGGTTGCAGAAGAACTTACAAGATCCAAATATGATAAGGGAGCTTTAGCAATGAAAACCATTACTAATCCAGTAGTGAAGTATGCATCTCTCATGTAGGTCACAAGATATATTTTACAAATAGAGAAAAAATTCTTTCATCTACTGCTATATACACTGGGTTTGATATGGTCATGAATGGTGTGGATTATGATTTGTGTGAGCTGCTCTAGTTACAGTTGTTCAAGAGTTTTAAAATTGTCAAAGGAAATAAATTATGCATTTAAATTTGGTTCTCTAATTGTATGTTTATTATTTTATTTCATGAAAAGACTCCCTGGGAAGAATGAAGAAGTATTTTGGAACCCATACAGACCAGTGGGACATCAAATCTTTGATCATATGCATAGTCTTGGTAACCTAAACACTCAAGATGATTCCCTAACAACATTCTTTGTTGTATTCAAAAGAAACATAAATGAGAGTGAAAGGATCCTAAAGAAAATTGTTGATAAGTATAAGAATGACATCATATTTCATGTCTCCACTGATGAATGCATGATTGAGGCTGTAGAACCTTGAACTATTTTATTTCAGCCTCTTGGATATGAAATAACCCAAGAAGAAGCTGAAGGTTGTGCAATTGCTGCTAAATAATCCAAAGAACCCCAATGAACCTAGAATTGGGACATATGTAGAGAAGTCTATGGAAGTTCACTTGGAATAGCAGAAGCCTAAGAGTAGGAAGTATGTAGAGAAAGAGCTCAAGAATGTTGGATTTACAGACGAGGAGATTTTCCTTTGGAAGGGCTAAGGAAGAAAAAAGGGAGGCAGGATCATCCGGTCCAAGAAGATCTGGTAGAAATACCTCTGCAAAATCCTCTGCAACCCCTGCAACTGCAACTAACCCTATTAAAGATGATAATGGTAAAGGTATTTTTTCTTTCAAACCAACTACTAGATTCGGGAAGAGGAAGGAAACTCCTCCAGTCACCCCTATTAAGAGAGGAAGGAAAGAGAAGGAAACAAGAGAGAAGAGTATGAGTGTTATAGATGATCAGGATGAAGAAGAAGAAGATCCTCAAGCAAAGTAGGTAAGGAGAAGAAGAGGAGGTTTACCCTCCAGTGAAGGTGCATCTATAGAAGCTATTGGTTCAAAAAGAGTACATATTGTATCATCCTTAGAAGATGAAGAAGAGCATGATTTCAAAATACATGTGCACACCAAGCCTGAATCAAAGAAGCCTAAGGTTACTGGTGAGGCCTATGTAGACTATAAGGATGAACAATATACTATGGAAAGTGTTGGCCCCTGATATAAACTAGATCCAACTCTCAACACCTTGGTAAATTTTGAAATATGCTTCAACCCACAATTGAATTCTATGATAAAGTTGGAGAAGAAGACAAGAAAAAATTGCTTTTGATTGTTATTCAGTATGTCATTATCTTAGAGGTCAAATGGGATAACATAAGGAAATATGTTCCTAAAAGCATGTGGGATAATCTAATGAAAAGGAGATCTGAGGCTGTTGTGTTTGAAGAAAAGATTAGAAATGCGGGATATAATAATATTGGGTCCTCCTTGACCCTGATGATCTGGAATCTCTGAAGAAGATTTGTGTTGAAATGTTTTGAATGAAAAGTAGGGTAAATATGTTGATGACAAGAAACAAGAAGTTGACAAACAAAGTGAGAAAGGAAACAACTAAAGTGATTTGGGAGACAACAGAAAAGTATGGTATGCTCAAAATCGGTGATGATGTTGTTGAGGAAAATGCTGAGGAAAATGGTCCTCTGGATACAGGTAACGAAAATATTTCTGATAATTAATATTGGTGATGAAGTTAATGAA